>CM067361.1:4748127-4815627 GCA_034401795.1 Chaetoderma sp. LZ-2023a | reverse complement strand
ATATCAAAACCGGATCTCTCCACCCCACTGCCTTCTGACTAATTGACTAAGCACATAGAACATAGTGCATTAATTAAACAAAGCCTCGATAGATAGACATGAAGCATACACATTTAATAGACATGCATGAAGAAACGGCCATGTGCCATCCAGAATTACATTTGATTTCCTATTCCTACAATTCTCTCGTGTTACGTTGCAGAATACGCTTTTATGGCTTTGATCGATTTGGGTCATTCCGTGACAAGACAACCGATGGGTGTTGCATGACCAATTCCGATTTCCAAGATTCTTTGTGCAGTGGTACAATAGTATGTTTTAGAAAATCCTGCACAATTTCAGTAGCCAAATCCCAATATTCTTGGAGATCTGGACGCTAGAGCAGCAAGGAGGGTCCACCACATGTGACGCAATTGTCATTTTGTAGCATTTTCAAGGCTCTGCAAATTCTTAATCTGATATCCAATTCGAATAAAACTTTCAGTGCTTGCTCACATCTAGGTACCCTCTTGAAATATGCGGGGCTACTAATTTGTGTGCTCATGTTGGTAACCTAGGTAACATTAAACATGAAAATTTATTCAAGGTGACAAAGTTTCAGACCCACTTGTGATTACAATTATGTTAAAACAGTGAAAGTTTTATTGGAATTGGATGTCAGCTTAAAATTGTGCAGGGCCTTGAAAATGCTACAAAATGACAATTGCTTTACATGTGGTGGACTCCCCTCCCCCCACCCCGCCCCCCCCCCCCTCCCCCGCCCGCCCCCCCCCCCCCCCCCCTTGCTGTTCTAGCGTCCAGATCTCCAAAAATATTGAGAATTGAGAGCTAAAATTTTAGAGGATTTCCTAAAACGTACTAATAATACAGTAAAGAGAGAATTATGATAATCTGAATCGGTCATGTAACAAGATTTCTGAAAATGTTGCTGCCAGCTGGTTGTGGCAGCTGGAGTTATTGAATAGAGGGACAAGTTGGAGAAATTGCTTTTATCCGATATTTCGCTGCTGAAAAGCATGGGTGAATAATTCCAAGATGGCATGAACTCCGGGCGCATTCTTTCATTATTATGTACACGATTTAAACTGTGTCAGAACTTGATACTTCATATTGCTAGTATTGTTCACATGGAATACAACGGAGGAATCTATTTTTAGCCCTGCCTCACCCATCTTTAGCTACGCTCCACCCACACTTCGGCTGTATTGGCATCCATCGATCCCTGACTATTTATTTAGAGAAAATTATACATGTAAGCTGTTGACTATTTTGAAACTAATTTGACTGTGCGCTGTTGCTGCCAATGGAAAGGAAGCGCGAATTAACACCCCGAAGTCGTCCAAAATGTAGCTCGATTGTGGTTCCAGTACATGGACATGATAAACTTGGTCCATGCCTTCTTGCGATCAGAAAGAACTGGGAATTGGAAGCTGCATCTTGACACGGTGGTTGATATGGTACCATTCATGGCAGCTTCTGGGCATAGCGTGTATGTCAAACCCCTGAACATCTACCAACAAAACATGTACAAATAGGAGGAACAGCATCCCCTCATTCACTGAAGCTTTATTCATGGCAGTCCCAGGCCGTCCGTAGGACAGTTCAACACTGGGCATGGCTTTGGTATGGGCGATGTCCAGCCATCTCAGCCAAAATAAAGAGTCTATCCGGGACTTAACAAACGTCAGCTCTCAGATAAGTGAGCAGCATAAATATATTTCCCAGACAAGACAAAACAGAGACACTTCCGATACCTTAGAAATACTTGGCTTACTCGGAGCAAAGATTCCATTATCTGAAGGTGAACATCTACAAAATAGTGTGAATGGTGTTGCATCCCATGTGCTCTGTAAATGTGGATAGTGTTCAGGACATAGTTTGCAGCATTCTGAGAGAAATTAATGGAAAGAATGTGGTCGGCTTTACATTCCGAAAGAAATTACAGACAGAAACCATTGGTTCTAAATCCACTATAAAAATAAGTGGTAGAGAAACAGTTCAAATTGAGCCACAGTTTTTATTCCAGAGGCAATCCTTGCTGGGACGCAGACAGAAGAACTATCCGAGGCTTTCAAATATGAAGTGTGCGGATATCCTCTCGCCCTTTTTATGCCAACAAACCCCAACTCGCGAAATCAATATGGGATGCTGTACCTCCTAAGAATGGGCCAGACCCAGATTGTCTATATGTCATGGATGCTTGTTCCATTCTACAGATAATCTCATGGCAGACTGGTAAGACATATGCTACATATGTTACATACAGAACACGTTTGAGCAGTCTGTCATTATAGTACTCGATGGCTATAATGATACACTATTAACCAAGGATGGTGTGCACAAGAAGAAACATAACAGAGTTGGACGGACGGTAATATTTAGTGGTGACGTGTTCTTGAAGATGAAAAATAAGAGTTCCTTTCCAATTCACCTTTCCAGAGTATCCATCCATCATTTGACCTCGTATGACGTCATAATCAGCCGAGCGCATGTGTGATGGCGTCACAATAATTACGTCACAAAGGGTTCCATATAGACCGTCATCAAATCTCAAACAGTCCGACACGTTGTATGAATTGTATGTCTTTGTAATTCTTTGCTATTTAATAAACATGATGTTGAATATTTTGAAACTAATTTTACTGGGTGCTGTTGCTGCCTTAGGCAGGAACAGCACCCAGTCAAATTGGTTTCAAAATATTCAACAGCTTAAATGTGTATTTTTTTGGAATTGATAGTCAGGGTGTTCAGAAATCGAGCGATCCCAACACGAGCGAGGTGTGGGTGGAGCTTAGCTAGCGATGGGTGGAGCATAGCTCAAACCGGAAAGGTCCATTCTGACAATAAACACTGCTTGATCAATCTCCTTGCCGCAGTTATGAGGTTCACCATGCTAAATGTAATACAGACTCACTGATAGCACAAACACTTATTGAGAAGCATACAACTGTGTTGATCGGAGATGATACAAATCTTCCTGTCTTATTTTCCAAATGGTGGAAAATTAAACTTTATGCCAAAGCCAAAAACTTCTTCCACATGCCGCAAGTATTTGACCATGATCAAAGCAATTTCTACAATAACATTCTGTTCGTGCATACGATATTAGGCTGCGGCACAACTTCGCGGGAATTTGGGATACGAAAACCTGTGTCACTTCGTTTGATTCCGGATAATACCAACTTGAGAGAACAAGGGTATTTCTGAATTCAAAGTCAATGCAAGATGAAATTGTTGTGGAAGGAGAAAAATGAAAGTTATCTGTAAACAGGGAGGGGGGGGGGGGGGAGGAGATGACATTTTTGAACACAAGTGGCACAGATTAAAACATCAATACATCCTCACAATCTTCCATTGACATCAGCCGCAGCAAAGCTCCATAGGCTTTGAGTGTACCGCCGCGTTCAGGAATGGATTGGCAATTCCTTAAATCTAGAACTGTGTGGGTGGGAAATCTGCTAATCCGGGGTTATTCCTATTCAAACGGACCTGGATCCTGCAGCAAAGTCCCTACTAGAGCTTATTAGGTGTTATTCGATTAAGGGAGCAGACTTACATTTTATGAGTGAATGAATGAAAGAATGAAAGAATGAATGAATGAATGAATGAATGAATGAATGAATGAATGAATGAATGAATGAATGGATTAGTGGATGGATGGGTGGGTGGTGGATATATGGATGGATGGATGGATGGATGGATGGGTGGGTGGATGGATGGATTGATGAATGAATGAATGAATGACCCGCTCGCTCGCTCCCTCGCTCGCTCGCTCACCCGCTCACTCGATCATTCGCCCAATCAATCAATTAATCAATCAATCAATCAATCACCCAAACAATCAATCAATCAATCAACGCCTGTTCTTTAAAATATATAGCTCCTGGGTACTTTACAAGTAGTGGAGTCTGAGGAAGGGATGACGTTGGTGGAACACGAGATAGAGGTTCTTTGAAACATCTGCACGGCATTTCGACAACACATCTTATTGGGCCACAGTCAGCTGTCACCAGCATCACGTTGTCTTATATAGAGAATTCTTTAGCTATTGGGACATGAGAACCTTAATCCAAGTTTACCTCTTCGCGCCCTACTCAGATATCACAGTTATTTGGGGCTGTCGTGGCACCTACTATATAGAATGTATCTGAGTGTGCGGTTGACCAGGGTGATTTGACAATGGATCTTTCCAATTTATCCATCAATCATATGATATCATAATCAACTACGTGACGTGTAGGATGACGTCATAATCAATTACGTCATGAATGACGTGGCTACGTTCGCCAGGAACGCTTAATTGATGACGGACTAAACGTTGTTGTACGAATTGTACATCTTTACTATTCAATAAGCAGCCATAGGCAGCAACAGCACCAACTCAAATTAGGTTTAAAATATTCAACAGCTTACCTGTGTAGTTTTACGGAAATTGATAGTCAGGGAGTTCAGGGATCGATCGATCCAAACACGAGTGAAGTGTGGGTATGGCCTAGCTAGATATGGGCAGGACATAGCTAGAGATGGGCGGGGTATCACCAGAGATTCCATTCCCATAAACGCGATTTCAGAACAACCATACATTCAGGCTATTAAGATAACTAGAGATGGGAGGGGCATGGCTAGAAATGGACGGGGCATAACTATAGATGGGCGGGGCATAGCTAGAGATGGGCTGGCCATACCTAGAGATGGGCGGGGCATAGCTAAGACTGGATTCCTCTATTCGCAGAATCATAAATTCAGAGCAATCATACATGTATTTTGAAACTAATTCGACAGAAAGCTGTTGCCGCCAGATGCAGCAACAGCGTCTACGTACGTTAGTTTCAAAATACTCAACATAGTAATTGTTAAATTGTAAATGGTTTTGAAGCTTGTCCTTTCGGAATCAAAGGGTTAACAACAGCAACCAGTATAGCATCATGTTACCTCATATGCTACAGTTGTAGCCTGAGAGAATAAAGGTATCTTGACTTGACTTGTGCATTTATATATTATGCTCTTAGTGTCATTAATATCCATTATGTCTCTGGTTGCAGAATATTTTGTGCAAAGAAGTTGACATGCACGAAAACATGCTTAACCCCATTAATCCTAAAATTTGTTCACGAAAATTTAAATTTTCTCATAAAGATATACATTTGCAGAGAAACAGAAGATTGTTTTGTAACATTTATCACTGGAATGACTGGCTCGGTTATCGAGCCAGTCATTCCAGTGATAAGCTTTCAAAAATCATCTTTTCTTGATCTGCAAAAATAGATCTCTCAAGACCACTGCAGAAGCTGTTTGTGGCCAGGTTGAGAGTTAAAGGGGTAATGGATAATGTTTCTTGCATAATTTATAATCGCGTAATTTGATGGTTGAATAAAATTGAGGATAAATAACTAAATACACTAGAATCATTAATACGAACACGAGGATTCGCTGTGATAACGGTAACTTATGACATTGACACGTTCATCCCTACACACCCAGAATCCCAATATCGCTTAACTATTTATCTATCTATCTGTCCGTCCATGCGTCCGGCCATCCCTCCGTCGGTCTATAACTAACTATCTAACTATCTATCTCTCTCGCTCTCTCTTTCTCCCTCTCTCGTACCATCTCTCTCCCCAGCACGCACACACAAGCACTGCCATTCTATTTATCAATAAACCTTTACATAGCCCTTAGATGGCGACACGTTGAAATATTTCGAATAAAATCCACGAAGTAAACTTGACCGAATCAATAGCACCTAGTAAATAATTCCATAGGATGACTAAGCAGTCTCCTGCTCATTAGAGAAGGTATGTTCCACTAATAAGCTCCTTGATTAACTTCTGTTAACATGGTAACGCATTCACCTCTACTACAACCAGATCACCTAGACTATCTTTGATATATAAATCGCTTTAAGTCGTTTGGGGTATGCTAATGTGCTCTGTATATAGATGTGGTATTATACAGAGGCGAGGTGTGTGTGTGTGTGTGTGTGTGTGTGTGTGTGTGTGTGTGTGTGTGCGTGCGCGTGTGCGTGTGCGTGTGCGTGTGCGCGTGCGCGTGCGCGTGCGTGTGTGTACATCATCTATAAGTGAGAGACATGACTGTCACTCAAGTATTTGACGTCATAATCTACTACGTCATTATATAGCTGACGTCACAATACAAATGGCATACGTCACAATCAACTACGTGACATGTAGGCTGATGCCATAATCAATGAAGCCGTGAATGGTAGATAAGTTAGTCACGAACGCGTAATTGATGACAGACTAAGCGTTGTTGCACGAATTGCATGTCTTTACTATTTAATAAACACGCTGATGAAATTAGTTTTAAAAAATGCAACAGCTTACCCGTATAGTTTGCTCGAAATTGATTGTCAAGGCGTTCGGGGATCGATAGATTCCAACATGCGTGATGCGTGGATGGAACTTAGCTAGTGATGGGCGCAGAATAGCCAAAACTGGAACGGTAAGAGCTACTCAGCTTGATAAGTAATCCATTAACATGCAAATTATCTCAAGAATAGTTCAACTTTCCAATAGAAAATGTCCATTTGTAGACCAAGAGATGATGATCTCTGAAATTTTACCATTTACCGAACAAAGTAATTCCAGTGGTAAATTTTCAAAAGTAGTCTGCAAATTGGCATTATTCAAGACCACTGCAGAAGCTGTTTCTGTCCGGGTGTTAAAGGGTTAGACTGTTATAAGGCTGTAAAAATTGTATGGAAACATCTTAAAACATTATTTAAGATGTTTGAACAAAATCCTTGAATGAGTCCGAGCTTTCACCATCCTTGAAACTATGAAGCCTGCTAATACAGCGATGCTTAAGGGTATGTTATGGTTGCATAGTTAAAGGAACATGGCTGAATGTAAATAATACAGAATGATTATATCATAACCCATTAGCAACGTACTACATTTCAGGTCTCAAACGAGGACAGTATCCATTTAAGCAAACAATGCAATGCATTCTAAGCAGTTAATCTCAGAAAAACAGATATTATCAGTGTTACTACAAGCCTGATAAATCTATCTGCTCTACAGTGAACCGTGTACAAAACAAACGTTCCGCCTGGAACTTGACAGAATAATACATCACCACCAAGCTACTCGATCTATGCACAGTGAGATTTATAGAAACAGATATCTTGATGAAGTGATGATAAATTAATAAATGCCTGTGAAGGTGGACGTAATGGCAGACAGACAACTGGATGGGTTAGCAGCTGGACAGATAGACCGAAAGATTGCTGGACAGACAGAGAGAAATGCAATAGATGGATTAGCAAACGGGCATAGTGACGGCGAGACTGATAGACAAATCGAGAGAAATGCATTAGTTTCTTCCTCAGAAGAACTGAGGGTACATATTAATTGCCTTATCCATATAACCATTCCGAGATAACGCAGCGTACTGGACAGATGCTGGGCCGATACCGTGCAATAGTTTCAGTATTGGCCCTGTATCAGATCAGCATCGGCCCAGTAAGCTGCGTTATCGGGGTTGGTATTACGACATTGAGTAATATATAATACAGTGGTGGTTATGATATATAACTGTATTACTCAATGGGCAAGAATGAACGATATGCCGTCAACAAAATGTGCGATTCATCATGGCATTTATGACATAACATCTCGCCCATTCTGCTGATATATGTCCATTGATGGACATATCTATTTCCCCAGAAAAATTCCCAAAATCCGTAATGCTTTTAATATTTATTCTCTTGAATGCCACATAGTTATAGCAGTGAGTGCAATGTTCACAATAATTACACAGTACACACGTATTGTTATCATCGCCAGTAATTCATTGCCATGGATTATCATCATCATCATCATATCATCATCATCATCATCATGAAATAGCAAGATTATCAATGGCAGTAAGTACGGCTATAAATAAAGGAATGTTATATATATTTGTTTCTTTCCCGGGACAAATGTATTGCAGTTTGATCAACATCTCGCTTGCCTTGGAAAAGAAATCTCCCTGGTGATATATTATTGTCTGATACTTTGCTACAAATCGCATCCAACCAGATTCACACCAGTCTTTGGCAATTGATGAATCCAGTGTATCCATCAATCATATGACGTAATAATGAACTACGCTACATATAGACTGACGTCATAATCCATTAAGTCAAGAATGACGCGATTTAGTGTATCTTAAACGCTTAATAATCTATCAGGTTGCACGAATTGTATGTCTTT
Organism: Chaetoderma sp. LZ-2023a; assembly: GCA_034401795.1. NCBI lineage: Eukaryota > Metazoa > Mollusca > Caudofoveata > Chaetodermatida > Chaetodermatidae > Chaetoderma > Chaetoderma sp. LZ-2023a. The sequence goes on along the minus strand of CM067361.1, from coordinate 4,807,405 downwards.
ACTATTTAATAAACATGTTGTTGAATAATTTGAAACTAATTTGAATGGCTAATGTTGCTGCCTACCGTAGTAATATCTCCCAGTGAAATTAGTTTCAGAATATTCAAGAAAATTTTTTATAAAATTGTAAATTCATCAAACTCATGGCCTATAATGAACCTTCGATGGTCACGACCGAACTCCATTATTTTGATTTGGTTTATTATTGATGTCAAACACATGCGCAACAGATCGGTTACCTCTACGCCATATAAAGGAATATAAACTGCATCACTGTAATACTGGCACACAGACCACAGCCGCCTTACCTTTGTCATTCTGTTTACAGCTGTAAACTCGTTATTAGTCTCAAACAAGACCTATCCATCAATAGATAGTTTAGTGAAGTGTTCTTTGACCATTACCAAACACGAGATGTCTTGTCTTTGATATATCGTTAATGATAATTTTCAAAGAGCAAGGATTTCCACGAGGTGAGCACCAGCGAGTTCTATCTTCTTACTATTGTGAATAATAAGTACATGGACCGGAATCTTAGGCCTGTATATATCTATCCACAGACCAAACACGTGCATTTCACTAAGGCAATGGTTCCAAGATGAGCACCTGTATTCTGTTATTAATGGATGGAAGAGGGCAATGATTTTTTGCATTAGCTGATAACTTAAACATATCATCCTAAAGATCATTGTCCTCGTTTTTCGATACTGGCGAAGCTGAGCTGAGGAGGTGGTATGAGCCGTTTAATAACAGTTGTTTGTTTTGGTATATATGTATACTGTACATCTGATTTTAATTTCCAAAACCGCTATTGAAAGATGTTACTGTCAATTGAAATTGTCGTTTTAGACGTAATATGTTTATTCACGTTTGAACGGTTTTGTAAATTTAAGAGAATGTCATAAAGAACTATTATATAAGAAATATACGTGTAGGAACCTGATATCAACTAATGACAAATAGTGGCACCGATATTTACTGCAGACTTGTCCGATGTACATGCAAGTGTACGAAGCTTAGACGATTACCATTTAACATTAAGGTAGTTTAGCAGATTCAGTAGTTTAATTAAGTCATGGCTTCGCAATGGTACATAATTAGCTCAGGTTGATATGAAATTAGGCCAGATTCATGATTGAAATATTACATATGCTTCAGACTAGATGGCTGCCGAGAAATGTATTGCTACCGGACGTTCTGGTCGCATCTCTAAAACTATTCTTTGTCTAATGAAAAATATGAGTGCCAACTCCCAACATGGGCTGACCACAACTATTGACGTGACCGTACATATGGACCCAGATGGCATCCCGTACATCGAATACATGAATGAAATGGAGCATATGCACATCCAGGCGGTAAATATAACGACATATGATGCTTATACCCTGGGACTAGTTTGCAAATATCTTTCTTCTATTATCTTTAATAAAATTTAAACGATACCAATCACCGACATTTATGCTTATCATGAATCTCTGCATCTCCGATTGCGGCATGTGTTTAGGAGCCATTGTCCTTCCTGCAACGACCATGCCGGTTTTGCTCTGACCTGGATGGATGTGCGGCGTGTGCGCATGTGTGGCCGATTCCTTTTTTTGCAGCAGTGTATGTCACCTGGTCTTCTTCAGCATGCTTAGGTAAGTAACTGCAGGATTTGGGGCCCATTTCTATCTAAGCTCCGCCCACGATTTATCGAAGTTGAGAAACGTGTGTTATAGTAATCATTAATACATACCCAGCCCTCTTTCGGCCTGACTGCAATGTAATTTACATATATCCAAAAACACACTGTTTTCAAATAAAAGTCGGCAACATGCTTTAAATGTATTTGTCAAATATTATATTTTAAGTAATTATAAAACTTTTATATCTAAATCTCACATGTCTTTAACTGGTCTACGAGTTACACAAACAAACACCATCGCCGCCACTGTCTCAGTGCTGAACTCTGCATAAAACAGTGTACTGTATGATCAGGGGGTTTATTTAATTAAGCGGAGAACAAAACCAAATACGATGTCATCTAGAATGCAGCATAAAAAAATCTCTTGCCGTTTCCCAACCCACACCCCATTCCACATGACACGCTAAATCTTCACCCGCCCTGCAGACAGAACCTCAAGTAGACATCGCCTCACAATCAGCCATTAGAAGTAACTCGCATACCTTATTATATATTTGTTAAATTCTGCCAACTTTGACTTTCTTTCACACCCGCCCCACCCGTCCCCCGCCCTCACTTCAAGTCTAATGTAAACATTGGCTGGCAATATGAATCATATGAGTAGCTAAGCTAGCATTACAAATTTGATTGAATTCCTACAACTTTGAAGTTCTGCCCCCGCACCTCTAACTTCAAGCTGGCTACCAAACCCTCCTGTGGGTGCAGCCTAATGTAAATGTTGTGTTGTATTCCCGTATCCTATGGGTAACTCACATTCCGAATTTGACTGAATTCCACCAAACAGTGGCGATAGCGAGATGAACATATGGATGGACAGACAAACGGGTGCGATTTCAATATCACGGCACTCTGTTTGTTTCAAAATGTGTGAGTATAATCATGTCAGTGTTTAATTTGAATTTAAATGTCTTAATGCACTGCGTGAGTGGTATACAATCAAGTCGGAGTGAGCGGATACTTTCACATAAAGGACACCTCCATATAATATTTATCCTTGGATCAAAAGAACAAGGTAACTGACACTATATGTTCTGGAAGGTGGATCATCTTTTCAATGCATTTCTCACTGTCAAATTGTATCTCATTTCTTAAAATAATTGTTGCTTTGCTTTACTTCTTTATTCTTAGTCCTGAAACATGATATTTCAACCCAGAAACATGATTTGCTCGAAATTTTGAACACTTGCACGTAATATGTTACCAATCCTGATCATTGAAACATAGCATTTCACTAATTTCATGCCAAGAGAGATGACATTTTTACCAAAGCTAATCCCTGAAGGATTAGATTTACCAATTGTGAGTGAGGAACGTTAATCTATTGTCAATTCTAAGCCCTGAAACACACTAAATTCTAAGTGCTGAAAAATTATAGTTCATCTCTGAAACATGAGTTGTTACCACTTGTGAACACGTAAGGATGCCAATCCTGATTATTGAAACATGGCATTTCACAAATTTCATTCCATGAGAGATGATCCTTTGCCAACCCTAACACCTGAAATATGACATTTACCAATTGTGAGTGAGGAAACTTGATCTGTTGTAAATTCTAAGCCCTGAATGACAAAAATTCACCATTTGTTAGTGCTGAAATATGGTATGTCACCGCTATACGATGACTTGGCAATCACTGCTGAGCACTGAAGGGTGATATGTTGCCAATCCTGATCATTGAAGCATGGCATTTCTCAAATGTCATGACATGAGAAATTACCATTTATCAAACCCTAACCACCTGAAAGGTGACATTTACCAATTGTGAGTGAGGAAAGTTGCCGTGTTGTTCATTCTAAGCCATGGAAGACAATAATTGTCAAATTCTTAGTGCTGAAACATGATATTTTAGCCAGGAAACAAACTTTGTTACCAATTCTGAACACTTAAAGATAGTGTGTTGCCAATCCTGATCATGGAAACATAGCAATTCAAAAATTCTAAGCCCTGAGAAGATAACCCAATAGTGAGTGATGAAGGCTAATGTGTTGACAATTCTAAGTTCTGAAAAACAATAATCGACAATTTCTTAGTGTTGAAACATGATGTTTCAGCCCTGACACATGATTTGTTACAACATGTGAAATATGATATGTTGGTAATCAAATTCTAAGCCCTAAAAGATGACCTTTTACCAAACCTAATCACTGAAAGATAACAATTACCAATAGTGAGTCAGAGATCCAAATTGGCAATAGACTAAAGGGTATTTTACAGAATTGATTCCCCACCATGCTCCCCTATGCCCCAACCTGGGAAACCTTAAAATGGCATGCTCTTAAAAGCCATTTCCTGCATTGTTAGTGATGCAAATAGCAACTTTATTTTGCTTTAAATTATAGCGATGATCATTATAAGCACTTATTTTGATTTGAAATTTTTATGAAGGATAATCCTCTCAATCGCCAGCCATACTGGATTCAGCCATGTACAGACTGCATAGGCTGTAGCGTGTAGTCTATTTGATAAGATACCGAGTACTGAAAAAAAAATTTCTAGGATTTTGGAGAATGAGATGAGATTGGGTCGAGGCCACTTGGCAGACCAAAATCCCAAAGTAGTGAACAACCCCACTACCACCACCACCCCAATTCACCGCCATCCCCTTTTACTCACGACTTCATATTGCAGGCATCATAGTTATGTAACTGTTTGCATATATAACTGAAGACTAATAAAACGTGTGCAGATACCACATGCCTAAAATTTGTATTAATGAATAATATTACAAAAGTGTGTACCTACCAAAAGTGTGTACCTACCAAAAGTGTGTACGTACCAAAAGTGTGTACCTACCAAAAGTGTGTACCTACCAAAAGTGTGTACCTACCAAAAATGTGTACCTACCAAAAGTGTGTACCTACCAAACCAAGTTAACTTTACTTTATCATAGATTGCTATATTATAACAAAATTTAAAGGATAACTAATCTCATCTCATGATAGCTATTCAGGTGATCTATTATGTCACTCATAAAATATGCAGGTAGTTTTAAGCTTTTTATCATGCCGCTATGGAAAGATATTCAGGGTTAGTAGCTAAATATTGCTATATTTCTACAGCCGATGATGGCAGTCATGATTTACTTTTCAGCCAATCAGAAAAAACCTAGAGTGTCTGCCTCGGTATATACGCCCAGTTATAGACGTGCCATAGCTTGGCATTGTGGGATAAAAGCAGTCATACAGTTAAGCTGTTGAATATTTTGAAACTAATTTGATTGGAAGTTGTTGCTGCCATAGGCAGCAACAACTTCGAATCAAATTAGTTTCGAAATATTCAATGAGTGAGTGCTACATAATAAAGAATGTAATGCATAGGCACTTACATACATCAGACACTATCGCTCGAGTAGACAAAATGGTGGCGATCACTGTTCAACATTTACCCGATATTACAAAACAGATAGTTATAATACAGAAACGGGAATGTGACAGGATATGAATGAAATGGAATCTATAAATCATAATCTATCAGTGCAGTATAACATTTGAGATGAGATTAGCATCCCTTTAATAACGTGATCACGATTCTCCTACTAGCGGCAGAATGTCCAAAGAAGAGGAAATGGCAAGAGGTGATGACAGAAACATAAGCTCAGTATGTCAGTAGAACTTTGAAAGTATCCGCTTGAGGTTCTCCTAGACCAGAGGCATGATCTACACACGTAAGAAGAGTCATCGACGCTAAATTCGAAATCCGGATACACGGCAGATATTTTAATAACTGATGTTCAAATGCGGGTTCATAACACATAGATTTACACTTAGCAAAGCACTAAATAAGCATGCCAGTTTAAAATAGAACATAGAGAGGAACAAAGGAATTCTAAGTGGTTTACATTCTTAGGTGGCGAGCGTAGGGGCAATGCGCGTACTTATTAAATCAGTAATACACGCTTGCAAAAGAGTGCGGTTTATAACAAATAAAATTATTTATTTCCCACAATCAGAATTGGCTAGATTTATTTTTGGTAATTGGCCATTTCCTCTTCACCATAACTCTACTGACAGAAATTATGTTGCAAGATTGCCGGGGTCATTTAGATTGACTGGACTATTAAGACAGCTTGCCATTGTAGCAGCTGTTTCAGCGTCGCAAGCAAACGAAACTTATATTATTCTATATAATCATACACGGAGATTGTCCCAATTACATAACAGATATCATTCATAGAAGAGTAGGTGATGTTACAGACCATAACCTTAGAAATTCAGAAGATTGTATTCCACCGAGCCACCATCTTGAAATATTTAAAAACTCGTTCATACCCAGTGTTATCCAATTGTGGAATAACCTAGATAAAACACTAAAGTCAGCTACCTCAGTTTCAGTTTTTAAAACAAATCTTAGAAAAACTTATCAAAACGTCCAAGATCAATTCAACACATACTATTCATTTGGTAAAAGACGCGAAAATATCACAACGTGCAAACTAAGAAATAATTGCAGGCAATTAAACAAGGATATGTACAGATACCACCTACTTGAACACTCCATTTGCTCTTATTGTGAAGGCCCAGAAATCTCTTATCATAACTTTTTTGAATGTCCAAAATCGGCAAATAAAAGACGCGATTTATTTGATTCCCTTTATGAAATTAGCAAAGATATTTCCCCGAACATTTTCTTGCAGGGAAGTAATACATTTTCTACTGAAATTAATGAAGATTTACTAAGAAAAGTACATAACTTTATAAGAAAAACAAATAGGTTTTAACATTATTGAAAGTTTACTGTATAATCCGTCTATCTATAAACAGGTCAATTGTTAATATTATGTATTTGTGTATGTATGGTGATCATTGTTGAAGTATTTGTGCGATCGCACCTGCTAATTGCGACCACCACATGGACCACAAAGATGTGATCACTAACACATATGCTTACCTAATGCATTTTATTGAAATTTTAGTGAAATTATCCTTTGCTGACAGAATGTGGTAGTTGCTTGAGGGTCGCCGGCATACGCCCACAGGGGTTGGAGACCGCTGTAGGCAGGTTTGACTATACATCGCACTGGTATGCTTGTGATGAGTATGATAACATTATTAACTGGTGTTGTAAATTTGAGCTCTCTCTCTCTCTCTCTCTCTCTCTCTCTCTCTCTCTCTTTCTCACTTTCTCTCATTCTGATTTATGTAAATATAAATATCAATTGTGTATATAAGTTTAATTATATGCTGCCGTCTAATAATTATGTAGGGAGCGGGCACAACTAAGTTGCCCGAACCTCTGCCCAATCCCATTGTACAGATGTTATAATAAAATACGTTTAAAAAAGGTTTCAACGAGCTTTAATATCTGGCTCTAAGTCTTATTTCTTACTAGTAAAGTAAAATGTTATGGTCGCCTTCCCCACAATAGTTCCAACTCTGTTACTGACTAGATACCTATTTCTGGTTTTGCAGGTTTTATCAGTTGGTCTTTCCTATGTCCGCTTGTGCCAGGATCACCACAAGCCTGGTAGCCAATACATGCATCTTCATCTGGGCCGCAGCTACAGCAGTGGTCGTCCTTGACATCACCTACTATAAAGCAGTGTCATATCATTACAATGAAAACCTAATCATGGTGTGTGATGCTGACGTCAACAATATTGTGAGCCTGTTAATTATAGTTACGTTTTACATGCTGGTACCGGATATTCTTATTACAAGCTTTCACTTAGCTAAACATTGCTTTATAATGAAACATGTGACAAAACTAAAGTCTAACCAGCAAGACAAACAACACCGTCAAACAACGGACTCACGAGCTGTTACTATAGTCATCGTGGTATTTTGAGTAACGTCAATACCCTTCTTAGCACACACCTACCTACATTATTTATTTAATTACCCTCTCCAGACATATCATCTGATTCTCTTTAGGATCTGTAATACTCTGGCATATGGTAACTCTGTTTTCAATCCGTTTATATATGTGTTATCAGCGGGAACAATAAGGCATGATATTATGGTTATATTAAAGCCGGTTAAAAAGCAATGACTTCAAATTTTGAGATTATGTTCTCAAGCCTTATTCATCTAAAACAAGCTCAATCAAAGATACGAATTATTGTCCAAATATCTAATAAATGTATATTATTTGGTGGAGGTGTGGAACCATCGCTATATTACTTGATACTGTATGGTCGTCCGGTGAAATGAATGGCAGTCTAATTCGGTCACATACGTGGAGCGAAGTCGTGTTGGTTTACTGGTTAAAGTAAAACGTTGGTCGTGTTGGGAACTGAGACAGCAACCGACACCTTGTTATCCGTTCGTACAGACGGTCATGTAGTAATATATTGGTAACTGAGACAACAAATGACATCCTGTTACTTGTTCGTGCAGACGGGCTATGCAATAATATATTTGTCTTCGCGCAAAATGCATGTTCAAGTGAAACACATTGGTCAGCATTCCTGGTATTTCGTCATATAGAATCTTGAAACTAGACAAGCGACATCACACTTTCCTGGGTTATTAATTGACCACTAGTGGCCCTGTAATCCGCGTTATCGGCTCTTTGGCTATATTCATGGTTGCCATCATATCCAACATTTAACCCACTTTGTGTCAACTTAACCATTTAATGTTGAAACCGGAAAATCCATCCTCTGCATTGCTGGTGAGGAATGCTCATTTGCCGGACAAGAGAAGATGATTTTTGAAAATGTACCCCTGGAATGGCAGGCTCGGTTACCTGCCTGGAAATGGACACGGATTATGCAAAAATTTGAATTTTCTTGAGCTCCTAATGGTTAGGCTGGTCATAACAATCGCCATTTGCATCATGACGCTTTTTTGTAAATTACATTTGTAAATTAAAAACAAATAGTTTCTCTTGCGCTGGAAATTGATTGCATTTACAGAGCAAAAAATCTGTTTTTAATTTTGACAATTAAATGGTTAAATAATATAATATAAATGGAATTTTGAGTACTATGAGGCGCTATCGACGCAAGGAGGTTAAGGTAACTTATTTAAAAATGGTGTCACAATAGAGGAATCCATTTTATCGATTGCCTCACCCATTTCTCGCTAAGCTCCACCCATGCTTTGTACGTGTTGGGATTGCTCAAACTCTGAATTCCAAGAAACCAATGTCCAAGGTTTAACTATACAGGGAAGCTGTTGAATCGCTTTAATCTAATTTGTCTTGACTCTATTGCTGGCCTATTGTAGCAATAGCGTGCAGTCAGATTAGTTTAAAAATACATACAATTCATACACGCGACTGAATCTTCCAACTTCCTGAGAGAATATTTCTGGCAATTATAAAGTTATATCAGCCTATATGTGACGTAGTTGATTATGACATCATATGCTTGAGTGTCAGATTGCGAGTATTCATTAACCATGCATAACTATGTCCAATCTAATTAGCTTCAGTATTATTATAAAGGAATCATATTACAGTCAACATCTGTATCATTATCAAATTTGATACTTGTATCCAAACAATATAGAGTATAGGAAATGGTCGAAGGAATCTATAAAGCCGTTTGCCATTTAGAACATCATTTATCCATAGACGACCTGCAGTGTTACTAATGAACCTTGTTTTATTGAGAATAAAAGAGAGAACCCCAATAAAGATTTAATTAACTGTTAGTTTTACCAATATAATTACATGGTAGTCTGGTGGAAATAAAGATCAACCAAGAATTGCATGGCGCCTGATTGTTTACACGGTATTTTGAATCTTTTAGTGGTCTAGAATGATAATCTAGCGGGTGCCACTCTGTCACCCTTGTGGAATTTGAGAAATCAAAAATGTCCGCCAAGATGGCCACCATTCATATGTAAATACGTAAACACATATATCTCAGCATGTATTTTAAGTATTTTAATCAAATGATTATTAATCTATAGGTTTTTTAGGTCAGGGAATTTTTATCATGATTGGATACTTCAATATACCCGAATTCAATATGCCCTCCGTTTTTACTCTGGTCAATAACAACGATGCAGAATGCAGTATTTAGAAAGTTAGTTGGTTAGTTAGTTTTCACTCAAACATACCTTTAAAATCTACAAAGCAACTGAAATTGATGTTTCATTGCAAACTTTAAAGCAGTGTTTGAATACTGCAATATCCGTTCAAAAGATGAAATGCAATTTCCCTTCTTTGCAGATGTGCAATAAGTATTTTGGTGAAAGCTAACTAACTAATTAGTCATCTAGAAACAATGAACCTGGTCACTGTTTTCTTCGGATCTGAAATATTTTGGGAAATGGAAACACACACCCATCTTCCAAATGGCCAACGCATGTTGTTTCTAAATTTTTGGATCAATGTTATACTAATGTTGATATAACGTAGGCACAAATAGAGCCTAATAGGGGCAAGTATGCTATTCGTGTAGACCTGAAAACAACCATTAATTTTAACCCTTCTGTCACTTTTAGAAAATCTTTTGGGAAATCATAGGAACACATTACCTTCTATTGTCATCGGGAATATCAAAATAAATATGATCACGAATCGGAAAACACCATTGCAAATTTGGATTGGTGCTAGGCTTGACAAGCAAAAATCACATTAAACAGTTTAATGATCTTGGCATCTGCTGTTCATATGATGAAATACTACGAGTCAATGCTTCGACAGCAGCGAGTGCATCAACGGAGACAGAACCGCATTGTATTCATTCATCAGATACAGGTCTAGTACAAACCATTGCGGATAACCCAATGGACAGAAACCAACACATTCCTTAGCACTATTGATGGCACAAGTATGTTCAGACATTGAGGACATCGGGAACGAGTTCAAAGTCAAAAGACTAACAAAGGAAGATATCAAAGAGTCTAGCCCACCTGGTATCCCGATGTCATCATACCATGGCCCTAAAATTCCGAGATAGCAGTCTAAATGTCATGATTTTTTACTTTTTGAAAAGTGTTGTCACAAAGGCATGTATGCCCTAGTTCGGGGTGGATGAGGTCAACACCACGTTTGCCAGAATAAATGCACATTAATTAAAACCACATACCAAAGTAGTGCATACACCTATGATTGGCATGCCTCATTCCGACCAGCCCACGATGAAATTTATTATGACGGAAGACTTATAAATAAAGTTGGTCAAGCCAAAACAATATTTACTCCAGATCTACAACTCTATCGTATTGACCTCAATGTGCAGTCGGCATACCCAGATCATTTTGATTAGGATTTTATTCTTCGTCTCGAAGGAATGTACTTACTAATGAGCTACCTTGGTGCTGTAGGGTTCTAACATCTGGCAGTGCGCTGGAGGAAGTAATGAAATCTGGCTTTGTTAGTGTGCCAAAAATTCTCATTGGCAAGAATTCTCTTCAAAACATTAGACCACTGCTGTCCCTTGTGGAAGAAATTCTTCGTGAGATTATGTGTGAAGTGAAGATATTTCAGGATCTTAAGCAGAAGCCCCACGCCCGATCACAAGACAACAAAACATCGAGTAGAAAACTCATGACACCATTGTTACTAATGATGGTGTTCATTAGAGCTGAGCGTGAAGGAGAGTGTGGCACTCATGACCTCTTGTGATGTTGATGTGATGAACATAATCAGCTATGAACTAGCACTAGTTTCGACCAGGTGTCTACTAATTCCTAAACACGGGAAGTCTGGGACCTCCTAGATATTAGTTTTGGGAGTGTAAGGGCAGTTTCAAACATTTAATTACGAATTTTGTTATACTGTGAGAATAGAATCAAAGATGGCACTGGATGTACAGGTCAGGTTTCTAGAGAACGCCAGATGTCTCTAAACTTGCCTCTTCCACCTCAGCAGGCTGTTTTTATTGTCACAAAAAATAAGACAATTGATTGATATGCTATGTGATGAAGTTTTGACCACAGAGGAACAGTTAGATTTTATATGCTTAACAGTTTCAGGATTACTAGGAAATTAGTCATACCTACAAAGTTTGCAAAGGCCTGGTTATACAGAGACATGACGTGAAGACGATGGACTAGGAAACAGATGTCATCATTCCTCAATAAGTGTTATCACTGACAAGTTCCTGGTGTAATAGAATCAAAATTGTCAGTGATGACACAGATGTGTTTGTGTTATTAGTGCACCATTATACGAAGAATGAGCTGACCACAACAGTTCTGATGGAGCCCACAAGTCAAGGATGTTCGTCAGTTAACATCGGCACCACAGTCACCAGACATAGCTGCTTTCAGTCAATGCAATCCCTGTTATTATGGTACTGGTAAAACAAGGGGTGTGAAGGACCGGAAGCTGGAAAAGAGTAGAACAATTTAGGAGACCCATCAACCGAAAGAGAAGATTTGTAAAGCAACAGCATTTATTAAAGCTTGCTATGGACAGAAGTGTAAATTCTGTGAAACAATGTCAGATATACGGTACAAGGTGTGAGTTTCAAGGACAGGATGAGAAGGTGCACCTTTATTGCCAAAACATGAATCCTTACCACCGACCACCGAAACATTCAATAAAACCATAATGCAGGCTCATTTTCAGGCATGCATCTGGAAGACAGCTCAAGGTATAGATCCTCCCAGCCTTAATTCAATGAAGTTTGCCTGGGAAAAGTCCTTCCGTGCAGTCTCTCTACTGCAGAGTGTACCGGGTGAACCACCGGAAGTACTCAAAATGATTCAATGTTCTTCTAATAGTGACCATCCATGCTCATTGCCCAGATGTGGATGCACATCACTTCCTTGATTTGTAAAACCTATAGGTCAAAATTTATTTGATTCAATTATTCAATGCATATGCAGATATAAATATATGCATTTTTTAGTATTTACGGTTGAACGCCGGCCATTTCTGTATTAAGCAAGCATCAAATCATTGTGCAAGTATATAAATTGACTTAAAAATCCTATAGTTATAATCTTATAATCATTGTGCAAGTATATAAATTGACTTAAAGTCCTATAGTTATAATCTTATTTGAGTTAAATACTCAATATATATATATATATATATGCTGATATATGCATCTTTTTGTATTTATGGTTGAACGGCGACCAGCTTGGAGGCCATCTTGGATTTCCATTTTAATCAAGTATCCAATCATACTCAATATATATATATATGCTGATATATGCATATTTTAGTATTTACGAGTGAATAACAGCCATCTTCGTGGCCATCTTGGATTTCTCCATTCCTCAAATGTGACATGGTGGCACCTGCTTGATTATCAAACTAGACTTCTCAAAGAATTGAAATCCACTGAAAAGAATTATGCACCATAAAATTCCAGGTTCATCAAAACAAATAATTGGCTCCAGTGTTTGTTCTATTTAGATCCAAGTTGATTCTTCACATTGCCGGTGAAGTACTATTATTGTAATAAATAATGGACATGCAATATTTATACACATACCTATATAGACAAATTAATAGTCAGAGACATCAGGGGGCAATCAATCTCGACACGGGTGAAGTATGGGTGGAGCGTAACTATAGATGGTTGGGGCATAGCTAAGACTGGATTGACCTCAATGTGCAGCGGACAATGCCTCCAAATCCAATTATCTTCCAAATATTCAACAATACGTTTTACATTGTTTTGGAATAATTCTATGGCATTTTACGTAAATGGAGCACACAGAATGAGGTAGCAGAGAACACATCCTCCAGCAGAGAGGAAGGGAAATGCTGCACCATCAAATACCTTTCACTAATTTACCTAATGTTAACATGCACAGAGAAGCAGGATTTGTTGTGTGCTATTCCTTTGTGCCAGATTCTTTATTTATAATTACCATATAAAGCCAATGATAGATGATCGATCACGTTTGATTATACATGTATGATCGTACCTATGTATGTTATATATGTTCATTCTACACGACCATACAGCTTCGGACATTGGTTGATGATGTTATCAACCTGTGATACCAACATAATCACGTGTTACTAATTCCCGTATATGATTTTGTGTTTGACAGTGTCAAAAAGTTGAGCATTGTCCGACATTTTTCCATGTATTATCCGACTTGTCGAAAGGTGAGATACATGATCAAATATCGTCCGACGTTGTCGAATCATTCATGTTGGATCGTCTGGCATAGGCTTTATGATTGTCATAATTGGAAGTAGGGCAGTGTTGAAATATTAGAAGATTAAACGCCTGTGTTAATTGTGCGAGTCAGGGGTGTCGCGACTAGTATAGAAGGGAGGACACTTGATATACCAATAATTTACCCATAATAAATAATGAAAACACAATTATTATTATTATTATTATTATTTACTTGTTAGCAATTTAACCCATTTGACCAAGTATGGCAAGTCTTTATGATATATAAATTAATCTGTTGAATATTGTGAAAGACATTTGATTGGAAGCCGTTCAAATTTCTTTAAAAAATATTCAACTGATTATTTTATGTCGTACAACACATTTCAGATATAAGCATAACTGAGTTGAATTTGAGAAAATGTCTTTGCAGAGTTACATTGTTAGGCGATTAGTTGATTGATGTGGACAGTGGTGTGGCCAAGTAATTCTTATGATGTAAGAAATATGCTGTTGACTATTTTAACATAAATTTGACTGGAAATTTAGTCAGCATTGCCTTCCAATTCAAATCTGTAAACTGACTGGTTAAGTCCAATGATATTTCGATTCAACACAACGATGCTTATAACCAGCATGAATGCATGAAATGGCTTCTCAGAGGATCAACAATTTCCGGCAAAGCTCACTGTGTAATTCCTTGGGAACCTTTTGTTGATTTCAGGAAGCATGCATATTTACAAAGCATTCGCTATGACAAATCCAAAAATGGATGATTTTACATTTTGTCATAGGGTTCAAGTTCATTTATAGGTCAATAGAGCCCACTTTTGACATAATATCAGGTTTCTTGGTGTGGGCACGTTACTTACTAAGGAAACCATGGCATGTTTTATGAAATACATTGCCAGAGATGCAACGTATATGTCATTTCATCGTTAACTATAACAAATGGCAATGCATGTAAATCATCAAAATATGAGCATCGTTTTTATATTAGGTAGAAATTTGACACATCAAAATAAAGCTTGTCAAAAAGCATGGTAAAACCTTATAGTTATAAATATGTCAGTTTCCATTTCATACTCCATTGTTATTTTACATTAATCCCATAACAAAAGGTTGCATCAAATGGCATTTATTGTTTAATGTCATTAAATTAATAAGTAACATGTTACGCAATTAATTCAAATCATTGCATGGCTAAATAGTAGAGATTTCAAAGAGAAGAATAGACTGCACATCTAATGGCCTTCAGACATTAGCAAAAGCTTATGTCTATACAGCTGACTTGCTTCTAAGACCACATTTTATAAGAGCAAAAAACGTCTTAATCTTATAAATCAGGTTGAGATTCATAAAGTTGGCACATGCTTGTAAAGATCGACATTGGTTTGGTTTTCTGCATAGATTATATCCAGTGGGTTGAATCAGGTATTCTCATAAACCTTTTTGAGGTTATATACCTACAAAATAAAAACTAAGGCCCTCCAAACGTAGTGAAAATCTTGTATGATTATTAAGTATTAATTAGTTTTATAGGTTCTTGCACAAAATACCCACTAAATCTAACATGGAACCTGCATAATCCATAGCTGTGAGCTCATGGTACCTTCTAATTTTAGCATGGATGAGAACAACTGTATTGGAACCCAAGTACTTGAGGTTGGGACCCCAAGATTTCAGCTCGGTACCACCCCCACACCCCCCCCCCCCTCCACCCCCACCCCCACACACCCCCAAACACACACCCACACACATATACCCCACCACACCCCCAAGCCCACCACCACCACCCACCCCACCACTACCACCACCCCACTCACCACCACCCGCCCCCAACCCCCCACCCCACCCCACCCCACATTTCAAGGAATGGTAACCTCCAAAATTTAGATGGCATGAAAAACCCTGGTTGAATACATCTATTATATAGTTGCATTCAAACATTTAGATAGAGTGAGCACGACAGATAAAATGCCATGTTTTGATGCGAAGAAGAATATATTAAACAGGCATTTTAAAGACATACCATAGCAATTCTAATTCTATTTATTTATTTGTATTCCTCATATGATAAACAATAAATAATTTCCCTGACATAGCAGCAAGAGTCTCCAAAAGGGTAAAGTCTGTCAGGAAGATACGGCCAGGCAGATTGTCGTACAGGTCAAAGAAGAATCACACAGCCAATCTATTAGTTGTGTCCACAGGTGAGGGGCACTCATTCTTATAAATGAAAAGAACTAACAGTTGATTCTCTGAAATCTTTGGCATCGTCAGTGCTATTGTGATGCTATGTGCAAACATAATATTCAGTGGGCTAAACAGAAGCATGCAACTTCATTCGATGCTGGATGTTTTGTGCTGCAAAGGAAGAGAAGGCTCAGCACCACACCTGATAACATACATGATAACTTTGCTAGATCTAGCCGTTCTAATACATAGCCATTTTACTCTAAGAAGTGTTTCTGTTGTTAAATTTCCAGACGGTTTGTTATGACACGAGAGACCTATCCTTAGTTGAGCTACTATCTCCTCGTGGCTATTGTGTAGCTTACACTTGAACAATGCTCTTACAAACACCCATAGTTAATGCGGTTATCAGTAACATGCATCAGTTAAACCCTTTAATGACGAAATTAGTTAAAGAAAATCCAAATATTTCCTTATTGAATGCCCATTTGCAGGCCAAGAGAAGACTATTTTTGGAAATTGACAACTGGAATGGCTGGCTCGGTTACCGAGCCAGTCATTCCAGTGGTCAATTTTCAAAATTAGTCTTCTCTTGGCCTGCAAATGAACATGCCCCAGGCCCACTACAGATGCCGGTTTTGGCCAGCTTCGTCGTGAAAGAGTTAATGGTGTCTACATAACCCCATTCCTCAGAAAGATCAGGTGTTGCTGCAGACAATGTCGATTTCTGTGAAACACTCCAGATGGTAAAGATACATTGCATCGAACCATAATTGTGGTCTATCTATAGACGAGTAATACCTGACGGTTAACACATTTTGGAACCACTGCAGGACCATAATCCAAAGCATAATGCCAGACAGCGATTCTATCCAACTGGGCCAAAATTATCCTGAATAAGACAAAGAGTAAGTCCCAATTTCTTGGAGATTGTACAAGTCATCTGCATCATGGGCTACTAAAAGCATCTCGCATTGTAAAGAAACTAAAGAACGTCATATTGTCTTATTGTAACTCCTTCAATGTAGAAGACAATGAAATTCTATTCAATCTAGTATTAAATGCTGTGAATCCAAAAGAAGCAGCACGTGACATCTCGCACTTTGATGAACTTTGGCATAAAATGGTTGAAGAATATGTGACAGCTTGTTTCGATGACGTTAATCTGTGGGCACCAACAACACGTTCGGAGCTGCAGTGCTACACATACTTGATTACAAAAGAACGATCTAAGTCAAAGACACAAGCTGTGGAGTTAAAAGCGACTACATCGGTATAATAATGATGATCATATTTTGATGATTTACATACAGTGATATAAAGTTGACCTTTGACATTACTGCGACTTAACGATGAAATAACATATATGCTACATTTCTGACAATACATTTCCATTTAATTTGATATGCAGCATGCCATAGTTCCGTTGGTAAGTAACGTGCCCACAGCAAGAAACCTGATATTATGGGAAAGGTTACCTCTACTGACCTCTAAATGACATTGAACGTTATACGAAAAATCAAATCATCCATTTCTTGGTCTGTCATAGCAAATACTTTGGAAAAATGCATGTTTCACAAAATAAACCGAAAGTTCTTACAGAAGTCTAATTTTGTAAACAGTGACTAGTAAGGAAGCACCAAACTCCCTTTCTTTGGGAGGATGAAGTAACCTCTAAAACCTTCTCAGGCATTGCCTTACAGATGTCTAGTAGCTGACGAGGCCCTTGCCATTTCTCCACAATTTAGCATCTACTGCTGATGTAATGTTGGTTTATATATGTTTTGAAACTCATTATTCATTAAAATATTATATTCGACACTGAGTTTCACATTGATTTACTTAGACTGTAACTTTGAAGAACTTTGTTTTTAACCTGATGTTAATCTTGCGTCAAGTCTGCTGTGCTCTTTCTGTTTTCATCCGTTATGTTTTCGTTTCGATTGTTTTTCCTTATTCAATACAAACAACTCATCTTTCTCTATTCAGCATCTGAAGCTATGATAACAATATAATGATTTTGCTGCCTAGCAACAACAATCAGTCAAATTAATTTCAAAATATTCAAAAGAAACTTCCTTAAATTGTAAGCCCACAAAGACATAACCAATAACTTCGTCTCCGCACTTGATTCTTTAGGAGGCGTCGGTTTGGTGTGATGGCCCTTGAGTAGATATGGGCGGTGATGAATTCTGATTATTGCAATGCTTGTCCACTGTTTTGGTTTTTTTCTATTTGTTTATGTTAATGATATGTTATCATATCAGCAGTACCATCAATATGCAGCTATCGTAGGGGGAACTTTTTCGGAAACTTCTTCCACCCATGTCTCGGTAGCAGTATGCAGTAGGGCAGTTGAGTTTGACTAGAGGGTATGACATAATGTTATTTTGAGCGGCTTCAGGTGTCAGACTTTAAAATGAAATCCGAACCTTTAGGATGAACTTTTGATAAAAAAAATAATATCCGGATAACGTTATATCTTCTAAAAACTAAATTAGGACTTTATTTGGACATTGCTTTGAAATATTCAACCAGGAAGTCGGAAATGCTGTGAAGGGCTGTGTTATGGGATGGCATCATAAGATTTAGCGGGAAAGCAATTTATTATCATGAGGGAGTTTTATATTTCTTATTTATTCATTTGCCTAGCAGTTGGTAGAAGGTAATTTAAAGTTATTGGATATTTAAGTAACTTGTAGAAATGTTCCTATTCTGCCAGTACCAGTATTGTCATTGTTGATAGTGCTTTGATGGCAAAACCATGTGGCCTCCCTCCATCCCTCCCTCACTCACTCGCTCGCTCTTTCACTCGCTCGCTAACTTAACCAATTAACTAACTACCTAACTAACTAACTAACTAACCCACCCACCCACCCACCCACCCACCAACCTACCCACCCACCCACCCACCCATCCATCCACCCACCCACCCACCCACCCACCCACCCACCCACCCACTCAATCAATCAATCAATCAATCAATCAATCAATCAATCAATCAATCAATCAATCAATCAATCAATCAATCAATCAATCAATCAATGTTGCAAGCAGTGGACTCTGATGAAGGGATGATGTTGGTGGAGCACGATATAGAGATTCTTTGAAACAGCTGCATGGCGTTTCGACAACACATCTTACAGGATCTCGATCGGCTGTCACCACTATCACGTGGCTTCTGCAGTCTACTTTCTCTTCACCGCAAGTATGAACTGGCAGTTTTGATGATTATCTTAGAATAAACAAATATTTCTTTAGCTATTGGGACTCGAGAACTTTAATCAGTGTGGACTTCTCCGCGCGCTCCTCTGATATCTTAGTTACTTGGGCCTGTCATGGCACCTACTATATTGAAAGTGCGAGTGTGCGGTTGACCAGGGTGGTTTGACAATGGACATTTCCAGTTTATCCATCAATCATATGATATCATAATCAACTACGTGACGTGTAGGATGACGTCATAATCGCTTACGTCATGAATGACGTAGCTGTAGCAAAGTTCGGCACGAACGCTTAATTGATGACAGACTAAGCGATGTTGTACGAATTTTTCATCTCTACTATTTAACAAACACATTGTTGAATATTGTGAAACCAATTTGCCTCCACTCAAATCAGTTTCAAAATATTCCACAGCTTACCTGTATAGTTTTTTTTAATTGATGGTGATAACAATATGGTTAACGATGACTATAAATTTGATCATAGCAATTTTAATAACGGTACTTATAACATATTATTACTTATTTATTAGAAATATTGTATGTAGTGTTTTCATGAGAATAAACTTGATTGATTGATAGTTAGGGCGTTCAGGGATCGATCGATCACAACACGGGCGAATAGTGGGTTGAGCTTAGCTAGAGATGGGAAGATCATAACTATAGATGGGCGGGGCATAGCTAGAGACTGGCGGGCCATACTTAGAGATGGGCGGGGTATAGCTGAAACTGGATTCCTCTATTCCCAGAATCACAATTTCAGACCAATCATACATGCATTTTGAAACTAATTCGACAGAAAGCTGTTGCCGCCATATGCAGCAACAGCTTCCACGTACATTAGTTTCAAAATCCTCAACAGAATAATTGTTAAATTGTTAAATTGTATATGATATTGAAGTTTTTGTCCTTTCGGAATCAAAGGTTTAACAACAGCAACCAGAATAGCACCGCTTGTATTTATATATTATCATCTTCGTATCATCCATATCCATTATTTACATGGTTACGCAATACTTCGCAAAGACGTTGCCATGCACTAAAACATGCTTGCACTATTAATCCTGAAATTTGTTCACGAAAATTTCAATTTTCTCATAAACTGGTTCATTTGCAGAGAACGAGAAGATTCTATTTTGACATATATCATCACTGTAATGACTGACTCGATTATCGAGCCAGTTATTTCAGTCTAAAATTTTCACAAATAATCTTTTCTTGATCGGCAAAAAGGACTACTGCAGAATCCGTGTTTGTATAATTGGAGAGTAAAATGGTCAATAAATAATATTTTATGCATAATTTACAATCAAGTAATTTGATGGCTGAATAAAATGGAGGATAAATAACTATATGCACGAGAATCATTTATACGAGCACGAGGATTCGCTGTGCTCACAGTAACATATGGCATTGACACTTTCACCCTTACACTCCAAGAATCCCGGTTTCAATAAATGAATCCATTTCCTCAGTCAATCATATGGCGTCAGAATCAACTACGCGATGTGTATGCTGACGTCATAATCATGGCGTCATGAATAATTAGATTAAGCCCATCTTTAACGCTTAATACTCCGATACGTTGTAAGAATTGTGGAATTTTGCTATTTAAGAAAGATGTTGTTGAATATTTTGAAACTAATTTGACTGGGCGCTGTTGCTGCCATAGGCAGCAACAACACACAGTCAAAATAGTTTCAAAATATTCAACAGTTTAACTGTATTGTTTTCTGGAAATTGATAGTCTCTGAGTTCAGAGATCGATCGATCCCAACACGAGCGTGGTGTGGGTGGAGGTTAGATAGAGATGGGTGGGGCATAGCTAAAATGGAGCCGTCCATTATCTGTCAGGAAATATACATATTTTAGACGCGGAAACTATCAACAAAAACAGGTAAAGAACCAGATGAAATCCCCCCTTACAGACTCAATTCGAAAACGACTGGGCAAATGAAATGCCGACATCAACTAGGTTAACTTTTTCTAAAAAACGTAAAGAACACTATTAAACTTGAGCCATATATACACCTGTGCAAAAGTTAAGCACCAGCAAAAACAATAGGATGTAGAAACATGATGGTACAACTAGGCTGCCATACTTTTTGTCCCCGCGTTAGCTGACATAATTCCAAGTACGAAATGCACATGCATGCATGACTTCACGCCGCTTGATGTCCGTGCGTGGCGGGAAACAGCACACGTGTTCAGTTATGTAAAAGTCCAGTTTGAGGTGTAGAACATTACATACAGATTTAGGCGACAAGATTAGGAATTTTGTGTTCATGACCGTGGTTTATTTGTACAGAGAGAATTAGCTCTTGATTGTGAACCGCTATGGCAAGACGAAGGTTAAGTGATCGTGTGAAATGGCAAATCATAGGCATGCATACCACTGGTATGTCATGCAGAGAGATTGGCAGACAGCTCAACATTAACAATACTGTAATCAGTCGTTAGATTGCAAAACATGGGCAAACTAACGAGGTGAAGGACAGGCCTAGATCTGGAAGACCAAAGAAGACTACTGCCCGTGATGATCGAGCCCTAGTACGCCTTGTTAGGAGATCTCCATTCACCAACAGCAGAGTGCTCAGCCAGCAATGGGAAACGCGCAATAGAGTGTCAATGTCTACCGTCAAAAGGAGACTGTATGCTGCTGGCATGAAAGCTAGGAGACCTGTCAGACGTCCTCTCCTCACTGCACACCACAAAGAGGAGCGTCTGAGGTGGTGCAACGAAAGAAGACACTGGAACATGAGATCCTGGAGACGGGTACACTGGTCCGATGAAAGTCGGTTCCTGCTTCATGCCACAGATGGTCGAACTCGTGTATGGAGGTCCAGACGCACGGCTTACGACCAACGTAACATCATGGAAGAAGTTCCATTTGGTGGAGGTTCCGTTATGATATGGGGGTGCATCTCATTTGATTGTAAGCTGGATCTGTTGACTGTACCTGGAACACTAAATGGACAAAGATATCAAGATTCCATACTGGATAGAGTTGTGGTCCCTCATTTTGTAAATCATGCACCTGGAACCCACCCTATATTCATGGATGACAACGCCCGACCACATCGTGCTAGAGCTGTGCATGAATACCTCCGCCAGAATGCCATCGAAACCCTACCATGGCCAGCAAGGAGCCCTGACATGAACCCTATTGAGCATATCTGGGACATTCTGGGAAACATGGTGAGAAGGAGGGATCCTCCTGTGCAGAACCTACAGGAATTAACAGACGCACTCCATCTTGAATGGCAACGAATACCACAATGTCGTATCAGTCGGTTGATGACCAGCATGAGACGTCGTGTCCAGGCCGTCATCCAGGCACAAGGTGGATATACCCGGTATTAATAATGACAGTCTCAAACTCGTGCACAGATGTTAAACTTCGTTTTCAGACACCATTAATGACAATCTAGCCACGTGTGTCAACTGTAGGGCAATAGTTGTCAGTTGTGTCAACGTAACCATATTCAGGCCTCGTTTTCAAGTTCAAACAAAAACATACAGTGTTTCCCCACCATCATAATCAGCATTCCTCTAGTTGCATTATTACCTCTTGCACTAAGATGGATGGGTACATAAATGTTTATGCTATTGCTTTCTTCATAGCACATGAATATACCCTCGCATGTGCGTAAAAATAGGGTGGTGCTTAACTTTTGCACAGGTGTATATAACAGTACCGCCATATAAGGAAGTCATTACACTGCGCCACTTTAGAACTTTAAATCGACAACTAGGCATTGAAACTCAAAGATGGTTAGGAATAGACAGAGATGAGAGACTATGTGATAGATGTAATGCTGTCGAAGATCGGAATCTCTTCTTATCCTACTGTCAAAAATTTAACACTGAACGGCAAAAATACATTCCAAATTATTATGCGGTAAACATCAATGATGAAAAGACAAAAGGACTATTATCTAAATGCAATAACCATGTTTTGATTAAATTATGTAAATATATTAGCTTATCAAAGAAGACGAACGTGTAACAGAACACCTTTATGCATTTATGTTGAATGATAAAGTCTATAGATCCGCCAAGGTGTAAGAATATGGAGTTGTGTATATTGTGACTAGACTGACTGCAGATAATTGCTGCCTATGGCAGCAGTAACATCCGCCGGAACTCGTTAAAATACATTCAGCAGCTTATCTCATCACGAACAGTGGAACACACTAGATACCAGTGTTCTAATGTATAGCCTGGAAGAATAATAGAACTTGAACTTGTCTGTCTGTCTGCCTGTCTGTCTGTCTGTCTGTCTGTCTGTCTGTCTGTCTGTCTGCCTGCCTGCCTGCCTGCCTGCCTGCCTGTCTGTCTGTCTGTCTGTCTGTCTGTCTGTCTGTCTGTCTGTCTGTCTGTCTGTCTGTCTGTCTGTCTGTCTGTCTGTCTGTATGTCTGTCTGTCTGTCTGTCTGTCTGTCTGTCTGTCTGTCGGTCGGTCGGTCGGTCGGTGGGTCTGTCGGTCGGTATATCTATCTTTCTCTAACCCCAGCCCCACCCCGCCCACCTCTCTCTCCCTCTCTCTGTTTCTCTCTTTCTCTCTCTCTCTCTCCGCATGCGTGCGTGCACACACACAAGCATGCGTGCACATCCCGCAGGCATGCAGGCGCACACGCACACTCTAATCATCAATAACCATTTACTTAACCCTTAGATGGCGATTAACCCGTTGAAATATTCCGAATAAAATGTACAAAGTAAACTTGACCGAATCAAAGGCCGTGTTCGACTGGGCGAAAACTTAGAAAATAATGACCGTATTTGACTGAGCGAAAACTTAGAGTACAATGGTCGTATTCGACTGGGCAAAAACTTAGAACACAATGCCCGTATTTGACTAGGCACATTGGCTCCATAGAGAATATTTTTTATTCGTCTTGTGTTTCCCGGAAAAAACTAGAGCACGAAACAAGCCGGAGCCAAAACGTGCTGGCGTGTTTAGTGAAATAGGTCATGTGGTGAAAAATATGAAAACGCGAGACCTGGGGAGCTGAATTCTACTATTATTCACCATTCATTATGACTGAAAATAACGCTGAAAGATGGATTTCATTTTCAAGATTGTAAAATTTAGGCGATATCTTGCTTCTGCCCCTTCCATACTGATAGGGTTTTTTCATTCGACTGGTACGTTTGCGCAGAGCACATTTTGGCCACTGTGCAAGTAAATTTACTCTGCAGTAAAGTCCCAATCGAATACAGCCAATAGCAATAATTCCCTGGCATGAGTAAGCAGCCTTCTAGCACTTGGTAAATAAGTCCATGGAATGATTAAGCAGACTTCTAGCACTTGGTAAAAAATTCCATGGGATGATTAAGCAGTCTCCTTGTGCCTAGTAAATAAGTCCATGGAATGATTAAGCAGTGTCCTAGCGCCTGGTAAATAAGTCCATGGAATGATTAAGCAGTCTCCTAGCAGCTGGTAAGTAATTCCATGGAATGATTAAGCAGTCTCCTAGCACCTGGTAAATAAGTCCATGGAATGATTAAGCAGTCTCCTAGCACCTGGTAAATAAGTCCATGGAATGATTAAGCAGTCTTCTAGCGCCTGCTAAATAAATTCCATGGGATGATTAAGCAGTCTCCTAGCACCTGGTAAATAAGTCCATGGAATGATTAAGCAGTCTCCTAGCGCCTAGTAAATAAGTCCATGGAATGATTAAGCAGTGTCCTAGCGCCTGGTAAATAAGTCCATGGAATGATTAAGCAGTCTCCTAGCAGCTGGTAAGTAATTCCATGGAATGATTAAGCAGTCTCCTAGCACCTGGTAAATAAGTCCATGGAATGATTAAGCAGTCTCCTAGCACCTGGTAAATAATTCCATGGAATGATTAAGCAGTCTCCTAGCGCCTGGTAAATACGTCCATGGAATGATTAAGCAGTCTCCTAGTGCCTGGTAAATAAGTCCATGGAATGATTAAGCTGTCTCCTAGCGCCTGGTAAATAATTCCATGGAATGATTAAGCAGTCTCCTAGCACCTGGTAAATAAGTCCATGGAATGATTAAGCTGTCTCCTAGTGCCTGGTAAATAATTTTATGGGCTGATTAAGCAGTCTCCTAGCGCCTGGTAAATAATTCCATGGGATGATTAAGCAGTCTCCTAGCGCCTGGTAAATAAGTCCATGGAATGATTAAGCAGTCTCCTAGCACCTGGTAAATAATTCCATGGGATGATTAAGCAGTCTCCGAGCGCCTGGTAAATAATTCCATGGAATTATTAAGCAGTCTCGTAGCGCCTGGTAAATAATTCTATGGGATGATTAAGCTGTCTCCTAGTGCCTGGTAAATAATTTTATGGGCTGATTAAGCAGTCTCCTAGCGCCTGGTAAATAATTCCATGGGATGATTAAGCAGTCTCCTAGCGCCTGGTAAATAATTCCATGGAATGATTAAGCAGTCTCCTAGCACCTGGTAAATAATTCCATGGGATGATTAAGCAGTCGCCTAGCGCCTGGTAAATAATTCCATGGAATGATTAAGCAGTCTCCTAGCGCCTGCTAAATACGTCCATCGAATGATTAAGCAGTCTCCTAGCACCTTGTAAATAAGTCCATGGAATGATTAAGCAGTCTCCTAGCATCTCGTAAATCATTCCATGGAATGAGTAAGCAGTCTCCTATCACCTGCTAAATACGTCCATGGAATGATTAAGCAGTCTCCTAGCGCCTGGTAAATAAGTCCATGGAATGATTAAGCAGTCTCCTAGCGCCTGCTAAATACGTCCATGGAATGATTAAGCAGTCTCCTAGCGCCTGGTAAATAAGTCCATGGAATGATTAAGTAGTCTCCTAGCGCCTGGTAAATAATTCCATGGGATGATTAAGCAGTCTCCTAGCGCCTGGTAAATAATTCCATAGGATGATTAAGCAGTCTCCTAGTGCCTGGTAAATAATTCCAAGGGATGATTAAGCAGTCTCCTGCTCATTAGAAAGGGATATGTTTCACCAATAAGCCCCTCGATTGACGTCTGTTACCACGGTAACCCATTCACCTCAACTACAAACAAATCGCCTAAACTCTCTTTAATTAGTTTTGGGGGTACACTAATGCAGTCAGTATATAGATGTGGTATTACGCGTAGGGCCTGATTACCCACTAGGATACTTAGGTTACTGCCTAGGGGCCCCGCTTAAGGCATTGTAAGCCAACATATATTCGCAGTTTTGTCTATAGGCTACGTAAAGCAGAGAGGAGACCTACTCTGTATCATCTACACTACAGTAATACAGTTGTCTTAATAAATGTCCATGAATGAGACGTGAATCTTATTGTCCATTTAATACCACTTTGATGGCCAAAATACCTCTACAGTGGTGCTGAGGAATGTTCATTTGCGGGACGAGAGAATGCTATTTTCGCAAATTTCACGGGTAAATATGCCAAAAAAAGTCTTCTGTTGGCCTTCAAAAATTATAATTCCCTTGAAAGATCTTGACCAATTAATAATTAACTAAAATGCCAAAATAGACCTCGGATTGCATCTCAGAACGTCTAGATTTAAAAATCGGCATATGCTGGAGTCACAGAACTCGGACTAACATAACCGGTGCACGGTATTTTCATATTGATATTATCACCCTTGGAAATCAGATAAGATCTCCCGGTCACTGAGCTACAAGCGAATGCTACCATAAGCTACATGTATATAGGTCAGCATTATAACAATTTCATGATGGTATATCTTTTCATCACGGCGTCGATAGGATGGATGCAATACCTTTATGTCACTTCAGGGCACTTAATCACAAACTGACAATTGAGTCACAAAGATGGGCGGGCATCGACCGTAATGAAAGATTATGCAATGTATGTAATGTCATAGAAGATGAAATTCACGTCCTTTTTGACTGTAGAAAATATCACAATGAAAGAGAGCGATTTATCCCAGAATACTATGCAAGAGACAACAGTACAGAAAAGACACAGGGTTTATTTGGAATATGCAACAGACCAGTCCTCAGAAAACTGTGTAGATTTTTAAGGTTATCAAAGCAACAACAACAACAACAACAACAACAACGACAACAACAACAACAACAAAAACAACAACAACAATAACGATGATAACAGTAAAAAAATACATCGACGTCGCTGCTACTACTATTACTACTACTACTACTACTACTACTACTACTACTACTACTACTACTACTACTACTACTACTACTATAATAATAATAATAATAATAATAATAATAATATTAATAATAATAATAATAATAATAATAATAATAATAATAATGGCTTACCGCTTACAATAGTATAAATAACCTTTCCCTCAATTGCTATATATATATATATATATATATATATATATATATATATATATATATATGTAAATTATTGGTTTGTTAAATAGCCTGAGTGAATAAAGGAAACTGAAACTGAGAACTGGACGACGAGTGGACTTTAACTCATTAATGGTCAAGTTTTGCCACTATTTTGAGGTTTTACCTCTGGAATGATTGTCTCGACTGTTGTAGTTTTCTCGTGGCCACTAAATATCCATTTAAAAAGCCTAATAACAACGTAACTTCTGGACAGCTTGGCAATTAACCTTTTAACCATCAAATCTGTTCAAGATAAAGTTCAATTATTTCATAGAAAATGTCAATTTGCAGCCCAAGACTTCCTTTAGTCTGCAAATTCACATTTCTCAAGGCCGCTGCTTTTTCGCTGGCTTGGTGTTAAAGTGTTAGAGGAACAGAAGTCCGTGAAACTGGTACGACAAGGACTGTAAAAATGTCTTTAAGATGCTTAAATAAAATCCTTGAATGGCCCGAGCTTCCACTTTCCTTGAAACTATGAACCGCGATAATAAAGCGAAGTTCAAGGGTTTTTATGGTTGTCTAAATACGGGAACTTGTCTGGATGTAAATAATATAGAATGATTATGTCATAATCCATTAGCAACGTACTACATTTCAAGTCTCAAATGAGGACAGTATCCATTTAACCAATACATTCATTGTATTCTAAACAGTTAATCTCAGGAAAACAGATATTATCAGTGATACTACAAGCCTGATAAATCTATCTGCTCTACAGTGAACCGTTTACGAAACAAACTTTATGCCCGCAACTTGACAAAGCAATGCATCACTACCAATCTGCTCGATTTATGCACAGTTAGATTTATAGAAACAGATATCTTTACGGAGTGACGACAAATGAATAAAGGCATGGGAAATGGACGCAATGGCAGACAAACAAGACGATGTTTTAACCACCGGACGGATAGACTGCACGCATGATGGACAAACAGAAAGAAATGTAATAGTCAGATGAGCAAACGAACAGAGTGACGGCAAGACGGATGGAGAGACAGAGACAAATGTATTATTTTCTTTCCCAGAAAAACAGAGGGTACAAAGTAATTGCCATATCCTTATAACCATTCCAAGATAACGCAGCTTACTGGGCTGATGCTGGCCAATACTGTACCGATTCTTCCGGCATCGTCCCAGTAAGCTACGTTGTCGGGGTTGGTATTACGACATTGCGTAATATATGACAGAGTGGTGGTTATGATATATAACTGTATTACTCAATGGGCAAGAATGAGCGATATGCCATCATCAAAATATGCGATTCATCATCGCATTTATGACAGAAAATCTCGCCCATTCTACTGATAAATGTCCATTCATGAACATATCTATTAGTCCAGAAAAGTGTCCAAATTTATTATGCTTATAGTATTTATTCTCTTGAATGCCACATGGTTATAGAGCACAGTGCGTACAATGGCTACACAGTACACGCGTATTGTTATCATCGCCAGTAATTCATCATTATTTTTATCATCATTTTTCAGGGTTCAATAACTTAAGGCAGATCAACAAGTGTATGTGCACAGGACACCCAAATTTCCAGTCACCCACCAACCCCCCTCCCCCCGGCCCAACCCCCACACCCAACAACACACCCCACACCACCCCCCCCCCACCCCCTACCAACAAAAAAGTGACACAATATTCATTTTTGTTTTAATTTTGGGGCGCCTGCATACCTTCCTGTTACATGCATAGATGCCACACACTTATAGTGCAACACATAAATCAGTCAACATGTTTCCAAGGGAAAACAATTTTCAACACGATATAAAAAAAATGTTTTGGCAATTTCTCTACTTACGCGATATTACAAAGTGGATAATTGTGATAGATATAAGGGAATATTACAGAATATGACTGATAATGAATCTATAAACCATAATCTATCGGTACAATACAACGTTTGAGATGAGATTAGCATCCCTTTAACGAACAATTATGCTATGATCTGCGTATAAGTGGTCATCATATACCTTGATTGATCCTTTGCTGACTGTCGCATCACATCTGAAGATGAATTGTTCACCTGTATCAATCAGTTATAAATACCTGAGTTAATATGTCAATTTCTCATGGTTAGCACCCGTGCTGGTCCCTCCATATGCTATTGTACTAGCCTCGATGAAATAAAGAGAACTTGAACCTGAACTTGGTCGAGCGCCTCGCATTTAAACGACAACTAACCTCATCTCTTGATAGCCATTCAGGTGATCTAATATGCCGTTCACAAACTATGCAGGTAATTTTAAGCTTTTTACCATGCAGCTAAAGAAAGATATTCAGGCTTTAGTAGCTAAACGTTGATATATTTCTACAACCTATGTTGGCTGTCAGTATTTACTTTTCAACCAATCAGAAAAAGCCTAGTTTTTGTCTGCCTCGGTATATACACTCAGTCATAGAGGCGCCAGCTTTAGTTTGGCAATGGGTTATTACAACAATCACACAGGTAAGCTGTGGAATATTTTGAAACTAATTTGACTGAAAGTTGTTGCTGCCATAGGCAGCAACAACTTACAGTCTAATTAGGTTCAAAATATTCAACGAGACAGATATTGCATAATAAAGAATGCAAGGCATTGGCACTTAGATGACATCACACATTATCGCTTGAGGAGACAAAATGGTGGTGATCACTGTTCAAAGTTTACGCGATATTATAAAGCAGATAATTGTGATAAAGTGACGGGAACGTGACAGAATATGCATATTATAGAATCTATAAACCATAATCTATCTGTACAGTATAACATCTGAGATGCGATTATCATCCCTTATAGTAGTTAATTCACATCTGAGCACCGGAGTAAGAACCTACGTTAGTGATAGGCAGATAGGTCGCTGCCTACTGGTTTACGTACACGTCCCATTTACGGTTGTACTATAGGTACCTTGTTATCGTTAGAATAGATGCTTCCGCTCCGTCACTCAAGTACCTGACCTCGTAATCAAATACGTCACCTGTTACCTGACGTCACGCACAAAATGAGGTTGGTCGATCACAAATGCGGCCGTCGCGAATGTCTCTGAATGGTATTGTCTCTGAATGGTATTGTCTCTGAATGGTATTGTCTTTGAATAGTATTGTCTCTGAATGGTATTGTCTTTGAATAGTATTGTCTCTGAATGGTATTGTCTTTGAATGGTATTGTCTCTGAATGGTATTGTCTCTGAATGGTATTGTCTTTGAATGGTATTGTCTCTGAATGGTATTGTCTTTGAATGGTATTGTCTCTGAATGGTATTGTCTCTGAATGGTATTGTCTCTGAATGGTATTGTCTTTGAATGGTATTGTCTCTGAATGGTATTGTCTCTGAATGGTATTGTCTCTGAATAGTTTACAATTAAATAAACAGTTTGCTGAATATTATGAAAGTACTTCTACTGGGAGCTGCTGCTATTGACAGTAACATCGCCTACCCACCCCGCCCTTCCCCTCACCCCTCCACCCCACCCCGGTTCAAATTAGCTTCAAATTAGTAAACAGCTTATCTGTATATCAAACTTGGATTTTTGATTGCAGAAATTCAGGTTTCAAATTATCAAATCGATTCCAAAACGTCTACAATGTGGGTGAATCTTAGCTAGAAATAGGCGTGGCATAGCTAGAAAGCATCACTGCGTTGCTACTACCAGCTGCTGATACCCTTTAGCGGTAAAGGCATTTATTTGCTAACTTGATTACGTTAAACCTTTGCTACAGAACGTTCAAATTCGAATTAATGAGAGTATATTGGGAGGTTAATCCGGAGCTTTCTGACGATTGATTTCAGCACCTGCGTTCTCGCCACATGTATGTAAGACTGAATTCATGGTAATACCGGACTACTGGAGCAAGGACAGAACTGAGGAAACGGGACTGTATGGGAGTTGTATAAGGTATTTTTCCAAATAAGAATTTGAAGAAACCCAGAAATATAAAATACAGCAATAAAACGGAAGGACGAAAGTTTGTGATTTCTCTTGATTTATGTATGATTTCTGTCACCTGGTTGGCTCTAATATTTCTAACCCGTCTAAACATTGCAGACCAGAAACGACACATTCTGTTGAATATTTTGAAACTAACTTGACTGAAACCTGTTGCTGCCTCTGGCAGAAGCAGGTTCCAGTCGAATTAGTTTCAAATATGCAACAGCTTTCCTGCATATACATCTCTAAAGGGATGCTAATCTCATCTCAAATGTTGTATTGTACCTATAGATTATAATTTATAGATTCCATATTATTCATATCCTGTCAGATTTCCATATCTGTAACACAATTACCAGCTTTTAAATATCGTATAAACTTTGAACAGCAATCGCCTCCATTTTGTCTCCTCAACTTGCATACATGCATTTGTAATACAATGCCAAACAATAGGTCGCACCTCTATGACTGAGCGTATAAACCGAGGCAAACACGCACGGATTTATCTGAATGATTGCAGTAAACCATGACAGCCATCATAGGCTGTAGAAATGTATCAATATTTAGCTACTAAAGCCTGAGTATTTTTCGTTGTCAGCATGATAAAAAGCTAAAATGGCAGGAATAGAATATGACTGGCACATTCTATCACATGAATGGTTAGTATAAGTTCAAGTTCAAGTTCACTTTACTACACTCAGGCCTTGTATAGGCATATGAGGTATTACAGTTGATACTATATTTCACGAAGGTAGATTTTATATACATAATTATATTCATCATAGATTTATCGATAAAATGCGATTCGTACACTCGAAAGTAGCACAAGAAGAAAGGTCGAAATAATCGACAGCTATTAGATTGTGACTCAAATCGTACGCTTGAAAATGGCACAAAGGGAAGGCAACGTGAGAATTTATTTCAGCCAAATTAGTTTCAAAATATTCGGAAGTCATTAAATTACTAACTTATGAACGAGGTACAATTCGTAAAAGGCACGAAGAGAAGCTCAATTTAACATATTCATAAGTCAAATTAGTTTCAGAATACCAAACAGTTATTAAATTGATCTATCAATAATATACAATTCATACACGCGAAGGTGGTATAAGGAGAATTGGGCATTTTCTCCAGTTAATATCTTATCCATATATCGTGTGGTAAATTGTTAAAGCATACGTTATCATTCTTTAACCATCTTGTGTCAACTTAACCCTTTAAAGACCAACTTGGTCAAAAACGACCGTTGCAGTGATCTTGAGAAATGCCCATTTGCCGGTAAAGAGAAGAACGTTCCCGAAAACTCACCACTGGAATGACTAGCTCGGTTACAGCGCCAGTTATTCCAGTGATAACTCCTCAAGAATAATATACGGTGAGAATTCATTTAAATTGATACAGTGGCATTAAAACTACATATTCTGACCAAAATGCTTGAAAACTAAATTGTTAATATTGCATACGTGTACAGGGTTAAACTATGTACCTCAATGTGATGAAACGAAATAAATCTTAACATATGATGATTCCATTCCGTATAAATTATTATAATGTGTTAGTTATGAAGTTGAATGAGGGACTCGTCTCTCTAATTCAATTTCACAACTTAAAGAAATATGTTAATTTATGCATAAAGAAATCATCCGATGTTTTGATTTATTTCGTTTTATCACATCATAGGCACATCATTCAAGTCTCTAAAAGTATGAAATTATACAAATATTATTTTCAAGCATTTTAGTGTGAATATGCACCTTTAAAGAGGTAATTGAGATATCGTCTTATTTTGAAAGTTAAAAGGTAATTTTCTAAAATCCCCAAATACATTTTTTCTGAATAGTGCACACGGGATACGATCGCACGCACACGCGTGCGCGCGAACGTAGGCCTATATGTGTACACGTAAATGTACCGCTGGCATAGCTTGGCGTTTCTACCGGTGCAAGAAGTAAATATTGCCGAATATCAACAGGACCATCGGTAGCCAAAGTCCCAGGGTAGTCCCCCGGGGGTCCTTACTGCATCTCCTGCATTTCCAGAAGTAAATATGGTCCCTCAGTTGATTGTTAAATTATTAAATTTTTGTGAATAATGTTTGTTAAAAGTTCATGGGCGGTTATGAGTGGGGATCAGATTAACAAAGTGTCGTTTCTAAAAAATAAATTTTAACCTCTGTGTTCAAGAGGATATTGCGATCGCCTGCGGAGAATACGGACATAGATAAAAGCAACGCAGTAATCTAAATTAACACGTCTGGTCTTCATACTTTAAACGCGCAACGACGCAAGCAACAAGCGCCATACTTTATGTCAAGCTGTATGTCTTTAGATAAGTTTTAACTCTTTCATGACAAAGCCGGCTTGTGGAATGTCCATTTACAGCCCAAGAGAAGACTATTTTCTAAAATTTACTACTGAAATGACTGAGAGAGAGAGAGGGAAAGGTGAGAGTATCAACCGAGCCAGTCATTTCAGTAGTAAATTTTCAAAAATAGTTTTCTCTTGGTCTGTAAATGGGCATTCAATGAGCAAATATTTTTATTTTCTTAACGAAATTTAGTCGTTAAATGGTTAAACGAGCAACGACGCAAACAGCAACCGGTACACTTTGTGGCAAGCTGCATATCTTTAGATAAGCTTAAAATTCTGAACTTTATTGCATTTTAGCCGCCTCGCCCCCCCCCCCCACCCACTCCACCACCACCATCCCTCGGTAGCAGAGTCATTGAATGTACATTTAGATACATATCGATTTCATGTCTAGCACTTCGATTTCAATATCAGGGAATAATTTGATACTACTCAATGTTGGAAGCAATATGCAAAATCATGCTTTCGACATACCTATAGTCACGCATTTTTTTGTTGCTGTTGGTCAGTCGAACGTATTCTTTGGCGTTCACCGCCAACCAGCATCACTGGCTGCCATCGATTCCGCGCTATGAGCGTTGTCGCTGTTTTATATATAAAAAGTACCATTTCTGAAAGCATCGTCGTCGTTCTGATAATTTGCCGTAGCCAACTTTATTGCTCAATTTATCCTGAAAGTGGGATGAGAAAATTAGTACTATTTTATTAGCGTGGTGTTGAAAAAATAAACATAATCTTTATTTAAAACTTTAATCCCAAATATCTAATACTGTAATAAAATATAAGAAGCTTGGATATTGTAAATTTATTAATTATTGTCACAATCATACTTTATAAGAGTTGGATTACGAATTTCAGGTGAGTTTGTGCGCGCTCTCTCTCTCTCTCTCTCTCTCTCTCTCTCTCTCTCTCTCTCTCTCTCGTTTTCTGAAAACTGGTAATCGAGCCAGTTATTACAAAGGCAAAACTTTTTAAATATTCTTCCGTACATGGAGCTTCTCTATGTGAACATCAATAGCACTAACCTTTCAACACGTGACGTCACGGATTGTGAAATCTAAAGACGATCTAACAGGCAAGCTTTTGAATATTCTGAAACTAGTTTGACTGGGACCCCTTGATCTCATATCAGCAACGACTGCCAGTCAAATTACTTTCAAAATATTCACGATAATATTTTTACTGCGTATATGATTATTTGGTATTCTGCCTTTCGCGGTTAACCCGTTAAATGACTCACAATAAAAGGACGAGGAAGATATATGTAAGTCATGGGGCGTTAGGATTCTGTTATTTATTTATTTTTTTTTTTAAAGATTTCGCCTGAAAGTCGTTGCCGCCTTGAGCATTGCTATCTGAATGGTAATACGGCATCGCGTAACGGATGGACCAGTGTCTAGATATGCTCCGCCCATTTCTAGCTAACCGCCGCCAACTTTTCTTCAGCGTGTTGGAATCGATTTAAATACTTCCCTTCTTATAGCACAATTTTCAAGGTAACTATAAAGGTAAGCAGTGGAATATTTTGAAACTACTTTGACAGGGTACTGTTACTGCCTATGATATTGGATTTAAGTAGCAGCGGTGGATTTAAAAGCGTAAAACAAGTCCATACACATACCATATAGTTAAGTAGACCTACCACGTATCAGCCTATACCTTTGTCAGCAATGCCGCAAACATGATCGACTAACATACCATCTAATTACTAGTCGCGAGTCGCAAATACAATCAATCGAATGAAACAAATGAAATCGGATTTATATTTTCTTTTCCGTCAAATAATCAGAGTTCTTCTTTACACATTTCGAGTTAAATGTTGGGAAAACATGAATCGGAAATCGATAGCTCCCCTACTAAAACACGCTTTGTCACTTTTCCAGGCAGGATAAGTGTCGGGTTTGACAACTCGAACGTACTTTACAAGATACAATAGAATTTTTAAGAGGATTGTTTAAGAAATGCTCTGTTGATTATTTAGAAACTAATATTACAGGAAACTGTTGTTGCCTAATAAGGCAGCAACATTATCCTGTAAAATTAGTTTCAAACTATTCAACTGCTTAATTAGTACACCGTATGGTAAATTCGAAAGTGCGACGCAACGGCATTAGTTTTAAATGATGTTTGCAAAAACTTAGCATTTTATGGAGTGTTTTTGGAAGATAAAAAGTCAAAGTAGCATTAAAAACCTTGAAATTTGTTTGGCTTCTGATGGCTGTCAAATTAAATGAAATTGCCTTCGCGGATTTTTGTTCTATGCTCGCTTGGAGGGCTACTGATTTTCCGTCCTTATACGCTCTGGTTGTACGTCAGAAATTGTATGTTTATTACGCTTTAGATTCTGGGATAAAGATAGAAAGATCTGTGGTGAGGTAGATCGTGGAGAGGGGTGAGAGATAGAAATATGGTGGGGTCGAAAGAGACTAAAATGGGAGGGAGAGAGAGAGAGAGAGAGAGAGAGAGGGAGGGAGGGAGGGAGGGAGGGAGGGAGGGAGAGAGAGATAAGAGGTGTGAGAGAAGGACGGTGGAGTGAGGGGAGAGAGAAAGAGCGAGAGAGAGAGAGTGAAGGGAGAGAGTGTCTGTGAGAAAGAACT
Organism: Chaetoderma sp. LZ-2023a; assembly: GCA_034401795.1. Lineage (NCBI taxonomy): Eukaryota > Metazoa > Mollusca > Caudofoveata > Chaetodermatida > Chaetodermatidae > Chaetoderma > Chaetoderma sp. LZ-2023a. Next base: position 4,771,076 of record CM067361.1, on the reverse strand, counting down.
AGGGTGTGGCAGGTGGAGGGGGGGGGGGGGTTGTAGAGAGAGAGAGAGAGAGAGAGAGAGAGAGAGAGAGAGGGGTGAGGTGGGCTTGGGAGGGGGGATAAATAGACTGCGGACGATTCTATTTCTTTAATTGATTGTCACTCACATGAGCATAATGACACTAGAACTTGCAGAAAGATTTTGTGTATCTAATGTTGTGTTATGCTCTTACACCGGGTGGGTGTACCGTGATGATCAAAGTAATGACTATCGACAGATGTATTTGTTTCGAGAGGTTTCTTTCAGATAACGATCATGGGGTGGGGCTAGGGTTGAATCACGGAAGTGGAATATAAGTAGCTGCTACTTACTTCTCAGAAATCGAACATTTCTTCTCTAGTATTTGTGATCGATGCAGACACACGATACAATAAGAACGTCATTTTATTAATGATGTCCCGTATTTTTACGGTCATATCCAGTGTCTGAGAGTTTACTTAGTGCGCTGTCCATTTATTATTTTTCACCCAAAGCAGTGAATGTTAATTTGCAAGGCCATCAGAAACTATGAAGTAGTAGTAGTAGTAGTAGTAGTAGTAGTAGTAGTAGTAGTAGTAGTAGTAGTAGTAGTAGGAGTAGCGGCGGTGGCGGCCGCGGCGCCGGCAGTAGTAGTAGTATCAGCAGCCGCAGCCGCACCACCAGCAGCAGCAGCCGCAGCAGTAGTAGTAGTAGTAGTAGTAGTAGTAGTAGTAGTAGTAGTAGTAGTAGTCGAAGTGAACGCACGGGTTTATTTAGCTCTGCAATTGCTGCCCGAATTTGCTAGTTTCTAGCACGATTTTGTAGATACATTTTATACATATATTTCGTATTAGTATTTCCTTTCAAAAGTTATGTTTAATTTGTAAATTCTTGTCTTGGTTGGAGCGCATTTTGTGTCTCAATTTTCTAAAGGCATTCCTCTTAGCTGGCGGTTTCCGCCATTTAATAGGGCTCCTCTTACTGTGGTCAATGCAATACATTTCTCCCCGCGCCAGTATGCTATTTCTATAGTTCGTTGGCTAGCGCATTATATGTGGCAAGATCGCTTGAGTGAGTGGATTTAATTCCTTTGTCATTTGTAAGCGCAAGCCTAGTTCTTTAATTATATAAATCCTTATAGTCAGTTGGCTGTCCCCGGTCAACTCGAACAGACTAACAAATATATGACTGTACTATCTATCATATATTTATTAGTATACTTTAATCGGTTAGGTGTTAGTGAACCACTTAGACAATGGTTCAAACTAACAAATATAGGACTGTACTCTCTATTCGTATATTTGTTGGTAGACGTCAGGGTTTCAAAAGGGGACACTATTTATTTAGTGTTTAGCTCTTTCCCTGACGTCCTGGTGTTATATAAGTATATATTTGTATTATATATTATATAGTAGTATGGGGTTCCTCCTTTTATAAACTACCATGGCAACCTATAAGCGTACCCTAAGCCTTAAAATAACAACTAAGGGGTGGGGTCTCACGGCTATCGACGTGTATCATGGGTTAAAGGACGTCGTTGGCGCGGGACCTGCTACTTTGCTTATCAATGTTACTACAACTGTATGGAATGTAACAGTGTCAAATGAGTGGGGGGGGGGGGCAAGGAAAAGCTTCTAGAAGATGTTCTTATTGTAAAAGGCGAAGTGTGTAACATAGAGGAAATGGAGTCAGATAGGTTGCTAGTGAAGATGAAAGTTCCACTATAAATTCCAGATGACAGAATCATGAATGAACTCAAGAAATATGGCAAAGTGCAAAAGATTGAACGGGAAACGTATCCCTTTGACAGAACTGTAGAAAACGGTGTAAGGCGTATGTGGTTTGATAAAGTGGATAGCCCTTTACCAAGCAGATTGACGCTTGATGGCAGCTTTGTCCTGCCCTTATGGTATAGAGGGCAAATTAAAGAATGCCGGATCTGCCTAAGTACTGACCATTTGGCAACAGATTGTCCAAATCGAAACAAATGTTTGCTCTGTGGTTCAGTTGACCATTTTAAATGGCGCTGTCCAAAAAATCAAAACTAGCCCTCAGTATCAAGAGATAATCGGCCATTAAAGGATGCAACTGAGTCAAATGCTTCTGAAGCAACCGCTGCGGAAGCTATTGTTTTGGTTCATGCCACTGTAAATGACACAAACAAATCATCAAATCCTGTTAAAGTAACTACAGTTGATGAAATTCAAGTATTCGAGGAGGGTATAACCTTAAGTCAAGAAAATAATCAAAATGCAGTGGAGCCAAACGTGGCAGTAAAAGACATGCAGAAAAATGATGATCTTACAGAAGAGCCAGTTTACAATTCCTTAGATGAATTAAAATTAGGACAGGATAAGTTTAGGACTCAGAAGACGGAAAGTTCAGCCGATTTTCCGCTAAGCCCACTTGATTTAAGTCAGCTTGAAGATATGGTAAATGACGCTCCTGCCAAATGTAACTTACGTAGCAATAAGCGTCATAAAGACGACAATAGCTCAGAATCTGAGATTGAAGTAAATGATATGGATGATGATATAATGTCAGTTGCAGAATCAGATGTGTCCATTCAAACACAGAGTTCACAGATGAAAGATGAAATGGTAATGTACCGATCAGGAGGGGGTGAAGTGTTAGTGCCATATGTAAAGGCGAGAGGCGTGAAATATCGTCTACTGCGCCATGATTCTGATATTTCCAAATATGAATATTTGGCTGTGGTAGAACTAGGAAACATTGAATTCGCAGGAAAATTAGGTAAATGGTCTAAGAAACGAGCTAAAAAACCAAATCAAGTTAATCTAATGATAGCGGTTGTAAACATCATTTTACAAATTATGATTATCTGCACCATCAATTGCAGAGGATTATATACCGAATTCAAGCAGCGCCACTTGCTTGAAGAATTAGCAAATGAAAGAGTTGATATTGCTTTTCTACAAGAGACTAAAATTCAAAAAACTGAAGTGTATGAATGTCTCAAATCTATTTCAAAAGGGCAGATATTTTATTCTTTATCAAAAGAGAATAGTGCGGGAGTGGCCATTCTTATCCTGCCCCGCTGTCTCAACTATGTTGACATTATATCGTCGTCATCAGATACAAATGGACGATGGATTTGTGTATCAATTGATGTACCAAACACAAGTTTAAATTTGATGTGCCTTTATGCACCTACCGCTCATCAATTGCGCCGTGAATTTCTAAATGATGTTTCCACAATAATTCAAGACAGAACGCCTGAAAACCTAATTATGGGCGGTGACTTTAATTGCATATTAGATGAGGCTAAAGACAGAAACGCTAGGTCTCATTTTAATGACACATCGCATAATATTTTGAAACACATTTGTGAAAATAAAAGCTTGTTAGACACTTATCGGATTGAAAATCCAGAAGGCCGGGATTTTACTTGGTTTTCAACCGATGGAAGGTTAGCTTCAAGGTTAGACAGGATCTATGTAGAACGTTCATTGAAAGGTTACATGTGCAAAACTAACATAAAACCAGTAACTTTCTCTGATCACAATATGTTTTCCATCACATTAGACAATGCTTACTGGGTCAAACGAGGAGATGGATTTTGGAAACTTAATGTAGCATTGCTACGAGATAGTTGCTATCGCAAAAGTGTGGAAAGTTGTTGGAGGCATTGGGATGAAAGAAGAGGTTCGTATGAATGTATATCAGACTGGTGGGAAGATGCTAAATCAGACCTGAAATATATTTCAAGGCAGTATTCCATTAGGAAAGCACGTGAAATACGAAAGCGTAAAAAGACGCTTCAGAGGTCGTTGTGTAAAATTAATAAGAAAATTAATGATGGGGAATATAATTATTACGAACTATTAGTTAAATTAAAAGGTAGCCTAAATGAAATAGAGCAATATCAGTTTGATGGCGCCAAAATAAGGTCAAGAGCACAAATGCACACCGACGGCGAAAATCATACACGTTACTTTTGTAACTTGGAAAAAGCAAGAGGTATAGAGAAATTAATGCGCTCACTGAAGACTAATGATGGAGTATCAGTGTGCTCAAATGCAGAAATGATGGAAACAGTATCCTAATTTTACAAATCATTGTATAAATCTGAGGGAAGCGATGAAACTGCAACTAGACATGTTTTTGCTAATATAACGAAAAGACTTCCAGATTCATGTCGCAAAAGCTGTGACCAATCAATAACAATTGATGATTTGACAAAATCCGTCAATTGTATGAAGTTAGAAAAGTCTCCTGGATGTGACGGACTTCCAGTTGAATTTTATCAAACATGCTGGCACATATTTGAGCCAGTATTAGAAGAAATAGCATCCAGAATTTTTAAACAAGGGCATCTCCCTCCATCGATGGCCCAAGCATATGTTCGGCTTATATACAAGAGGGGTGACAGAAATAAAATACAGAATTATAGACCAATCTCTCTACTCTGAGTAGACTATAAGATTATTACTCAGGCACTAACATTAAAACTTGGAGCAGTCCTAGGCGAAGTCATTGATGATGATGATGATCAAACCTGCTCTGTGCCAGGAAGATCAATATTAAACAACACCTTACTTATACGGGACCTTATTCAATTAGTTGAAAAGGATTGTTTTCCAGCAGCAATAATAGCACTTGATGACGAGAAGGCGTTTGACAGACTAGAATGGGATTTCTTGTTTAAGTCTTTAGACCATATTGGCTTTGCTTCAAGATTTATTAAATGGGTAAATATTTTATATACTGATATAACAAGTTGCTATTTAGTTAACAATCAGCTATCCAAACCTGTAGTGTTGGAACGAGGTGTCAGACAGGGTTGCTCACTGTCCCCGCTTCTATTCGTCATAGCTATGGAATCGTTGGGGGCCGCATTGAGGCAACGCAATGACGTTCAAGGAATATGTATACGTGGCATAGAAAGGCCACTAAAGGTTTCTCAATATGCAGATGATACGACTGTGTTAGCGGGTAAAAATACAGATTTTAGAATTTTAAATGGAGTATTAACAGATTTTCAAAATGCATCAGAGATCAAAGTCAATAGAGACAAAACTAAGGGATTATTTTTGGGCGCTTGGAAGGACAGAACCGACAATGTTATGGATATTAACTGGTCAGATGATGTCATAAAGATTTGGGGTATTTACTTTAGTGGAGAACAGGATGTAATAATAAACCGGGAAGAAAGGCTATCCAAGCTAAAGTGTGCATTACTAAATTGGAAACGACGTCGCCTCACTGTCTTTGGCAGGACATTTGTCCTTAATAATTTAATTTTATCTGGACTGTGGTATACTGCTTCTGTAGTTCATATGCCCAAATCAGTAGAGTCAATGATCAACATGTTACTTTTGTCCTTCTTATGGGAGGACAAAGCCTATTTAGTATCACAGTCAATCCTCACCAATGAAAAGAAAACCGGAGGCCTAGATTTGGTTAATGTTTCAGCAAAGTGTGCTTCTCTAAAATTGAAATTCTTGAATAAGTTACTTACTTCAAACTCATCTTGGTCAAGTGTTTCAACGGCACGTCTCCAAAGGTACTTAGACCCATTTCCAGTAGAGTAGTTTATTTATGTGCAATAAACTGCCACCTAATCATCAAAAGATTCCAAATGTATATAAAGAACAGCTCGAAGCCTTAAAAATATGTACACGATCAATGCCACAACCCAATTGTTGGGAAGATGCCTTAGAGCAACATCTTTGGGGCAACGAGTTGATTCGTGATAATGATGATGTATTATATTTGCCCTCTATGGCCAAAAATGGTATACAATATTTACGTGACTTGGTAAATCCGAAATCTCGTAAATGGATTGCGATGCAAGATGTAGCAAAAATAACATCAATGGGACATATTGATGCTCAGCGCTTATTTGTTAGATATGTTGCAACCAACATTAGTATTTATGTCAGAACATATATAATACAACATGGCATCTAGAGACTGGTATAGAATTCTAATGCAAAGTCGGAGACAGACTCCTATTGTGGTTAGGCATTGGAACAATTTAGGATGCGCGCCAAAGAACTAGAAAAATGCCTGGAAAGCAATACATCTACCTTGTCTACCAGGAAATGCACGGGACCTGGCATGGTGATTACTCCATCGAAGGCTATGGGTCGGCCATCTTACTTATATGTGTAAAATAAGAAGTACAGACCGGTGCTTATTATGTAATACCGAGGAGGAAACGATAGACCATCTATTTACTCAGTGTCGCATAACTACAGGATTTTGGGTATATATCAATATGCTCCTTGCTAAATTTGGAACCAAATATGTGAATTTAGTGGCTGAAACAATTTTGTTCAAAGATTGCTCAACTATCGGACGAATCATTAATAGCAAGGAGAAAGAATTGTTAATAACCCTGTTATCTGTAGGAGTGTGGGCCATCTGGAAGCATCGGTGTTCAGAGGCCAGAGATAAAACCGGCAACAACCATCAGAGAGCCATACAAGCTATATTTCGATCATTGTTGATAAATTGCATTCATTGTGAATTTTACAGGCTAGTATAACATGGGAGAGAAAGTAGATTTAAAGACGTATGGTGCAAAACTGGCCTAGTATCAATTGAATACGGATATCTAAAAATATCAGAAGCGGAACTTGTATAAGCTAGCACACTCGCTGCTTTCTGTATATTGATAAATGCTATTTTAATTGCCTTTATTTAAAAATTTAATGCCTTAGGAGACTCTAATCTTGACGAATATCCTAACCTTGGGATCAGTGTATTTAAATATCAAATGAGCATTATGTCAATATTCTGGAGGTGATCCGATTTTCAAGTTAACAGAGTGTGATATCTTACAATTAACTTCCTGTTGTAAATGTTTACTGTAGGTGTATTTGTTCCATGGTAGTTTGCAAAAACTTACAATGAAGTAAATTTAGAATGTAGAATTTAGAACCCAAAGCGCCATCTAAGTAGTCATAGTTTGTATGCTTTTGCTTTGTGCATTATATTACATAAAGGCTACTACGTCCGCTGGGCATTTAAGAATCGGCTAACTGGCGTCAATGAGTGACTTTTTGTTACTTATTGACGAGTCACCTCGCCACTTCTTGGCGAGCTGCACTCGCCATTTGGCCCTACTACTATACTGTGCGCTACGTTAAACTACATATGATCTACTTAGCCTGCCGGTCATGAATCGGCTCAATGGCGTCAATGATTAGCAGCAGCTTACTGCTAATTATTGATGAGTCACTTTACCACTTATTGGTTAACTATGCTCGCCATTTGTGCCTACTACTACACGGTGTGCAAATAGCAATGGCTTTGTTGAATTATGTTATGTTATCAGCTCTTTATTAATTACGTTTTCTATGTAGTTATGCCACGGTTGTGGTATATGATAATAGAGTATTTTAGCTGGCACTGTTTTGACATGTTAGGTTTGTATTGTTATTCTATTAATAAAGCCTGCTATTTCATCCGATTTTTTATGGGGGTTTGAAAGCCTTTTTAAAGGAGTTCCTCCGTGAAGTGTATCCGACTGCGTCAGCGTCGGATTTTTAAAAAAAAAGAAGAAAAAAAGTAGTAGTAGTAGTAGTAGTAATAGTAGTAGTAGTAGTAGTAGTAGTAGTAGTAGTAGTAGTAGTAGTAGTAGCGGCAGCAGCAGCAGTAGTGGCAGCAGCAGCAGAAGCAGAAGCAGCAGTAGTGGCAGCAGCAGCAGAAGCAGAAGCAGCAGTAGTGGCAGCAGCAGCAGAAGCAGAAGCAGCAGTAGTGGCAGCAGCAGCAGAAGCAGAAGCAGCAGTAGTGGCAGCAGCAGCAGTAGTGGCAGCAGCAGCAGTAGTTGCAGCAGCAGCAGAAGCAGAAGCAGCAGTAGTGGCAGAAGCAGCAGAAGCAGAAGCAGCAGTAGTGGCAGCAGTAGTGGCAGCAGTAGTGGCAGCAGCAGCAGTAGTGGCAGCAGCAGCAGTAGTGGCAGCAGCAGTAGTAGTGGCAGTGGCAATAGTCTGTAGCAGCATTAAGCTCACCAACAGCTAGTCCTATATTACGTCTCAACAGTCTTCCGTTGTCCTTATTTCCATTCAGTTAAACATTCTGAGAAAGTTAGTTCACTAATAATATCCTTCATTCCGGGCCTTCATTTCGTCTTTCACAAACGCTAACCTGACACGATGCTGATAACGTCAATTACAGTTTCCATTTATAATAGCAGTTCCGCAAAATTGAATTGTCAATAGACCTACAATTGATACGGCTCGGTGGTTCTTAGCTTTAAACGTCAGTTTCTCGCCCTTCTAATCTTGTGGTTAATTTACCCCATTAAAATGGACGAGAGAATTGTTTATTTGATAACTGATGTTAGCAATAGAGGTTATACAACTACGCTTCTTCTTGTGGTTGTTTTGAAAACAGAATGACGGAAAGCCGATTTAGAGAGGAATGTCTCCTCAAGGACTAATTCCCTGAAACCGGGTTTATTGACCCTATCAGACGACAAATTGTCAGTGAACACAGTATTGTCAAGTACGGGATATTTATTGGTTTATTTGACTTGTAGTTTTCTCTGAGTGGTAATTATACCACTCAGAAATTACTAATGAATTCTAAATATATACACACATAAATACCAGAAAAGCAAGATTTTCTTACTAAAGAGAATCCTAACCTAATCCTAATGCGATTACAAAAACTGACAGTGAAATGGTAATTGTGCATTCAATCGTCATGCCAGACAGGAGTAGGCCTCAAAGGCGCAACCTGTTGACATTCAGTGAAGCATGTGTTTTCGAGCGGAAGGCAATAAAATGGAACTTTCCAAATTATCCATCCATCACATGACGTCATAATAAGGTGCGTGACGTGTAGGGTGACGTCATAATCAATTACAGTATGAATGACTCGACTTAGTCCATCTTTAACGCTCAATAGTCTGACACGTTGTACGAATTGTATGTCTGTATTGTTTAATAAACATCCCGTTGAATATTTTGAAAATAATTTGACTGGGTGCTTGCTTCAACCAGTCCAATTGATTTCAAAATATTTAGCGGCTTATCTGTATAGTTTTCTGGAAATTGAGGGAGCGCAGTGATCGATCGATCCCCGTACGGGCGCCGTGTGGGTAGAGCTTAGATAGAGATGGGCGGGGCATAGCTATAACTAGTAATGTTCATTCCATTTCTCATTGCATTTGAAGGAATATGCTGCTTCTTTTTAAAGGCGTTTCTTGGTCGGTCATAAAACCTGTTCTATGCGACCACCTTATCGTATACGAACACCATATCTATTTTTAAGGCACTTAAATTAACCATATGAAGTCCCATACTCTAAATCTTAAGAGAATCATACACTGTAGCTGTTGAATATTTTGGAACTAATTTGACTGGGATCTGTTGCTGCCCTAGGCAGCAACAGCTTCCAGTCAAATTGTTTCAAAATATTGTTTGAAATTGACTAGGGTCTCTTATTGCCGGCAGCAGTTTACAGTCAAATTCCTTAAAAAATATTCAATGGCATGACGGCATGGTTCCTAACATTAACATTCGTATTTGGCATTTCAGATTTTAGCTGCATTGTTAAGATAGAATGTGTCTATTAGGTGGTTGTAGAGGGCAGGTTTTACGAACGACCAACTAACGCCTTTATGGTGCTCTAGGCCCCAAGAGTAGCCGTTGCCCTTGGAGGCAGTCAGAGCGTCATCACCAGGGCATTGAACTGGTATCAGAAGACCGATCACCGTCACGTTAACAGACGCCCTTGTGGAGGACGCGTGAGGGTTATAACACAACCTGAGTACAGTGTCCTGGTGATCTCTACATGCCGAAACCAAACCACCAATAATAATACAATAGTGCTTAAATCAGTTTAGTGTCGTTACGTCGTTGACAACATTCTCTCAGACTGTTAGAAAGGGTGGGAGTGGTAGTGGCTGAGAGAGAGAGAGAGAGAGAGAGAGAGAGAGAGAGAGAGAGGCAGGCAGGCAGGCAGGCAGGCAGGCAGGCAGGCAGGCAGGCAGGCAGGCAGGCAGGCAGGCAGGCAGGCAGGCAGGCAGGCAGGCAGACAGACAGACAGACAGACAGACAGACGGCAGGCAGGCAGGCAGGCAGGCAGGCAGGCAGGCAGGCAGGCAGGCAGGCAGGCAGGCAGGCAGGCAGGCAGGCAGGCAGGCAGAGAGAGAGAGAGAGAGAATGTTAGGCGGGTGGGGAGATATATTCGACTGCGGATGATTCTATTTCTGTAATTGATTGTCTGTCACATGAGCCTAATGGCCCTCGACCTTGGTGAACGATTTTTTATAATCTAATGTTGTGGTTTACTCTTATACTGGGTGGGTATACCGTGATGATAAAAGTAATGACTATCGAGAAATGTATTTCTTTCAATAGTTTTTTTCAGATAATGATCATGGGGTGGGGGTGGGCGGAATCACAGAGGAGTATAATTAACTGCTACTTACTTCTCCGAAATCGAACAATTTCTTTCCTATTATTTGTGATCAATACAGACACACGATACAATAAGAACGCCATTTCATTATTGATTTCTCGGATTTTTAGCTCATATCCAGTGGCCTGTAAGTTTACTTTGTGCGGTGTTCATTTATTATTTTTCAACCAAAGCGATTAATGTTAATTTGCAAGGTCATCAGAAACTCGGAAGTAGTAGTAGTAGTAGTAGTAGTAGTAGTAGTAGTAGTAGTAGTAGTAGTAGTAGTAGTAGTGTGCGGTGTTCATTTATTATTTTTCAACCAAAGCGATTAATGTTAATTTGCAAGGTCATCAGAAACTCGGAAGTAGTAGTAGTAGTAGTAGTAGTAGTAGTAGTAGTAGTAGTAGTAGTAGTAGTAGTAGTAGTAGTAGTATAGTAGTATAGTAGTAGTAGTAGTAGTAGTAGTAGTAGTAGTAGTAGTAGTAGTAGTAGTAGTAGTAGTAGTAGTAGTAGTAGTAGTAGTAGTAGTAGTGATGGTGGTGGTGGTAGTAGAAGCAGCAGCAGCAGCAGCAGCAGCAGCAGCAGCAGCAGCAGCAGCAGCAGCAGCAGCAGCAGCAGAAGCAGCAGTCTGTAGAAGCATCAAGCTGGCCATGATCCAGTCCTATATTACGTCTCAACAATTTTCCTTTGTCCTTATTTCCATTCAGTTAAAGGTTCTGAGAAAGTTAGTTCACTAATAATACCCTTCATTCCGGGACTTCATTTCGTCTTCCACAAACACTAACCATACACGAGGCTGATAACGTAAATTACAATTCTCATCTATACTAGCAATTCTGCAAAATTGCCTTGTCAATAGTCTTACAATTTACCTTTCCAGAGTATCCATCCCTCATCTGACTTCGATGACGTCATACTCAGCTCATCGCGTGTATGATGACGTCACAATCATTACGTCACAAAGGGTTCCATATAGACTGTCATCAAATCTCAAATACTCCGATCTCACGTTGTATGAATTGTATGTCTTTATAATTGTTTGTATTTAATAAACATGCTGTTGAATATTTCGAAACTAGTATGACTGGGCACTGTTGCTGCCCTAGGCAGCAACAGCACCCAGTCAAATTAGTTTCAAAATATTCAACAGCTTACCTGTGTAGTTTGTAATTGATAGTCAGGGTGTTCAGAGATCGATCGATCCCAACACGAGCGAGGTGTGGGTGGAGCTTAGATAGAGATGGGCGGGGCATAGCTAAATCCGGAAAGGTCCATTCTCATCTTTGTATACTAGCAATTCCGCAAAATTGAATTGTCAATAGTACGACAGCTTATACGGCTCGGCAGTTCCTATTTTCAAATGCCAGTTTCTCGCCCTTCTAATCTTGTGGTCAATTTACCCCCATTCAATTGGACGAGAGAATTGTTTATTTGATAACTGATATTAGCAATAAAGGTTATAAAACTACGCTTCTTCTTGTGATTATTTTGAAAACAGATTGACGGAAAGCCGATTGAGAGAGGAATGTCTCCTTAAGGACTAATTCCCTGAAACCCGGTTTATTGACTATATCAGACGACAAATTGTCAATGAACACAATATTATCAAGTACGGGATATTTATTGGTTTATTTGACTTGTAGTTTTCTCTGAGTGGTAATTATACCACTCAGAAATTACTAATGAATTCTAAATATATACACACATAAATACCAGAAAAGCAAGGTTTTCCTACTAAAGAGAATCCTAGCCTAATCTTAATGCGATCACAAAAACTGACAGGGAAATGGAAATTGTGCATTCAACCATCATGTCAGCCAGGATTAGGCCTGAAAGGTGCAATCAGTGAAGCAGGTGTTTTCCAGCAGAGGGCAATAAAATGGATCTTTCCATTACGTTTGTTGATCTGTACAAAGCAAGTGTGTCTACAAAACAAGATGTATAGATAATGATCAAAGTTGGTCGAAAGCTTTTGCAGTGATTGATCATTGCCATGAGTGCGGGTTGAACAGTGGAAATGTTGAATATACTGAAGCATGGATTGTCACAAATTCCACTGTCTCTGGCTACACGTAGAGGTGAGATAAATGTGTTCCGCAGTGGATTCCGGCCCATTGTGGGATAAAAGGTCGTCTTGCAAGAGAAGGATGAAAATTACCCCAAACTGACAGCCATGACCCAGAGGGTAAAACTATCATAAAACATAAGCTTCAGAAGAAATGGTTACATCAAAATCCTGACTACAATGCAGCTGCTGGTGACTACTCTCTTTCAAGAGCAGAGCAAGTCATTCTTTTGTGGAAGAGAACTGCCCTTAATAAACTATCTGACCCGTATCACTTCTTCAAATTTGGGGATTTATACCTTTGTCCATGTGGATCAAGCCCTATGATGACTGAACATATCTCGCAAGATTGCTTTTTCCATAGTGATCTTAGGCGACACATTTACCTGCGCATACCAGCACAGAGGACAAGCTCTATGTCCCGTCTGAGGTGTGAAGAAATACGGCACACTTCATCCTAACAGTAGTGTAGCTGTCTGACAAAAAGGAGTGAACGAGGCAGAAGAATAAGATAAACTCGACACCCAAATCACGTCTCATCATCTCCTTGATGAATGGGCTTCATTCGCCCGCAGAAGTTCCAGAAGCTCACATGAAGACATGTGTGCTGCTTGATGGTCGTGCACTCATCCAGGGTATTGGACACGCTTAATGAGACCACCCATTTAGTGATTATGCTAATGTGTTCATGCACAGTGTGTGATATCAATTTAGATAATGCATCTTACTCGGTCACTAGTGAGTCAATAGCGGAATCAAATACGTCACAGGTAGGCTGACGTCACAGTTAAAATACGTCATGAATGGCGTTCGTCAGGATCTCCTAATAGTACGCCATGTGTACGAATTGTATGTCTTTACAGCTAAATAATTATTTTGTTGAATATTTTGAAATTAATTTAACTGGCCGCTGTTGCTGCCACATTTTCAAAATATGCAACAGCTTACCTGTATAGCTTTCTGGAAATTGAGATTCATAGAGAACAGGGTTCGATCGATCCTAACATGGGTAATGCGTGGGCGGAGCATATTGTAGCATGGATCGGCCGGATGGGTACGCACCGTCCCAGCTAGGCTGGGTACGGAGCGACTGCTCCGAGTATGTTCCAAGCACGCCCACCCACCCCAGACCCCCTTGGTAGGATAGCGTGTGTGTATAAAGCTATATAAGAGAGGCTTTCTATAAAACGTCCGTGAGATCGCGTAGCGTGCATGTGCATGCGTCAGATCTTCCCTGACAACACGTGTCAGCATTGAGAGAGAATGCCTACCTAAAGTGTACCGAGTTGGTGCACCTGATTTCGTTAAATCACTCCATTCTCGTAGATCAGGACCAGAATGAGACAAGGATTCCAAAACTGTTTACCTTTTTAAAATCGGACCAGCAATGGCCGCGTTATCCTTAAATGTCTCGTTGAGATTATTTTCAAAATATTACTGGGACGCTGTAATCGCATGTTTGACTTAAATGAATGGGGAATGCGCCTATCACGTGGTAGCATCGTCACCCTTTCTAGCTGCACGCTGATTGGCTACAGATCGCCAGCTGATTGGTTGGGCGTCCTGTCCTGCCTCTGACGTCATGAGTAGTATAAAAGGAGCGAAAAATCAAGAATCGAGACCACACTTTGGCGAGAGACAGCCAGTGGTAGGTTGTTTGACCTGTGCAGTGCTAGACGTGGGCAACTGCTAACTGACTATGGTACCCCACACCACAGCAGCGCCTTTCGGAATTTAGTTCTACTGCACTGGTCAGCAATCGACATCCGCAAGCACTAAGTTTTTGTAAGCCCTCGGACGGCCGTCCAGGGGCAACCTCCTGCAGATGGGGCTCGCGGCCCAAATGTAATCTCTACGGCATGTAGAACAAGTGGTGATTCTTGGTGGATAACTCGTCAGATCTTCCAGACCATGCTGAAAAGTTGTATTCAAACTTCCGCGCCGCATGTCGTGTGATAATTAACCTTTAGGCCACAGTCTGGTGGGACTCTGCCTGGTACACCACAAGAGCTATGCGATGCACCATGTACGGTGTACCCAGTTATGACCACTTTATGTTTAATTACAACTGTAGCCCTCTGTTACGGGCAACTTTCAAAATACCATCGCCGAACGGACGCTTTCCAAACTTACTGTTTAAATTAATATATTAGTTATTATGACTATCTAATGGGCATCCATCTACAGTCGTTCTTCTTCACTATCTGGAGATTGAGCCACATCAACAGTTCTCGGCAACTTCAGAATCGTGCCAGCTCGTGTTATTCATTTGTGATGCAGCATCCACAGATATTTATTAACTTTTTCCATACTGATGACCAATAGGTACTCAAGTAGCTAAACTATTGTAATATTGTATTTATTCATTCATTCCGTTATCGGTACTGATGACTAATAGGTACCGCCCTGGTCGTCTGAGACCACATTTTATAATTCTTTTTACTGTATATATTATCATTATTTTTGTGTGCTTACAACTAACGAGCACCGCACGGTCCTGTGACCTGAAATACTGTTAGCACTGTGATTGTTAGTTACGTATATGGCAAGCAGCCATCCTAGTTGTTTTGTTCTGTTTATAAAAAAAACCTAGGATGCAGTAATATACAGCAACATTATATCCGCATCACTTTACCCAGCATCACTTTTACACTGAGGTCACTGTTCATGCTTACATTACTCGAGCTTGACATGTGATCGACTAAACCTGGCTATTCTAGCTCGATAGTATAGACTTCAAGTAGTTAAGGACAATCTCTCCATAAGAGACATTTGTGTACACCTCTTTTCCGGCTGTAGTGGATATGTAACACCGCACACCGGCTAGATTGTGTAAAATTGGCCAAGACCCTTAGACCCTCTTATTACATTGAAAGATTGTCTCTTTCTATGTTCCACCAGCCGCAAGGCTTATCAATTGTTTGGACCTCCCATCGGCACGTTGATATGATCCGACTCTGGGAAACTATTGGGGTTTCCGAGCAGTGAAGACCAAAGTGTCGATTTCGCATACATCCCACTGTGTATCTTCGGATACCAGTTAGCATAGATAACAGCGCCAAAGTAGGAAGCACTGCGAAAAGATATATATTATGTAAAACCGGCCTGCAGTGCATCTCTGGGCATTCTGGAACTTAAACCTAATGACAGGCAAACGTTAGTTCCTCAACCCACGGGTGACGGATGGGACGCAGATCTCTATCTAACTCGGTACTGTGACTGGGTGTGGTCTTGTGAACGCCCTCACAGGAAGGTCACTAGAGATGGATATCTGTCTCTTACTCCCCACCATAAAACACTTATGCGCCTTCTAAATTCCTGATGTGAATGGTAACATGTCCTAGTGATGTTATATGTGGTTGCGCAGTGATGAGTGAATGGGATCATTATATGATTTGGGGGCTGTCACTCCATAACATGTTCACACGCTGCCTTTCTGAGGAAGATGTTATGTGGGGTGACCCTCAGGAAACCAGGCATCTTCGCCAGTTAGACGCATGTGTCAAAAGATAGGTAGGAATCCCTGCCACTTGCGGCCAAAGCTTGGAAGTGAATCTAACAACTAAATGATAGGTTAAAAATTAGCAGAAAGCCTGCATAACTAAAGCAGCAACTACCAATGCAGTATCTTTGGACCTACATAAGATGACGGCCTTTGAATTCTTGGGAAATCATCCGCCCCATCTTCACGTAATGCAGCGTGCATATCATTAATTATAACTTCACTAGGTTGACACACACTGCACATAACTTTTTGTTTGAACAATAGAGTGGCCCTTTTTGCCAGCTCTCTTCCTCCGCTTCGCCGTTGAAGGCATTTTCCTGTGCCGGAGACCGGCACAAGGCACTTTCTTCTCGCAACAAATATGTTTGTGTTAGGGGTATAATGGTTTATTTAAAACTACATAAGTGGCCTCGTTAGGATGCTTCCTTGCAGGGATACCTCACGGATATATAGGGATCGGTGAGGTACCTCTGAGGAACCCACGTAAGCAAGACACCAACTTTGTTCTATGTACCGTATATTTTCTCTCATCTATATCAGACTCCCAAATTAAGTTATGGACCGCCATACCGGTGACACCAATAGTTGGGATGAGACCATGAGGTTCAATCCCGGCGGCAATGGTCGCACGGCCCCACTGGAATGTTATTGTTCCACCATCTCTAGAAGCCAGTCTTTGTACCTTCCAGCCAGTCGCGATATGGGATCTGTAACCCCGAGAACCATAGCTAACCAGCCCTCCCGCATATCCTGTACATGCAGTGAAATGGAGTGGAGCAACATAATGGACCAGCATGTACCCCCACGAGCTACATTATCCAGAGATGGGCAGGGACTCACTAAAAGTGGATTCGTTCAGTATTGGCTTGGTGCCGGCCCAGTAGCCTGCGTTATCATGGCTGTCACCATGAAATAATAGCAGATCTTATTTGGAGATAGCGAATTCAAAGAACATGGATGAATCAAGATATTCAGGCTGAGAGAGATGCGTATGAAGATACCACTATTACATTTGCAATGTTAGGTTTTCTGTTCGAAATTATTTAAACCATCTCCCTCGCGCTACTAAACCAATTTTTCCTCTTCTATCTATTCATTACAAACATATTTATTAAAAAACCATAAAGAATTTTACATATTACAACGAATAATCAGCCGTAAAGTGGCTTTCCAAACCTGATTTCTAACAGAGATAACTCTTGTCTCGTCTTCGGGACGTTGATAGAACTCGTTCATTTTACTAAATTTTTGCTAGGCAGTGCTCAGCTCTTCTGCACATAGAATTTGTTTTCAGATTAGCAACCAGGTTTCTGGTATTAAATTTCATTTTCTGGTTGGTAATCGTCAGAAACGGATTCTCTTCATGAAGAACCTATTTATCTTGTTCTGACCTTAAAATTCATATTGACTTCCGGCTTTCCTTCCGCCTAGGTTTAGTGGAATAACCAAATATTGGTGCGATTTGTCTATCAGGATGCGGTAAATGTTTATAGACCGGTGTGCCCGTAGACTCGGTTCCTCCTTAGCTTCCGAAGGCTCTCACATCTCCGCTCCACCATATCAACTCAGGACTTACTACATTCAAGACAATTTAGCAACACTATCCTAAGGGCACTTTAGACTGGTGAACAATAGTTAACTATATTCCTCGACTATTTGTGAATCGAACACACCATCTTCGATCCTCATAATCATAGGTACACTCGCAAATAGTCGATTATAGTTAACAACAGTTCACCAGTCGAACATAATCTTAGTCAACAGACCGACAATTTGCTATTATTTTATAGCAAGATTGACTTATCTCCGAAAATAAACACGTTTTGCCATAGGCTAGCAATCACATACAAACGACTCCAACAGCGTGACCTTGGCTTTGAGAAATACATTTGAAAAATCATATTTCATCTCCCGCGACGTCAATCAATGCAGCTATACCATATAAACTACATCGCGCATGAACTGGATTCCCGCAACACCTATGGGTCCAAGGTTATAAATTTCAAGATAGAATCATACGGATATTCTGTGGAATATGACAAAACTAATTTGGCTGGATATTGAGATTCCAGTTAAATAAGTTTCGAAATATTAAATTGTAAACACTATTTCATTTTTGGTATTTTGAGGTGCAACACGTTTTAAACAGTTCAAGATCAATGAAGGCATTGTGTCTTACGTAGAAACAATTAATAATAATATCGCGATAAGTCAATATATCGTGCATCCCAATGTTGCAAGATGGTGGTAGTTGGCGTGGACCGTTAAACTGTTGACTATGCCTATTTTAAAATTAATTTAACAGGAAGCTTCTTGATGTTGATATGATCGGTTTCACTTTTCAGTTTATCCATCCATCATATGACGTCATAATTAACTACGTTACGTGTAGGATAACGGCACAATCAATTACGTCATGAATGACGTGGATATGGATAAGTTCAGTATGAGCGCTTAATTGATGACGGACTATGCGTTGTTGTACGAATTGCATGTCTTTACTACTTAATAAATATGCTGTTGAATATTTTGAAATTAATTTGACTGGCTGCTGTTGCTGCCGTAGACTTACCTGTATAGGCATAGACAGCCCCAGCACCCAGTCAACTTAGTTTCAAAACATTCAACAGCTTACCCGTATTGTTTTCTGGAAAGTGATAGTCAGGGAATTCAGGGATCGATTGATCCCAACACAGGCGAAGTGTGGGTGGAGTTTCTCTAAAGATGGGCAGGGCATTGCTAAAACTGGATTCCCCCATTCCAACCCCACACGCCGCCCACGCACCCACCCACCCACCCACCCACCCACGCACGCACGCACGCACGCACGTACGCACGCACGCACGCACGCACGCACGCACGCACGCACGCACACACCACGCACGCACGCACGCACGCACGCACACTGCGTCTCAAGTAGAAGCAGTTAATCCAAGGGTATGTAAGTCACGGGGTAGGATATATTACTGTGGAGGCCCCTGGCCAGTAATTCACCTTTCCAGAGTATCCATCTATCAATGTGACGTCATATGACGGCATAATCGACTAAGTGACGAGTGTCATAATCATTACGTCATAAATGATTCTATTTTGTCCGTTTGTGCGAGGTGTGAGTGGAGCCTAGCTAATGATTGGAGGGGCATAGCTAAAAATACAATGAGAGAGAGAGAGAGAGAGAGAGAGAGAGAGAGAGAGAGAGAGAGAGAGAGAGAGAGAGAGAGAGAGAGCGAGAGCGGAGGGAGAGAGGGAGGGGGGGCTGATGGACGAAGGGATGGGGAGAGAGAGGGGAGAGAGAGAGTGGGGGGGGGGGGGGGGGGGAACAGAGTGAATGCATACACATGGCTGACGCTCCCCACTGGCAAATATATAGAGCATCTAATTTGATTATGACCTCATCCTACACGCCACGTAGTTGATTATGACGTCATATGATTGATGGATAAGCTGGAAAGGTCAATTTGTTTATGTGAACGAATCATATCAAGACCGTGAAGATTAACAAGCTTCTAATTAAATTAATTCTAAAATACTCAACAATTTGACGATTGCTTTCCATTTTATTATCGTATATCTTTAGCTTCAAATTTGTCAAATTTTCGGGCTTTATACTAGGCCGCAATGACTTCCAATCCAAGTACGTTCAAAATATTCGATCTGAGCTGTACTGTACCACCACTGCTCGGTAGGTCTACAGGGAAGGTATGGCAAATACTGTACGATGCAACAAATGTTCTGTTTTGTTTTAAACATATTTTATTGTCAATTAACAACAATTGGATTGAGTCACAAGTCAAACTGACTTAGATTCGACTCTTTCCACAAAAGACTATACAATGTGGTATGTTATAGTTTTACATAATAGTTTTACAATAACATGCAATTGGATATTTACATATATACATTAACAGTATTTATGCTGCATATTAAGTATAGTGAGACTAATAATTGAAAATTGAAACTGAAATGTCCGTCGACTTTATCGATTGTATGTCTTTGATAGATTTTTGGTAAACGCGCTGTTAAATATTTTGAAACTAACCCGACCGGGAGCCATTGCTGTAAAAAGGAACAACGACACCCAGCGTCATTTCATTAGCGTCGTGCATAATGCTCTGGTTAGCCCCTCCAAATGTCTGGATTGACACCCAGCGGGTTACACCCCCTGCGCCACGTTGAGGCCGAGTATATAGTCTTAAACAGGGAAACGACACCCAGTCAAACTAGCCTCGTCATATTCAACAACACTCATGGATAATTACCTCGAAATTGAGATTCTGGGACTTCATGATTCCGATTCCAACACGAAGAAATGTAAAAAATGTATTCTTAATGTAATTCTGGACTTTCAGAAATATGAAACAGTTTTATTCAAAGCCTATGTCTGTTGACCGAAGATAGAACACCGGCTCCAGAATAACTATTTTCAAAATATTTAACAGCTATCCTGTCTATCTCTCTATAGAAATAATTATATTCCATTAATATTGAAAGGAGAAAAATAATTACTTTTTATCGACGGCTGTAATTTCCGACTTAGTATAAGCCCCCTATCATCGCGAGCTGATAGTGAGAGAGTCAGATTATAACCATTTCACTCCACACGCTTATTGACGGAGTATATCATAATATGATATCCGCTAATTGAAGCAAAACGTGGGGAATATCACTAACTAATGTAAAAGCAATTTGGAAAAGTCGTCGTTGACACCCATTTCTTTCTTAGAAACTGTCTTTAGTTTTCCGAGGAGATCGGCGAAGGTTCTGTACGATTCAAACAGCAAAGAGAGCAGCGTTATTGATGAGGCACTTCTTTACAAATAAATAATTTCTTTGATGGATTTGTGCGGTAATTATACGGATATTGTCTATTGGACGATAATACCATCGGTAATTTATGTGTCTGTCCGTGCGTCCGTGCTTGCGTATGGCGGGAGGGAGGGAGGGGGGGGGAGAGAGGGAGGGAGGGAAGGAGGGAGGGAGGGAGGGGAGTGGAGGGAGAGAGAGAGAGCGAGGGAGGGAGGGAAGGAGGGAGGAAGGGATGGGGCGAGAGAAAGAGATAGAGGGAAGGAGAGTGGATGGGGAGATGGAGGGAGAAGGGGGATGATGGAAAGAGAGAGAGAGAGAGAGAGAGAGAGAGAGAGAGAGAGAGAGAGAGAGATGAGGGTGGAGGGAGGGTGGGGGTTAGGGAGTGGGTGAGAATGGATGGAGGACGGAAGGGATGGGCGAGAGAAAGAGATAGAGTGAAGGAGAGTGGATGAAGGGGGGGGGGGGTAGTATGGAGGGGGAGAGTGGAGAGAGGAGAGAGAGAGGAGATGAGAGGAGAGAGACAGAGAGAGAGAAAGAGAGAGAGAGGAGAGGGGAAGAGAGAGAGAGAGAGAGAGAGAGAGAAAGAGAGAGAGAGAGGAGAGAGAGGAGAGGAGAGAGAGAGAGAGAGTGAGAGAGTGAGAGAGTGAGAGAGAGAGAGAGAGAGAGAGAGGAGGAGAGAGAGAGAGGAGAGAGAGAGAGAGAGAGAGAGAGAGAGAGAGAATTGCATACACATTGGTGTGCGTTGTTAACCTTTTCATGTATGCACTCACACTTGCTCTCCTCGGCTCCCCATACCTACCCTCCCTCTCTCCTCCTCTCCCTCACTCCCTCCCTCTCTCTCTCTCTCTCCCTCACTCCCCTCCCTCCCCTCACTCCTGCCACTCCACCCCGCTTCCTCCCCTCCCCTCCCTATCTCCCTCCCTTCCTCCCCCCTCCCCTCCCTCCCTCCCCCACCCCTCCCTCTCTCCCTCCCTCTCCCTTCTCCCCCCCTCTCTCCCCTCCCTCCCTCCCTCCCCCTCCCCACCCTCCCCTCCCTCCCTCCCCTCTCTCTCCCTCCCTCCATCCCTCTCCCCCTCTCTCTCTCTCTCCCTCCCCCCCCCCTCTCCCTTCTCCCCCCCTCTCTCCCGCCCTCCCCCTCACTCCCCCCTCCTTCCCTCCCTCCCTCCATCTCTCCCTCCCCCTCCCCCCACCCCTGCCTGCATGCCTGCAGCCTGCCTGCCCGCCCGCCCGCCCGCCCGCCCGCCCGCCTGCCTGCCTGCCTGCCTGCCTGCCTGCCTGCCTTGCCTGCCTGCCTGCCTGCCCTGCCTGCCTGCCTGCCTCCCTCCCCTCGCCCTCTCGCTCCCCCCCCACCCTCTCTCTCTCTCTCCCTCCCTCCTACCCTCCCCTCCAATCCCTCCCTCCCTCCCTCCCCGCTTCCACCCTCCCTCCCTCTATCGCTCTCTCCCTCCCTCCCCCCCCTCCCTCCTCTCCCTCCTCCCCCCACACACAATATTTTGATTTTCTTAACCAAATTTAGCCATTAAAGAGTTACCCAATAGAATCCCGTGATTAGAACTGCTCGAGGATAGAAAGCACGTATTATTTATTTATGAAAAGCTATGACATAAATCGATAAAGTTTGATAGACGCCAAGATGTTCTTTCACTCACTCAGTGGCGCTGTAAATTAATATCATTCCTATTCGTCAGGACGCTGAACAGTAACTCAATCGATCAACCTACAAGAGTACAAATTGAAAAATCACCCTAAGGGCTGTTGTCAGAGGATGCGTTCCTGAATTGGTTCCCTCAGGGCACCGCAGTGATTGAAAGTCATGGTTATTAGTCAGGAATAGGGGCCTACAAATACATTATCGGTCATATCAGTAGTTAAACATCTTTTCTGGTTGCAAGATGGGGGTTTTGACTATCTAAAACGCCATGTTCTTATGACCACACACCCACCCCTCATCTGTCGAGAAAAAGTCCCCCAAACCCCATGCCCACCACACTCCGCCAATAAACCCCACCCCACAGGCTTCCGTGGGCAATAGAGGTATCGATTTCTAGCCACGCCCACATTTTTTATCTACGCTCCGCCCTACGCAAAACACAAGTTTGAATCTATACACCTGTGCAAAAGTTAAGCACCAGCAAAAACAATAGAACGTAGAAACATGATGGTACAACTAGGCTGCCATACTTAACACACGTGGTC
>CM067361.1:4697627-4747627 GCA_034401795.1 Chaetoderma sp. LZ-2023a | reverse complement strand
CATCGCTGGTGGACACCGATGGACAGACAGCATAATATCCAATGATGAACTATACAAGATGTGTAATACGTCGCCACTGTCTGTAAAAGTCACCCAGCAAAGATGGTTCATGTTTGGCCATGTGTTAAGGATGCCAGATGACAGACCAGAACAGAGAGCCTTGAAATTCGCCCTACTCTGAGCCAGCAAATAAAAAGCCAGGAGAGGACGTCATTGCATAAATCTGCTAAGCGTACTACGAGGTGACCTCAAGAAAGCAGGACTCGGTACACTCAAGTCAAGAATGGGCCTGAGGAAGCTAAGGATTTCGGACAAGACACAGTTGGCAAAAGCGAAGAAGGACTGATTGCAGATGTAGGATTTTCTACTACTACAGCCGCATAATACAGTAATCATACATACACTATTTAATAAACAATCCGCGGAATATTTTGAAACTAGTTTGACTGGGCACTGTCGCTGCCATATGCAGCAATACCCAGTCAATTTAGTTTCAGAATATTCAACAGATTCTCTGTATAATGGAGGATTCCAGTTTCTCAATCAACCATATGACGTTATAATCAACTACGCGCGGTGTAGGATGACATCATGATCAATTACGTCATGAATGACGTGGCTTAGTTCGTCACGAACGCCTAATGGACCTTTCCAGTTTTAACTATGCCCTGCCTATATCTATGTAAGCTCCACCCCACACCACGCTCGTTTTGGGATCTATCGATCTCTGAACTCCCTGACTATCAATTTCCAGATTGTATGGTAGCAACAGCATCCAGTCAAATTAGTTTCAAAATATTCAACAGCATGTTTATTAAATGGCAAAGACATACAATTCGTACAACGTGTCGGACTATTAAGCGTTGAAGACGGACTATTTCGAATCATTCATGACGTCATGATTATGACGTCAGCAGACACGTCACTTAGTTGAATATGACGCCGTCTGAGGGATGGATAAACTTGGAAAGGTCCATTGTATTTGAAGAGCATGTTGTCTAAAATATTCAACAAATCATATCTATCCTACATCGTCTTCAAAACTTTAGTAGCCAACGTGTTTCTGGTTTTTTATTTGGAAACATGTTAACGGAATTATAATCTTTACTGCATTGTTGTTTGATATCCCATGTTCGGCTGGTATTTGAGCTAACATTTACCTCTTGTCTTGATTCAGTGATTACCTCGCTTAGAATAATCAGTGTTTTGTACGAAAGATTCACCGTTATTGGCAATTACCACTGTGATTCATTGACCCAAATTATCTGAGTACCCGCGTTATCATTCGTATTTCGCGAGATCTCCTTCGATACCGGATCGAGAAGAGTATCTCGTATGTATTGAGTAGCCATTGGCGTAGAGATTTCCACCAGAATATGGTGGCAGAGAGAATTGAAACTTAAAAGGACACGAGCGCTACTCTCTTCAAACTAGACACTATTAATTCACGTAAAACAAGATGACATAACGCCTATATGACAAGTAGTTAACAGATAATTGTAGTCCCTATGAATTCGTCGTAAAATTCAAATCTGTCGCACACAAAATGAGGTCAAAAGTTTGCTGACGTTGCGTGGATGTTGATATCACACGAAGCACTGGGTGGATCGAGTAGATTTTACTATCTGTATCAAGCTAGTGATACAGAGGTAAAGATGGTACCAAAATCAACACGATCCACATTGTTGCTTATAATGAGATAGACTGGGTCTCGAGGTGTCTGGTCTCCGAAGTTGAGTCTGTGTAACAGTCTAGTTGTTGTGATGACGTAATAAGACGGCCGGTCAATACATTATACGTGAATTCTCGAAGAAACCACGCCTCTATTTTTAGGTCGCTGCGTTATAAGTGATATGTTGCGGGATTGTCAGCTATAATACAACTGAATACGTTTTCGTTTGCCATTTTGAATATTTAATTAGGTAGAGTAAAGCTAGGATTCCATTTGCGCGGATGCGGAGGCGGACGCGGACACGGACGCAGGCGTGTCAAAATCAATTTAATATGTATGATTCCATATGTGCGGACACGGTCACGGAATGACACGCTGGTGCGGGGGAGGTGGAGGGGGAGAGGTGCGGTTCTCTTGAACGCGTCGTGTGGTGACTGCCTTAGTCAAATGAGTCAAAATATTCAGCGGCTTACCTGTATAGTTTTCTGGAAATTGATAGTCAGGGAGTTCAGAGATCAATCGATTCCAACACGGACGAGGTGTGGATTGAGTAGATATGTGCAGGGCATAGCCAAAACAGGAAAGGTCCATTGCACTGTGGTGATGCTCAAGGATCTATTCTAGGCACTCTGCTGTTTCTTCTCTACATGAATGATTTATCTAATATCTGCGAGCACATGCCACTAATACTCTTTGTTGATGGCACATATGCTGCGCTGACAACATCAACACCCTATACAAAAAGCAAATAACGAAATGGAAGAAATCATGAACTGGTTTTCAATAAACAAATTATCTTTGAATGTTGACAAAACAAATTATATGTTATTTACAAATCTCAAACTGACAAAAGATGATATTCCAAAAATCCATATAGACAAAAAGAAACTTGAGCTGGCTCAATTCGCCAAATTTTTGGGAGTATACTTTGGACAAACACTCGATCTGGGCCAAATACATTGAAACAGTAATAACAAAAGTGGCAAGCGACATAGCTGGTATGCAAAGACTAACGCATTACATGACACCAGCCACAGTTAAAACATTATACTGCACCATTATTCTTCTTCATCTCACTTACTGCAACACTCTCCCTCCCTCCCTCCCTCCCTCCCTCCCTCCCCCTCCCTCCCTCCCTCCCTCCCTCCCTCCCTCCCCTCCTCCCTCCCTCCCTCTCTCTCTCTCTCTCTCTCTCTCTCTCTCTCTCTCTCTCTCTCTCTCTCTCTCTCTCTTTCTCTCTGGACGACTCCGCACTAAAGCAACCAAAGCGTTCAGAAGAAATTACATTAAAATCAGAGAAACTATTAAAACTAACTGATAAGGCAAACTACAGATGTATACCATTGTAAAGGCGTTTCACCACAATACAATACCACAACCCATGGCCTCCAACTTTACACTCAGTACTGGCATCCACAAATACAACACTAGGACCAAACACAGTCTACACACTCAATATACATGGACAGAAATAGGAAAACGACGAATTACAATAGCATCCACAAATCTATGGAGCAACAACAGTACAAAATTCGTTATAATATACTGAATAAGAAATCCTTTAGCAAATACTAAATTAATATAGTTGTATTTGATGGTCATATATTCTCTGCTAATTACTGATAACCAATACAAACCCGAGACATACCAACACCGCCGCCGCCGCCGCCGCCACCAACACCCCCACCACCACCACTACCACAACCACCACAACCACCACTACTACTACTACTACTACTACTACTGATGCTTATCTGATCAACGTGACAACGTGACAAAAAAATTCCATTAGCTATACTCGGAAAAACGTTGAAATTCCCAAAATCTTGAATGATGATTATCAAAACCTACAGGAGAAACTGAAACAACCCTTCAACAAGCGTCCAGTAAATGCGCTTAAGAATCTGATTGACATCCTGAATATCATCAGAATATCCATCTCAATTATTCAACGTTAACTCTTTCATGACGAA
This sequence comes from Chaetoderma sp. LZ-2023a, assembly GCA_034401795.1. Classification (NCBI taxonomy): domain Eukaryota; kingdom Metazoa; phylum Mollusca; class Caudofoveata; order Chaetodermatida; family Chaetodermatidae; genus Chaetoderma; species Chaetoderma sp. LZ-2023a. The sequence goes on along the minus strand of CM067361.1, from coordinate 4,743,982 downwards.
ATCATCCAACACCGATCCCTGTAGTGATCTTGGGGAATGGCCATTTATCGGCCGCGATTGAAGTGTTTTTGAAAATTTACCACTATAATGACTGGCTCGAGAACGGAGACAGTCATTCCAGTGGCATATTCTAGGGAATGACCCTGTCTGTGCCTACAAATGTACATTAAATAAATAAACAAATATTTGGATTTTATTGAACAAATTTAGCTATTAAAGGGTTAACATTAATGCCATAGGGTGTTTCAGAAACAAAATGACAAAATCTCAGGCAGTAAGATAAACAAAAATATTTTCAATTTTGGAATTTTTTCAATTATTGATGATTCTGAGACAATGCGTTGACAATATTAACTACTACTACTACTACTACTACTACTACTACTACTACTACTACTACTACTACTACTACTACTACTACTACTATTTTTTTTTTTTTTTTTTTTGAAAATCCAACGCTGACACAGTCGGATACACTTCATGGAGGAACTCCTTAGAAAAAGGCTTGCAAACCCCCATAAAAAATCGGATGAAATAGCAGGCTTTATTAATAGAATAACAATACAAACCTAACATATCAAAACAGTGCAAGCTAATATACTCTATTATCATATACCACAACCGTGGCATAAGTACATAACAAACACAATTAATAAAGAGCTGATAACATAACATAATTAAACAAAGCCATTACTATTTGCACACCGTGTAGTAGTAGGCCCAAATGACGAGCATAGCTAACCAACAAGTGGCAAAGCGACTCATCAATAATTAGCAGTAAGCTACTGCTACTCATTGATGCCATTGAGCCGATTCATGACCGGCAGGCTAAGTAGATCATATGTAGTTTAACCTAGCACACCGTATAGTAGTAGGGCCAAATGGCGAGTGCAGCTCGCCAACAAGTGTCGAGGTGACTTGTCAATAAGTAACCAAACGTCACTCATTGACGCCAGTTAGCCGATTCTTAAATGCCCCGCGGACGTAGTAGCCTTTATGTCGTAAAATACACAAAGCAAAAGTGTACAAACTATGACTACATAGATGGCGCTCTGGGTTTACATTCTAAATTTACTTCATTGTAGGTTTTTTGTAAATTACCATTGAATAAATACACCTACAGTAAGCATTTACAACAGGAAGCTAATTGTAAGATACCACACTCTGTTAACTCGAAAATCGGATCACCTCCAGAATATTGACATAATGCTCATTTGATATTTGAATATACTGATTCCCAAGGTTAGGATATTCGTCAAGATTAGAGTCTCCTTAACGCATTAAAATTTTAAAATAGAGGCAATTAAATTAAATTAAAATAGCAATTATCAATATACAGCAAGCAGCGAGTGTGCTAGCTTATACAAATTCCGCTTCTGCTATTTTTAGATATCCGTGTTCAAGTGATACTAGGCCAGTTTTGCACCATACATCCTTAAATCTACTTTCTCTCCCATGCTCTACTAGCCTGTAAAATTCACAATGAATGCAGTTTATCAACAATGATCGAAATATAGCTTGTATGGCTCTTTGATGGTTGTTGCCGGATTTATCTCTGGCCTCTGAACACCGATGCTTCCAGATGGCCCACACTCCTACAGATAACAGGGTTACCAACAATTCTTTCTTCTTGCTATTAATGATTCGTCCGATAGTTGGGCAATCTTTGTTTCAGCCACTAAATTCACATATTTGATTCCAAATTTAGCAAGGAGCATATTGATATATACCCAAAAGCCTGTAGCTATACAACACTGTGTAAACAGATGGTCTATTGTTTCCTCCTTGGTATTACATAATAAACACCGGTCTGTACTTGTTATTTTGTACATATAAGTCAGATGGCCGACACATAGCCTTCGATGGAGTAATCACCATGCCAGGTCCCATGCGTTTGCTGGTAGACAAGGTAGATGTATTGTTTTCCACGCATTTTTCCAGTTCTTTGGCGTGCATCCTAAAGTGTTCCAATGCCTAACTGCAACAGGAGTCTGTCTTTGACTTTGCATTAGCATTCCATACCAGTCTCTAGATGCCATGCTATATTTTATATGCTCTGACTTAAATACCAATGTTGGTTGCAACATATCTCTGTTGCCACGTGCTTTCGGCAATTTGAACCATTCACCATGTATTGCATGCTTTATTCTAAGAAATAAGCGTTGGACATCAATATGCCTCATTGATGTTGCTCTTGCTACATCTTGCATCGCAATCCATTTACGAGATTTTGGATTAACTAAATCACGTAAATATTGAATGCCATGTTTGGCCTTAGAGGGCAAATATAATACAGCATCATTATCACGAATCAACTCGTTGGCCCAAAGACGTTGCTCTAAGGCATCTTCCCAACAATTGGGTTGCTATCTTTTGATGGTTAGGTGGCAGTTTATTGCACATAAATAAGCATTCTACTGGAAATGGGTCTACGTACCTTTGTAGAAGTGCCCTTGAAACACTTGACACTTAAGATGAGTTTGAAGTGAGTAACTTATTCAAGAATTTCAATTTTAAAGAAGCAGACTTTGCTGAAACATTAACCAAATCCGGGCCTCCGGCATGCTGTTCATTGGTGATGATTGACTGTGATACTAAATGGGCTTTGTCCTCCCATAAGAAGGACAAAAGTAAGGTGTTGATCTTTGACTCTACTGATTTGGGCATATTAACTACAGAAGCGGTATACCATAGTCCAGATAAAATTAAATTATTAAGGACAAATGTCCTGCCAAAGACAGTTAGGTGACGTCGTTTTCAATTTAGTAATGCACACTTTAGCTTGGATAGCCTTTCTTATCAGTTTAGTAATACATCTTGTTCTCTACTAAAGTAAATGCCCAACATTTTTATGACATCAGTTGACCAGTTAATACCCATCACATTGTCAGTTGTGTCCTTCCAATCGCCCAAAATTAGATTTGTCTTTATTGACTTTAAGCCTTGATGCCTTTTGAAAATCTGCTAATACTCCATTTAAAATTTTAAAATCCGTATTTTTACCCGCAAACACAGTCGTATCATCTGCATATTGAGAAACCTTTAGTGGCCTCTACGCCATGTATATATATATTCCTTGAAAGTCATTGCGTTGCCTCAATGTGGCCCCCAACGATTCCACAGCTATGACGAATAGAAGTGGGGAGTTTGAGAAACCCTGTCTGACACCTCGTCCAATACTACAGGTTCGGATAGCTGATTGTTTAGTAAATAGCAACTTGTTATATAAGTATGAAAAATATTTACCCATTTAATACATCTTGAACCAAAGCCAATATGGTCTAAAGACTTAAACAAGAAATCCCATTCAAGTCTGTCAAATGCCTTCTCGTTATCAAGTGCTATTATTGATGCTGGGGTGCAATCCTGTTCAACTAATTGAATAAGGTCTCGTATAAGCAAAGTGTTGTTTGATATTGATCTTCCTGGCACAAAGCACGTTTGATCATCATCAATGACTTTGCCCAGGACTGCACCAAGTTTTAGTGTTAGTGCCCAAGTAAAAATCTTATAATCTACACAGAGTAGAGAGAATGGTCCATAATTCTGTATTTTATTTCTGTCACCCCTCTTGTATATAAGCTGAACATATGCTTGGTCCATCGATGGAGGGAGATGCCCTTGCTTAGAAATGATAGCTGCTATTTCTTCTAATACTGGACCAAATATGTGACAGAATGTTTGATAAAATTCAACTGGAAGTCCGTCGCAACCAGGAGACTTTTCTAGCTTCATACCTTTGAGGGATTTTGTCAAATCATCAATTGTTAGTGATTGGTCACAACTTTCGCGACATGCATCTGGAAGTCTTTGCGTTATATTAGCTAAAATATCTCTAGTTGCAGTTTCATCACTTCAGTCAGATTTATACAATGATTTGTAAAGTTTGGATACTGTTTCCATCATCTCTGCATTTGAGGACACTGATACACCATCATTAGTCTTCAGTGAGCGCATTAATTTCTCTATAGCTCTTGCTTTTTCCAAGTTACAAAAGTAACGTGTAGGCTTTTCACCCTCGGTGTGCATTTGTACTCTTGCCCTTATTTTGGCCTCATCAAACTGATATTGCTCTATTTCATGTAGTCTACCTTTTAATTTAACTAATAGTTCGTAATAATTATATTCTCCATCATTAATTTTCTTATTAATTTTACACACTGACCGCTGAAGCGCCTTTTTATTCTTTCGCATTTCTCGTGCTTTCCTGATGGAATACTGCCTTGAAATATGGTTCAGGTCGGATTTAACATCCTCCCACCAGTCTGTTATACATTCATACGTACTTCTTTTTTCATCCCAATGCCTCCAACAACTTTCTACACATTTGCGATAGCAACTATCTCGTAACAACGCTACATTGAGTTTCCAAAATCCAGCTCCTCGTTTGATCCAGTCAGCATTGTCTAATGTGCTGGAAAACATATTGTGATCAGAGAAAGTTACTGGTTTTATGTTAGTTTAACACATGTAACCTTTCAATGATCGTTCAACATAGATCCTGTCCAATCTGGGTGCTTTCTTTCGATCGGTTGAAAACCAAGTAAAGTCCCTGCTCTCTGGATTTTCAATCCGATAAGTGTCTAACAAACTTTTATATTCACAGATGTGTTTCAAGATATTATGAAATGTGTCATTAAAATTAGACCTAGCGTTTCTGTCTTTTACTTCATCTAATATGCAATTAAAGTCACCGCCCATAATTAGGTTTTCAGGCGTTCTGTCTTGAATTATTGTGGAAACATCATTTAGAAATTCACGATGCAGTTGATGAGAGGTTGGCGCATAAAGGCACATCAAATTTAAACTTGTGTCCATCGTCCATCGTCCATTTGTATCTGATGACGACGATATAACATCAACATAGTTGAGACAGTGGGGCAGGATAAGAATGGCCACTCCCGCGCTATTGTCTTGTGATAAAGAATAAAAAATCTGCCCTTTTGAAATATCTTTGAGAGATTCATACACTTAAATTTTTTGAATTTTGGTCTCTTGTAGAAAAGCAATATAAACTCTCTCATTTGCTAATTCTTCAAGCAAGTGGCACTGCTTGAATTCGGTATATAATCCTCTGCAATTGATGGTGCAATAATCAAAATTTGTAAGATGATGTTTACAACCGCCATCATTAGATTAACTTGATTTGGGTTTTTTAGCTCGTTTCTTAGACCATTTACCTAATTTTCCTTCTAATTCAATGTTTCCTAGTTCTACCATAGACAAATATTCGTATTTGGAAATATCAGAATCATGGCGCAGTAGACGATATTTCACGGCTCTCGACGTTATGGCACTAACACTTTACCCCCCTTCTGATCGGTACATTACCATTTCAACATTCATCTGTGAACTCTGTGTTTGAATGGACACATCTGATTATGCAACTGACATTGTATCATCATCCATATCATTTACTTCAATCTCAGATTCCGAGCTATTGTCTTCTTTATGACGCTTATTGCTACTTAAGTTACATTTGGCAGGAGCATCATTTACCATATCTTCAAGCTGACTTAAATCAAGTGGGCTTAGCGAAAAATCGACTGAACTTTCCGTCTTCTGAGTCCTAAACTTATCCTGTCCTAATTTTAATTCATCTTCTAAGGAATTATAAACTGGCTCTTCTGTAAGATCATCATTTTCCTGCATGTCTTTTACAGCAACGTTTGGCTCCACTGCATTTTGATTATTTTCTTGACTTAAGGTTATATCCTCCTCTAATACATGAATTTCATCAACTGTAGTTATTTTAACAGGATTTGATAATTTGTTTGTGTCATTTTCAGTGGCATGAACCAAAACAACAGCTTCCGTAGCGTTTGCTTCAGAAGCATTTGACTCAGTTGCATCCTTTAATGGGCGATTATCTCCTGATACTGAGGGTTTGTTTTGATTTTTTGGACAGCGCCATTTAAAATGGTCAACTGAACCACAGAGCAAACATGTGTTTTGATTGGGACAATCTGTTGCCAAATGGTCAGTACTTAGGCAGATCCGGCATTCTTTAATTTGCCCTCTATACCATAAGGGCAGGACAAAGCTGCCATCAAGCGTCAATCTGCTTGGTAAAGGGCTATCCACTTTATCAAACCAAATACGTCTTACACCGTTTTCTAGCGTTATGTCAAAGGGATACGTTTCCCGTTCAATCTTTTGCACTTTGCCATACTTCTTGAGTTCACTCATGATTCTGTCATCTGGAATTTCTAGTAGAACTTTCATCTTCACTAGCAACCTATCTGACTCGATTTCCTCTACGTTACAAACTTCACCTTTTACAATAAGAACATCTTCCAGAAGCTTTTCCTTGAGCCCCTCATTTGACACTGTTACATTCCATACAGTTTTAGTAACATTGATAAGCCCCTGCAAAGTAGCAGGTCCCGCGCCAACGACGTCTTTTAACCCATGATACACGTCGATAGCCGTGACACCCCACCCCTTAGTTGTTATTTTAAGGCTTAGGGTACGCTTATGGGTTGCCATGGTGGTTTATCAAAGGAGGTACCCCATACTACCACAATATATAATAAATATATACTTATATAACACCAGGACGTCAGGGAAAGAGCTAAACACTAAATAAATAGTGTCCCCTTTTGAAACCCTGACGTCTACCAACAAATATACGAATAGAGAGTACAGTCGTATATTTGTTAGTTTGAACAACTTTCTAAGTGGTTCACTAACACCTAGCCGATTAAAGTATACTAACAAATATATAAATAGATAGTACAGTCATATATTTGTTAGTCTGTTCGAGTTGACCGGGGACAGCCAACTGACTATAAGGATTTATATAGTTAAAGAACTAGGCTTGTGCTTACAAATGACAAAGTAATTAAATCCACTCACTCAAGCGATCTTGCCAAATATAATGCGCTAGCCTACGAACTATAGAAATAGCAGACTGGCCTGGGGAGAAATGTATTGCATTGCCCACAGTAAGAGGAGCCCTATTAAATGGCTGAAACCGCCAGCTAAGAGGAGTGACTTTAGAAAATGGAGACACAAAATGTGCTCCAACCAAGACAAGAATTTACAAATTAAACATAAAGTTTGAAAGGAAATACTAATACGAAATATGTATAAAATTTATCTACAAAATCGCGCTAGAAACTAGCAAATTCGGGCAGCAATTGCAGAGCTAAATAAACGCGTGCGTTCACTTCGACTACTACTACTACTACTACTACTACTACTACTACTACTACTACTACTACTACTACTACTACTACTACTACTACTACTACTACTACTACTACTACTACCGCCGCCGCCGCCGCCGCCGCCGCCGCCGCCGCCGCCGCCGCCGCCGCCGCCGCCGCCGCCGCCGCCGCTACTACTACTACTACTACTACTACTACTAATACTACTACTACTACTACTACTACTACTACTACTACTACTACTACTACTACTACTACTACTACTACTACTACTGCTGCTGCTGCTGCAGCTGCTGCTGCTGCTGCTGTTACTACTACTACTACTACTACTACTACTACTACTACTACTACTACTACTACTACTACTACTAATAATAATAATAATAATAATAATAATAATATTACTACTAGCTAAAATGGAAAGGAACGTTATTGTTTTTATCACGATATTTTATACGGGTAGTGTGGTCTTTGTGTATATATGCTTTTAATAATAAAGTTATACATTACTATCTATTACTAATTGATTGGCTAAGAGAGTTAATGTTTGTCTAAGAAAATCCCTAATTTACTGACTAATCAGGGTATGTCGATCCCTGTATCAAAGTATCTATTTCATTGTAGCTTTTAACATTCTGATAATGAACATTGTCTTGTGATATATGTAAGGAGTCCATCGCTCCATAGGCTATGCCTTTGAACGACTGCCTGTTTGTAGTATATTTATATATATAAAACAAATCGTGAAATAAAATAACTTTTAGTTTGAATTTGAATACGTAAATCAGATTACATATATGCTTGTTTTGAAATAGATTTAGATTTTAGGGTTAATAGAATTAAGCAAAGTGTGCTTGAAGTTGGTTGATTAACTCTGAGTATCCAACTTGTTGACGTCATATTGGTGTTTCCCTATTTGTCTCAGTAGCGTTATGACTGGTAATAGTCCTGCGGCTAACATAACCCCAGCTGCCATCCAGAACGATGCCATATAATCACCATTAATGTCAAACAAAGCTCCTGAATTAAAGAAAAAATATATAAATAAATGGATTGATGGATTGGAGGATGGATGGATTGATTGATTGATTGATTGATTGATTGATTGATTGATTAATTGATTGATTGATTGATTGATAGATGGATGGATGGATGAATGAATGGATGGATGGGTTGATGGATGGATGGAGGTATGGATGGATGGATGGATGGATGGATGGATAAATGAGTAACAAATAAATAAATAATTAAAATAAATAAATAAATAAGTGAATGAATGAATCACAGATTTTTACGGAAAGCATTGTTTGACGGGTACTCAGCAGGAGTAGAATCTATAATCTCTTGACGATCTCAAATGCACGTCACCGGTCGATTCCCATCTTATAGACATTCTGATGTTTTGATAGGACTATCGCTGTTCACATACGCTGCTCAGACTATGTAGTGGCAACTGTGTCCTATTCTATAGCCGCTCTGTCAGGTTCTAATAAATCTGTCAATTTTATCTCTGATGCGAGATATGTTCACATTTGACAAAATCACTCTAATGCCATTCGAGAGCATGAGCGGTCTTAGGTTGAAGAGAGGCCCGGCGGTTTTCTTGGTCTTAGGCAATACGATGAGTGTGTCTTCTCTCCCAGCATCCCTAGGGGCGGGTTGTCTAAAGGTAGAGTTGTTGATGTGCGTGTATGGGTACTGAGATGTATAGCCTGCCTGCTTAACCGTTTAGCACCCATACCAGCCAAATACGGCTTCTGCAGTGGCCTTGAGAAATGGCCATTTGCAGACAAAAAGCGACTATTTTTGAAAATTTAGCACTGGAATGACTGGATCGATAAAAGAGCCAGTCATTCCAGCGGTAAATTTTCAAAAGTAGTCTTCTCTTGATCGGCAAATGAGCATTCTCTGTGGGATATTGAAATTTTCTTCAACAAATTCGATTGTTAAATGGTTACGGAGTTCATTGTTGATACCTACCCGCGCGCTCCACTGCGCGTCTGTTATTGGATCCACTGCGTCTGTTATTGGATCCACTGCGTCTGTTATTGGATCTTGCAGCACTATTGTCTGGCCATAAGCTGTTGGCAGAGAAGGGTGGCTGTGGTGGGGGTGTAGTTGCTTATCTTCTGCGTGGGTGGCCTGATCTCTGGTTAGCTCGCGATGCGACACCGCAATATGATAACCACAAGGTGACAGTTTATCAACAGTGCTCTTAAACTTATTACGTAATATCTATTCGAGAACATTCCACATTCCTCAATGTCAAACGCTGTAATCTCAAAACAAGACATGTCACTAGAGAAGAAGTATGCAGATGGCATTGAAGATATCCATCCCGTTGACTTAGAGTTAGTGGTGAATAAGTGAACAAGTCGATGTAATTTGAAGCTGCTATTACTTGAAATTGTTCTTGTTTTAAGAAAGTGTTTCAGTCTATATTTGATACCAATCGTTAGCTAAGACAGTGACGCGTATAGTGGTTTGATTTGAAATGGGGGAGACGAAGAAGTCAAAGCAGAGAAAGAGAAAAAGTAAGACAGACAGTGATATCTAATATAGTCCTAATGGCGGGCGTGCAGTTTATATTGGTCAGCAGTCACACAGCCATATAAACAGCCGTGATTACCTAGACCTAGACAAGCAAAGTGACACGCCCGTCGTTCATGCCGTGGAGCATTTTGACACACAGTCTGGTCAAACGTTGCTGGACGCCAGCCAAAACAGCAGTGCTGCCGATATTCAGCCCACTGTCCAGTCAATGAATGACCACACTGATCGCAATAGCGGGAGAGTCAATCATGCGTGGCCAATGATTAATACTGTGAGTAGAGCATCAGTGGTGGCAGCGACGGCGGCAGCGGCAACAGCAGCAGCGACGGCGGCAGCGGCAACAGCAGCAGCGACGGCGGCGGCTGTGGTGGCAGCGGCGATAACAATGACAGTGACGACAACAACAACAACAACAACAACAACAACAACAACAACAACAATAACAACAACAACTACTACTGCTACTGCTACTACTACTACTACTACTACTACTACTACTACTACTACTACTACTACTACTACTACTACTACACTACTACTACTACTACTACTACTACTACTACTACTACTACTACTACTACTACTACTACTACTACAGTAGTAATGGGTGGGGCTGGACGTTATTGTTCTTCCAAGCAGGGGGTCTTCGAGAACAATGGTTTTTTCCGGAGATCAAAGGAAAAGCTTGCGGAATGGAATGTTGAGAACAACGGCGTACAGCGGTACACGCATTCTAGAGAACAATGACGTACAGATCGCCACGTTTTTCTGGATTTGCAACACTCTGGAATGTTCTATTATTTTGAATTAGTTAACCCTTAAAAGTTTAAAAGTTGTGTATTTTACGTTTAAGCGTAGTGGCGGCGCCCCCCCCCCCCCTCCGTGGTTATCTACCATTGTAAAAATAATTGTGTTTGATGAGTGATAATAGTAGAGAGTAATGTAAAATAATAGAGTTTAAGAGGTGGTCCGATAATGGAGGTCGTCGGAGGATGAGGAGGAGTTTTTGAGGATGAATGCAATGCCGGCCGGTCTCTGCCCGGCGCTGTTCTCCACATATATTTAAGCAGAGCGTGCATGTCTAGTTCGCTGTAGTTGTTTGTGCTTTTATAAAGAAACGTATAGAGATTTTAAGAGAATAATTCTTAAAAAACATTTTATATTAACGAGGAGTAAATTGCGTTAAAGACATAACAAAATGGCAGATAATTTAAGCGCCGATATTAAAGAATGTGAAGATGCTGTTAATGTGTTTCTTTAGCAGATGCGTGACGATGATGCTGCAGGATTAAATGCGGATCTATCCAATTCACCTGATGAAGATGTGGATCACCTTTTAAATCTGGGTTCTATGTTGTATGAACCCAACTTTTCAATTCCGCACGTATATGATGAACATAACGACGTAGCATTACGCGAAGTCATTCCTGAACTGTCTGATACTGATGCTAATTTTTTCAATCATTTGGACGATTTATACGATTATGATGTAATCATACCTGAGCAACCTGCTTCTATCGATGATCAAACCATACATACTATAACTGAACAATCTATTCCTGATCTGAGTACCATACCATCATCATTTGTTAATTATCCTCATAACGTATGTGACGGAATTGATTCTAATTATTCGACCAATGTACATGATGGACACGATCTAAATTTAATTGACGTTGTGCCTTTCGCTAATGACCTATCTCAGGATTTAGTATGCCTTCTTAATGATTACGATGTAAATTTATTCTACGATGCATCCCTTCTTGACTTTCTTGTGCCTTCATCTAATGACCTATCTCAGGATTTATCATGCCTTCCTAACGATTCCGACCTAAATTTATTTGATGCCGTGCCAGTTCCAGACTGTATTGTGCCTTCAGCTAATGACATATAGCTGGATTTATCATGTCTTCCTAATGATACTGACCTAAATTTACGTGATGATGTATCGGTCTGTATCAAGCCTATGGCTAATGACTTATCTCTGGATATAGCGTGCCTTCCTAACGATTCCTACTCATCAAACTCTTATTGACACACAAGCAAATCATTCGACAGATGAAATTAGTCTCATCGCTGATGAAATCAGTCGATGTATATCAGAAAATATAGTGCTTACAGATGATCTACTTAAGCATTATTTGCAACACTATGAGCACGCACAAATCGGAGGGTCGGTAGTTGATTATACCAACTATATATCTGTGGAGACTGTTCGCAAATACTGCAGTAAAAAGTTTTATCTCGAAGGTACCGAATATAATGTATCTTTTAAAAGTTATCCTATAGCCGATACACCACTTTCTCATTTTGAGTTCGTGTCAGGCGTCTTTCAATCTTTGCTCGATACGTATAGCGAATATAGTAATGTTCAACCGAATGATCATGTGAGAATCGAGTTGATTCACCCTTCTTTGGAAATGCCGATAGCGATGGATTTTAGGCTATGGAATGAAATTACACCTGACATAATTTTAGAATCAGTGGAAAAAGTCATTCAGTCAAATACTGATTGTAGGTTATCAGAGGGTATTGAATTTCACGTTTTTCGTGTAGAGGACTACAACTTGGGTGGGCGAAATGATACTCTCCTAGGCGCGAGCGATTCTAGACATTTAAATTTATTAAATTTACATTCATCCAATTTAGATGCGTACATGCATATAAAAAAATGTATTATACCCATATGCGTCGAATATCCATTCTGTTTCGCGGCAGGAATATTTTTATGAATAAAATTTATTGAGATAATGAACAAATTAATCTCTGCAAATGAATAGCATAATTTTAGACGTAATAAAATATATTTGACGCATATGGCACGCGAATATCATACAGCTTGTAGTATTCCTGTATGCGAAATTAATAGTACTGATTGGAACAAATATCAGGAACTTCATAATTTTATCACCGAATTGGACTTAGCACACCCAATATCACCACGTGATGCGCTATTCGGTGGTCGTACATCTGCGATTCGTTTATTTATGGAAGCGGATGAGCATACCACACTCGAATATTTAGACTGCGTTTCCATGTATCCTTCAGTGATGAAACAATGTAGTTTTCCAGAAGGATCATATACGGTTCTAAGAGGCGATGACTTGAGTGATAAGACGGTGCATGACTTCTTTGGTCTTATTAAATGCAAAGTCCTTCCACCTCGTGATTTATAATTTCCCGTGCTACCTGCTCGAATAAATTCGCGCCTCATGTTTGTACTATGCGACGAATGCGCAAAAAATGAACAATCTTATGTATGCAAACATATGGAAGAACAGCGCAGTTTATGCGGAACATGGACCACTCCAGAGTTACAGCTAGCTATACGCAACGGTTATGTAATTAAAAAATGTATGAAGTATGGCATTACACGCGTCATAGCAATATGAGCCGCATGGCGATGATGGGTTATTTTCAGAATACATTAACCATTTTCTGAAAGTTAAACAGGAAAGTAGTGGTTATCCTGATTGTGTTGGTAGTGAGAGTGAAGGGGCGAATTATGTGGCTGACTATTATAAACATGAAGGAATACAGCTCGACCATGCCAAAATATCATATAACCCGGGTTAGCAATTTGTCGCTAAATCCTGTTTGAATATTTTGTGGGGACGATTTTCTCTTCGTGATAATAAGAAGAATAGCATGATATCAACACGTAAAGGTCTACTCTCCCTTCTGAATGATAAAAGTAAAACTGTAGGCTCCATTACATTCCTGAACGATAGTCTTCTAATGGCCTCTTATTCGGTCAATGATGAGTACGTTCAGTCACCATTAAATACCAACTGTATTCTTGCATCTTTCGTGACAGCCTATGGCCGAATAAACCTGTACGAAGTCTTGTCCTTAGTCGGACACCACGTAGCCTATCACAATATGGATTCGGTGGTATTTAGTACACGTGAAGGTGAGCTGACCATTCAAGAACAAAGTGGATATCTAGGTTCTTGGACGAGTGAAATTCCATCCGATTACAAATTAACAAGTTTTTGCACACTCGGTCCAAAAAACTACAGTTATGAAACGAAACGTTGAGCGATCCATCGATCGTTAAACAGGTGACGAAGGTTAAAGGTTTAACGCTCGATACCCAACAATCAAAACAAGTTAATTTTGATACAATGAAAAAATCCATTGGTCAAATTATAAACGATGGTGGAATTACGGATATTAATAGCATACTATTAAGCTATCCATCAAAGATCACGCACACCGATCATTTTAGAATTCTTTCAGTAAATAGCAGTAAGATTTTCAGACCCGTCTTTAAAAAACGTATTTTGAAACTGGGAGATTTATCATCAGTACCATACGGTTACACTAGTGTAATATAAATAGCAACAGTGCACTTTTTTTCAGTCAGTACGTAAAGAATGTCGGTGTCATCCATGTCCGCCGAAGCCGCACTAGCTGCTCGCGCTATGATATCAAATATTTGTTGTCTGTGTAACGCTGATAAGGGTAAGATGCGTACATTGATTATGAGGAGCATGCAGTTCGCTTTAAGAGATGACAAAATTAATGCCAGAAGAATTATACTCATGTCTGAAATTAGCAAGGGTTTATTAACCGAATATGGGATAGACATAGTGCATTGGGGTCGCGTATTATTGCTGCGAAGCTACATTAATCGATGTCTTTCTCATTCATAACTTATGCTTAGTTATCGCACGCATTACAAGTCTTATATTACCGCAAAAATATTATGACTGAAAGTTGTTATCATACGCCATGAACTTACAGTCAGATAGTTTTCAAAATATTTTGTGCATCCAGCGATAATACGTGTCGACTTTGGTGTATCGAGTCTCTCAGCCCTGTAATGGCTAAAAGTTGGTCATGTGCGTTATTGCTCATAAAGTGTGTGACGGTAGAAGACGGTGTCTTGTACCGCGTGAATATGTACGTTATTGATCGAACAAATGCGCTCCATAAATTCAAATTAAGCGTGTCTATGTACGTCATTGTAATGCACATGCTCCTCTGTACGCCATTGTATGCATGGTATTTATGCCAGATGTTGTTCAATCCATGTGCGGCTGGACGTTATTGTTACTAATGATATATAAATGCATCAGTTTCACGCTATGAGTATTCATTCTCCACGATGTCATCTGATCCTTGCTTTATATATTTAAATCTCTCCACGTTTTGGTGTGATCTTGGTAATTCGCGTAAAGCGCGAACAATACGTTTTGACGAAAAGTGGTGTATCGATCTACGGCAGTTTCATCCTGACGGTTATCCCAGTAGATGCAGTTTATATCTCAGCATAGCAGCGTTTAAACAGCTGTTACAGATCATACCCGATCTTGAAGACACTGTAAAACGTGCACGCAAAAAAGAAGGCGTACTATTTACATATTCTTTGGACAATTCTGTTCGTATTTCTATCTGTGACAAATTTCCGTGTATTGACATACGCTATTTTTTCTGCTCTGACGCAGAACCACCTGCCACACGTTGCGGATTATACCTGCAAGACAACGAGTGAGAATTAGTGAAACAGAACGCGAGTAATTTGCTGTCAGCATTACCTAACTTTTACGCGCCACCCAACGTGAGCGGTGACGAGTTGTTTAGCACAATACCTCAGTGCTTTTACGGTGTGAAAAAGCGAGAACATGAATAACATTCCAACCACTCATGATTCCGCAGAGATGTCTAATCACGATATGCTTACCACGGACGCTATATACCTTGGTGAAGTTTTAAGCGATGACGAACTAAATCTCGTTGATGACGATACCGTCAAATTGTGTCACTATTGTAAAACTATGGGGCATCCACACCATTATTGCCCTACGGATCATGTGCAAATGATTAGTCAGAAATTATTCGCATCCATGCTGTGTGAAAAGATACATTCGTTGGTTGTGCGAGATTGTTACGGATGTCTAGTAAATCATCTGAGTCAACGTGAACATTCATGTTTAGGGATTGATGTTGACCTTAATCTAATTGACAATTTTGAACTGTATAATGAGGCGGCATTATTAGAAATGGACGAAGACGAATATTGCGCTCGACTAGCCTGCCATTACTATATATGCGAACATTGTACTGAACTGTACCACATGTGTATGACGGAATGGTATAGGTACATTGTGGATGTAATATATGAAAAACAGATTTTGGAGCCATAACTATAATTAATATTAATTTATTTAGTTTTATTTAAAATTAACCGTGTGTTTTAAGCATTAAAACACGAGGATAATTTTTAATAAAATCAAATACGTATTTTATTTTCTTTAAATAACATAATTAATTGTTTTAATTTGTCAATCGTAGGTTTGTAAAATATGATGTATTTGGTGTGTTTTTTCGTATCTTTGTAATGATATGTATTATTGATGTCTGTATTAATAAAAAAGTTTTAAAATCGGATTTCGCTTGTGCAGTACTAGCACCTAGCTCTCTATCTCTTTATCTGTCACTAGCGACTCGCTATTCACTCCCCCGCCTCCTCCGCACACGTTGGTATGCCCGCTTTTCACTTGACAGAGGCACTTGATGGTGCGTGCCATCGCCATTCTTTCTGAATGATAGAGTGAGCTGAATAGCGCATACTTAAATAAAACACCGTTAGATGGTTTTTGTTCAATTTCATGACAAAATATTCACTGAATATTGTGTTTATTTTTGTAACTATTTAAAGATGTTATGGATTCGTCGCACAAGTATCTGATGTCATAATCATACACTTAAATGTTCATAGCATTTCTGCTCCATAGTGTGTATATGACGACACAATTCTTAAACATACATAGCATTTTTACTACGTCACCAGTATCTGACGTCACAATCATAGTATTTCTCCTAATTTTATGATACAATTTTTAAATGGACATAGCATTCCTCCTACGTCTCCAGTATCTGAGGTCGCAATAATAGTATTTCTCCTAATTTTACATAACAATTCTTACATGTACACAGCATTTCACATACGAGTATCTGACGTCGCAATCATAGCATTTCTCATAATTTTATGTCACAATTCTTAAATGGACATAGCATTTCTCCTGCATTACGAGTATCTGACGTTGCAATCATAGCATTTCTCCTAATTTACGTGACATTCTTAAATGGACATAGCATTTCTCTTATGTCACGAGTATCCGATGTCACAATTCGTAATGCTCACTAACCATCAAGCATTGATAAGGTATTCGCAGAAGAGTAACTACATATTACATCGTAGTGACGGTTTGCACACGTTCACGTACGCCTAAGGTATATATATATATATATATATATATATATATATATATATATATATATATATATATATATATATATATATATACGCATGAGCGTATACCTTCTTAGTCGTACGTGGACGCACATGTGACGACGCTATGGCATCACCGCTTGACTGCAATACGACGTTACGTCACCCATTTACTATGATTGTCTGCGGTCCAACACAGTGCGGTGAAACTGAGATGATAAAAGCACTAATAAAAGATCCCTATGCCATTACTCCCCCTCCACAGAGGATTGTGTACTGCTACGGTGCGTGGCAAGATGTGTACAACGATTTGGCAAAAGAAGTTGAATTTAAAGAGGGTGTGAATGTTGAACTAGACAGAAGTTGCAGAACATTGGTTGTGCTCGACGATTTGATTAATAAATGCGACGAGAATATAACTGACCTATTTACAAAACGTTCTCACCATGAGAATTGTAGCATAATATTTGTCGCACAAAATCTGTTTCACAAGTCTCGCAATCAATGTGACTTATCGGTTAAATGCCACTACATGGTATTGTTTAAGAATCCCCGTGATGCATCATCCATTCGTTCTTTATATAATCAGATGTACCCAGGCAATACAAAGTATTTGATCGCGAACCTCACTCATATCTACTCCTAGATTTGAAACAGACAACACCTGACAATATCAGACTCCGTTCATCTGTTCATCCTAAGGAGGGGTGCTACGTTTACATACCTAAGAAAAATGGCATCACGTAAAACGGAACGCCATTTACCTATGCTGCAATATTTGGCTAAAGTAAAGCCTTCAATCAGAAATGATGTAATCAAACAGTGTTCGAACGAATTGGTGGATGTACTATGCGAATCATGCCTAAACGTATTACGTGGGAATGTTCATTTCACTAAAATACGATACAAGCAGCTGAGTAAATACAAAGCAAAAATGCGTACGCTGACTAGTCGCGGTGTGCCATATGCACGTAAAAGAAAATTGCTACAAACAGGCAGATTTTTAGGAGCCTTATTACCAGCAGTGATCGGTACGCTAGCACCATTAATTGGTAAACTGTTCACGTGAAAAGATGGAACATACACGTAAAATGGCACTAGTTCCTCACGAGTTGATAGGTAATTTAAATGAACAGAGTAAAATATCATTGTTACAGACAGATCCATCGATATGTAAAGCCATTACTCTTGACAACGAGATATCCAATATATTAACCAGACACGATCTGACTGAAAATGAAAAAGCAAAATCATATTCGCAAGTATTGGATAAGTATAGGCATTACTATCAGCAAACGCAAGGACAACAACAACAATATCAACCATTATCTCTACAACCCATAACTAACTACGATGCACTGCCTGCACAAATACTTGAACGTACGATGAGAGGAATACCAAAAACGTACAAGACAAAAGCCAGTGGAGTAATTGATATTTTATGTTCGGTTCCTGAACGTTTTCACGTTAATGATTTGGGCGAAGTGACAATAGAGGGTACGTTTTTCCCAAAAAGTAATGTACTCGACCTGCTTACAAACGTAGTAGCGCATGGTCGTAAACCTCTTATGGCTGGTATGCGTGGTCAAGCGGAGGGAAAGTTTCTTAATCTGTTACGTGACCTAAACATACACCGCAGATTTGTAGGGCAAGAGAAAACGATGAGACAGATATATAATGGTGCAAAAAAGGATGTTAGTGTCAGTGAGTACACATCTATGCCCGCGAGCAAAAGAATACATAGAAATAGTTCTCTAGTTGACATCAGGAAGAAAAAGCGACATTCAATTCCGGTGTGGGTAAATTTAGATAAGTCATGAATGATGCTAAATTGGCGAAAGTATATTTTGATCCGAAACATTACGCGTCTTTTGGTGGGAAAGAAAAGCTATATAATGCGTTCAAAGTTAAAATACCTCGCAACTATATCGACAAATGGTTAAAACACCAAGAAGTATATACCCTACACAGACCATGGAGAACAAAGTTTGACAGGCGAACAATAAGAGTTTCAGCCGTTGATGAACTATGGCAGGCAGTTCTATGCCCGATGGGCATACCGCAAAAGAGAACAACAATGTGTTATATTTGCTATGTGTAGTTGATGCCCTTTCAAAATATGCATGGGTGGAATGCATGTTTAGTAAAACGTCGTCAGCAGTCAAGAAAGGGTTAGAATCAATATTGGAGCATACTGTGCATCGCCAACACGCTATTCAAACAGACAAAGGGGGTGAGTTCGTAAACCGTGTAATGAAAAAATATTTGAAAGATAATGGAATACATTTCTACACTTCTCAAAATGAAACGAAAGCTGCAATGGTAGAGCATTTTCAACAAACGCTGAAGGGTCGAATATACTGATACATGACGCATAAAAATACATGAAAGTATATCGATGTATTACCCAGTTTAGTCACGGCGTACAATAACACAGCACATTCCAGTACGTGCATGGCTCCTACCGAAGTCGACCGTAGTACGGAGTTAATCGCGTGGAGAAATATATATGGAAAGAAGACGAAGAAATGTTCCAAATCTAAAAACAATCCCTACTCAAGGCGACCATGTTAGAATATCACAAGCAAAAATGCCATTTGAAAAAGCATGTCAAGGGCAATGGAGTCGCGAATTGTTTAAGGTGCGTGAGGTGCTTACAGACAAATATCCATACTTATATAAATTAGAAGACTATGGAGGTGACCCGATTATTGGTACTTTTTATTGTGATGAGATACAGCAAGTGACAGAGTATGCCATGGAAAAAATACTTAAAAGTAGAAAAAATAAAAAGGGACAACACGAGTATCTGGTAAAGTGGCTCGGTTACCCGGATAAGTTTACCACGTGGGTTAATGAACTAAGTACTATACATCATTGGCAATGGATGAATATATGGAGAGAAGATCAGATCAGAGCATGTGGCGAATGCTGTGTTCGCGAGTACTGAAAGAAGAAATAGTACACCTAGCTCAAATTATAATAATTTATATCATAATCATTACATGTATCGTGAATCTGAGTATACAAAATGGGCAATCAGGCATATGGATATCGCTTTTGAGTGGATGTCTAGGGCATATATTGCCTAGTCCACGCATAAAGACAGCCATACATAATTCGACTCAGAATGAATGAGGATCAGTTTTACATAACGCAATAGTAGTACCCAGTTCTTTCCAGACAATAAGATATCAGAGTTTCGAACACATCTGCAAACTCCATTAACATTAGATGGTGAATGGGAAGTGGGCCTCTTGAGAGTGTTATATCCGAGGAGTTGGCTTACTATTGCAGAGGAAAGTTTTGTACAAATATACGCATTTACTACGAAAAAGATAAAGAAGAAGAAGAAAAAAGATAGCGTTGCTTCAAAAGAAATTAGCAAAGATGTTGCCAGCACGTCAGAAATAGAAAAGACATCGGCTTTTCCACTAGTTTTAAAAGATGGTTTCGGTAATCCACATACTGCCGATTGGCGAAAACGGTTACGAAATGCTCAGGGAAAAGATGCGTGAAATGATAAAACAAATAATAACGGAAAAACACGTTTATGTAGAAGCGAAAATTATTATTATGTGCAAACAGAAGCTCCATTTATCAATGTACCGAAAGGGTACTATGCCGAAAAAAATATGGTAGACTATCTAAATGGCCAGATAGAGAGCAAGACAAGATTAGACACAAAAAAATATTTTTCAATTTTTACTTGCATCGCGCGAATCTAGTTTCTCTCACAGTTAAAGACAATTACGCTATACGTTTAGGTAGAGATGTAGCAAATTTAATTGAATTCGAAGGAGGAAAAATACATATGGGACCTATAGACTTTAAAGAATCATTTCGTTCAAATAGTGAGGGTGGTCCTACGACCGCGTATATATACTATGACGTAGTCTCACACAGCATGGTAGGCGATACTTCTGCACCACTACTCAGAGTGATACCCGTTTCTAGTACAGATGGAGGAAAAGATATATGTCAGTGGACGTTTCCTGATATTCAATACCGTACTGTGTCAAAGAACTACATCGATACTATTGGTATACTTATAATGGATAGAACTGGCGCCAATGTCCCATTCAAGGACGGAGCATCGCCGAGTGTACTCTGTTTGCATTTCAGACGATGATGACAATGATAATGAGAGGGACGTTAAGAGGGCCAATTAGAGGAAGAACGAACGCGCCAGTGCTGGCTCGTTACTATGCGAGTCAAGCGGGTCATGGAAGTATTCCAGTTTTTGTAGGCGTGCGATACCAATCAGGACATGGACTCGGTAATATCTTAGGTGGTCTATTACGTTCAGCAATACCTTTCACAAAAAATGTGGCTAAATCTGTAGGTAAACAAGCTCTTTGTGCTGGAATCGGACTAGCTGAGGACGTAATGGGTGGAAAAAATGTTAAAACAGCATTAAAATCGAGTGCAGGTGGTGTTGCCAGGTCTTTGATACCGGAAGCTGTAACAGCGGTGCGAGGTGGTTTAAGACCACCTCAACCTAAATGTAAAAAGAGGAATAATACACGTAATGCTTAGTCAATGCCGAAGAGGAAGGGTCGCAATAGACATCAGAGAAAACAAGCTGATATCTTTAATTAACAAACAACATGAAACTTAATCAGATCTGCGAGTGCTCGAAGAGTGAATTAGACATTTTTCAGATGCATCCCATAGTGACGACATTGGAGTCTGCAAAATGGGAACTGTTTCAGCCTGTATCTAGTTTATCAGATAGTGGACCGATCGAGTTTTACGTCAGTGGGTCTGCTGATAGATATTTAGATCTTACGCAATCTTATCTTTCAATTAAAATTAAGCTAGTAAAGCTAGATCGAAACGGTGATGAAAAGACACTCGAGGCGAATGACCTGATAGCTTCTGAGAAAAATCCTTTGCATACGATGTTCTCACAAGTGGATGTTTTTTTGAATGGAAAGCGTGTCAGCTACTCGAACGAAAATTATGCTTTCTGCTCGTACATCGAGACGTTACTAAATTATGGCAACGATGCCGCATCCTTGCATCTACAACTTGCTGGATGGAAAATAGATGATGCCGGCGAATTTGATAATATCGCCGATACTAACTTAGGTTTTCAAGCACGTAGAAGGATGATGGAGCAGAGTAAACTGGTGCAATTAATAGGCTGCATACACAGCGATATGTTTCTGCAGGACCAATTCCTGCTCGGTTCCGTTGATTTAAGAGTACGCCTACAGAGGAGTAAAGATGCGTTCGTCATTATGGCCTCGGAAGGAGTGAGGCCTAAATTGAAAATAATGTCGGCTAACTTATTTGTACGCAAAGTTATCCCATCATCAGATCTGCTAGTGGCGCATGCCGTTACTCTGAGACAGACAAGTGTGAAATATCCTATTCACAGGGTAGTGTGTAAGACTTTTACAGCACCCAGTGGTGTTATGAGCATCGATAGAGATAATATATGTATTGGTCAGCTACCTACTAGAGTATTATTCGCTTTTGTACCTAATGATGCCGATAATGGTGTGGTGCATAAAAATCTGTTCAAGTTTGATGACAATAACACTACCTATGCTACATGTTATATAAATGGAGAAGAGGTTACAAGATCGCCAATACGTCCTTCGTTTAGCGACGACATTTACTCGGATGCTTATTTCCTACTATTCAGCGGTACTGGGGCATTATTCAAAGACCGTGGCTACCTGATAAATAAGACTCAGTTCCGACATGGAACCACCTTGTTCACATGGGATTTTACGCTAGATCTAGCTGATTCAGAGCATCGCTACCCTACACGCACTGGTTCGCTAAGAGTGGTCTTCCATTTTTCTCAAGCACTTGCCGCTACAACCAATGTAATTTGCTATGCTGAATTTGATCATACGATATAAATTGGATCAGACTTTAACGTATTAACAGATTATTAACAAATATGTTGAACACATTTGAAATAGAGGATCTATTATTCGGTGACACTAAAATGCGTGAACACTTTCTCGGTGTTTTTCCAATTGACAATGTACCCGCACATATTAAATATCTCCCGGCCTCATTAGTAATAAACACGCATCCCAGTAATAAATCGGGACAACATTGGGTGGCGGTTTATTACAGTAGAAATGGAAATGCTGAATACTTTGATCCATATGGAAGACGCCATTCTGACGGAAGAATGATATCAAATGTACAAAATGGACACCGTGCACATGTTTATTATTACAACAATGTACGTGTTCAGCCACCCATGACGACAACTTGTGGATAGTATTGTGTATATTTCTTATACAATCGTTCGAGAGGTGTACAAATGAAACACATATTATGTGCCCTAAGAAACAGAGACAGTGAAACGTCAAACGTGCAGGATTATGAAGAAAAAATGATCATATTTAATGTATAATTATTTATGTACTACGTTTACTTTTTAATTTATATGAATAAATGTCGCTAATATTTATCATAAGAAAAAATGCACGTGTCAATAAAAAATACATTTTGTAAAAATATGTTATTATTTCTTTGTGTTCCCTTCTCACCCCTCACCCATCCCCTGCTAGTTTGCTAAAATTATTTAATGGTACACTAGGTACGCAAGGCATACTACAATGATCCAAAGATCCGTAATTAATCGTATTCACATCGCGACAATGACAAAATGCGGACATATTTGAATACAGAGGAAACCATATGACGTGCTCTGTAATTGTACCCTGCGTATCAATTCCAGTTTTCTATAACTGGAATGTCATTCAAACATGGTGCGATAGTAATGTTTTGTAAACCGATGATGTTAAGCAGTGGAGAAAAAACACGTGACCGAAATAAGGGCGTGTTCAGATTGGAAAGATAGTTTTAGTGACAGCTCATATTTTAGCTATAAAAGCGAAATGCGCGCAACTAGTAAGGCATACAGCTTTTTTGAATTTATCAAAACACGTAAAATGGAATCTCAATTATGCGATCGATGGAGAACGATAGGTTCTACACCTATTAATTACGGTTGCATCCAATGGAACCAATATAAAGAGGTTGCAGTACGGCAACCATTTGCAATGTCATTGCGTGATATCCGTAACCGCTGGAGAGAATATCTAGTGGATCCGGACGAGCGCAATTACAACAAATGGTTGCATACGAAGTACCAACTTCGTAATGATTGTTGTATGTGTATCTCGTGCAAACAAAACAGAAGTTATCGTTTGCATTAATTGAGATAAAAATATTTACGTTAGCAAAATAAAAAAATAAGAAAAATAGGCCTCTTTTTTAAGGGGCCACCAATAAACCAAAATTATGTTACATACACCCACACACAAACTGGTACATAAAAAAGATGCACACACGCACGCACGCACGACGTACACGCATGGGGGACAGGGAAAAAGGGAACATGGGTGACAAGGGGAATCCGCGTGGAACCACGCGCGCATCGTCACGCGCATATCGTAACATGCGTGAGGGTATGCACAGTACGTGCGTGCGTTGGTTTATCAGGTGCGTGCATGTGTGTGGGTACGTATGCGGAAGAAAAAGTATGACACCCTTGTGGATGATGGATCAGTAACAGATTTCCAACGATACAGATGCATTCAACCACACATTCCATAATGGGTGAAGCCTTTCGTCGTGGTACATACCAACGACATTATTAGTTCGCGAGGAAACAGGCATTGACAAAATCTAACATTGCATGACCTTAAAGCGAATGAAGCAGACATGTTTTATGTTAATATGAGTAATGCGCGAACACACCATAAATATGCATAAAGCACTCGCGGAACAAAACGTGATATTCTAATAATTACACAAGGGAATTAGTACATATGGCCACTCGGCTAAGAACTAGGAAATGCTGCAATATTGTATCCAGAGCACAAAGCTGTACGCATTCGCAACTACAAAGTGAAATCTCCTAGCGTGTCGGTGATAATTCAATAGTAATTTTGAATAGTTCTAAAAATCATGTAGTACGAGACTTGAAGTACTAACACGTTCTTTCATTATTAACACATGGTATGTTTGTATCTCGATTCAAGCTTGATCTCACAGATATTCAAAACGTATGGTTAAATCATACGCAACAAATAATCTTTTTAGCATAAGTACGCTCTACATACAATTCTATAAACGGAACCCTCAGAGATATAATGACCACATTTTAACCATCGTATCTAAAACGATTGACGTTATTGCAAAGTATTTTAAAAACAATTTGTGCGTAATGACGGATAAAAGTCAATCAAAATATTCAACAAAAAAATAGTTTTACTAATAACGTTAGCATCGTCAAATTAATTTCAAAATATTCAACAGTTTACCTGTATGGTATCGATGAAAATTAGCTATATATTCATCGGTATTAGGGTTAACTTCTTTTTAACCCATGATACAATCCATCACCACCAAGTCTTGGTTACCATTCCAACCGAACATACCATTAATACAAGATTATTTTTAATATTTTGTTGCTAATCTGTCTGGTACCTGTTGCTAAGACAGTAATAGCTTACAGACAGTCTCTAAATATTCTACAGTTTACTAATAAGGTTAGCGACGAAACAGTCAAATTATTTTCAAACATCAATACATTAATTCCCCATACATCCTCCTCCTCCTACGACCTCCGTTATCAGACCACCTCTTAAAATCAATTTTTTTACTAATCTATCAGGTAGCTGTTGCTAAGACAGTAACAGCTTACAGGCAGTCTCTAAATATTCTACAGTTTACTATCAGACCACCTCTTAAAAAATCTATTTTGTTACTAATCTGTCTGGTAGCTGTTGCTAAGACAGTAACAGCTTACAGACAGTCTCTAAATATTCTACAGTTTACTAATAAGGTTAGCGACGAAACAGTCAAATTATTTTCAAACATCAATACCGTAATTCCTCATACATCCGCCTCCTCCTCCTACGACCTCCGTTATCAGACCACCTCTTAAAATCTATTTTGTTACTAATCTATCTGGTAGCTGATGCTAAGACAGTAACAGCTTACAGGCAGTCTCTAAATATTCTACAGTTTACTATCAGACCACCTCTTAAAATCTATTTTGTTACTAATCTGTCTGGTAGCTGTTGCTAAGACAGTAACAGCTTACAGGCAGTCTCTAAATATTCTACAGTTTACTAATGACGTTAGCGACGAAACAGTCAAATTATTTTCAAACCTCAATACCGTAATTCCTCATACATCCTCAACCTCATACGAACTCCATTATCAGAACACCTCTTAAACGGTATTCTTTTACATTACTCTCTTATTATTTTTACAACGGTAGATAACCACGGAGGGGGGCGCACCGCCACTACGTTTAAACGTAAAATACACAACTTTTAAACTTTTAAGTGTTAACTAATTAAAAATAATAGAACATTCCAGAGTGTTGCAAATCCAAAAAAACGTGTGCGGCTGTACGTCATTGTTATCGAGAAAAACGTGGAGTTCTGTATGTCATTGTTCTCTAGAATGCGTGTACCGCTGTACGCCATTGTTCTCAACATTCCATTCCGCAAGCTTTTCCTTTGATCTTCTGAAAAACCCATTGTTCTCGAAGACCCCCTGCAGGGAAGAATAATAACGTCCAGCCCCACCCATTACTTCTTACTACTACTACTACTACTACTACTACTACTACTACTACTACTACTACTACTACTACTACTACTACTACTACTACTACTACTACTACTACTACTACTACAACTACTTCTACCACTGCTACTACCACTATTGTTGCTGCTGATGCTGCTGCTGCTGTGGCGGCGGCTACTGCTGCTGCTGTTGCTAACACCACCACTGCTGCTGCTACTACTACTGCTACTACTACTACCACCGCTGATGCTTCTCCTACTACTGCCACCATCACTGATTCTGCTGCTGCTTCTGCTGCCGTTCCTAGTACCACATTTATTACTACAACTATCGACCCTGCCATTTGTACTAATGCAGCTATTGCTGCTGGTGTCTCTGGAGCTGCAGAAGTTGGTGGAGAAAATAATGAAATGTCTCGTGAACTTAAAATAGCATTTGTAAATGTATGCGGCTTAAAACACAAGTTAAATTATCCCGAAATAATGGAATTTATACGGATCCATGATATTATTGGTATGGCAGAAACGAAACATGGGGAGTATGACGCATTCAACATACCCGGATATAGAGTTATGCTCAGAACAAGAACTAACACCGCACGCAAATCTGGAGGTATTGCCATATTAATACATGAATCTATGTCCGGATATGTTGAAGAAATCCAATTAGATAATGAGGTAACTATGTGGATACAGATTGATAATACCTACACACGGACAAAAAACAATATAATATTAGGAGTGATTGATATAACCCCTGAAATTTTCTTCGGACCAATCATTTGACCTTCTAGACCAGGAAGGTGCATCTCTAATGGGTCTGATTCACTAATACTCACCTGAGACTTTAATGCTATGACTAGCAATTTAAATGATATATTGGAAACTGATCAGCACTTGAATGATATCTGTCAATTGGATACTGGTGATCAATATGCCTCAGTTGCCAAGATGTTACCAATACGCATAATACAAGACAAACATAAAGCAAACTCCTGTGGGCGTAAACTCATAGATATTTGTAAATAATCTGTGCATCTATAACGGGAGGGTAGGGGCGGACAATGGTATAGGAGAACTTACATGTAAAAACAGCAGCGTCGTAGATTACGTGATTTCGTCCTTTAAGTTAATAGAGAATGTGAAGGATTTTATTGTGCATGAATTCTGTCCTTTGCTGTCCGACGTACATACAGCCCTACACATTAGTTATTCGTCCACTAATACAACCGGTCAAACTGAACACACAGAAAACAACACACAACAAAACATAAAAAGAAATGACATGGAGCAGCAACAACCATTCAAATGGAAAACAAATAAAAGCTGTGAATTTAGGAGTTGTGTTGCAGATAACCCATTATTGCAAGTGCTAAAAACATATATTACTGATAATAATTTTGGGATGGACAAAACAGACCAAATTGTTTCTGATATTAATGACCTATTTAAAAATGCAGCAATTATGGCATTAGGAGTTAAGAAGATAAATGGAACAACAAATACCAATCGTTGTGGCGCGAAGAAGATGCGCCCGTGGTTTAACGCTAACTGCAAGAAAAAACAGGAAGGAATATCACAGCGCTAGGTACAATCCTCGCATACACAAATCAGAAATGACAAGAACCTATATGATAGACACTAGCAGATCATACAAAAAGGTAATTAATAGAGCAATATTCCTCCATAACTTTAGATTCCATGATAAAATTAGAGACCTAAGTATCAAAGATCCCAAATCCTAATGGAAACTTATTAAACAATGTGATCCTAAAAGACAAATGCCTAATAAGTATAGAAAATATGTTTAATTACTTTAAAGCAACAAACGAAAAATATACAATACCAGAAACATACGAAATTTAAGTAAATCAATATCAACCAAATGCAACATTAAACAATGAAATTACAGAACAGGAAATCTCTAAGAGTATCCAACGTCTAAAAAATGGTAAAGCAGCAGGATCTAACGATGTCCTGAATGAATACATCAAATCTACCGAAGATATTATGACCCCCATCTATCACTATCTATTTAATAAAATACTTGACTCCGACTATGTCCCAGATACTTAGACTGAAGGTTTGATCATACCAATATACAAAGGGGAGGGGGAACTAATTGAGCCACAAAACTATAGGCCCATAACCTTGGTCAGTTGCTTAGGAAAGCTGTTTACTTCTATACTAAGTGCACGAATCGGTAAATTTATAGAAGACGAAAAGATCCGAAACGAAAACCAAGCCGGGTTCAGAAGTGGGTATTCCACATCTGACCATATTTTTACACTCCACTCCTTAATTGAAATAGCAGCAAAACAAAGGAAACGACTCTTCTGTGCATTTATTGATCTGGAGAAGGCATTCGACACTATTTGGAGAGAGGCATTATGGGGGAAACTGGTCGAGCAAAATTTGAATAGCAAGATTATAACAGTAAGTAAAAGCATATATAACAGTATAAAATCTAGAAAACGCATTAATGGGCTTACATCTGATCACCTAATATGTAACTGGGGGGGGGGGGGGTTGGGGTGGGGGTGTGTGGTGGGTGGGGGGGGGGGTACGACAAGGGGAGAATCTTTCGCCTGTACTTTTCAGCTTATATTAAAATGATCTAATTGAATATTTGAAAGGTAAGGACTAAAAATTCTTGCTCTACTATATGCAGACGATACTGTAATAATGGCCAACCGAAAGGAAGATCTCCAGAAAACCTTGACTGAATATAATAATTACTGTATACTATGGAACTTAAAAATAAATCGTAATAAAACTAAGATAGTCGTGTTCGGGTTTGCACAAAATGTAACACAACCTTTTAAGTTTAAACTAAATAATATACAAATTGAAATTATTGATAGTTATAAATATCTAGGAATCAAAAAACAAAAAATGCGGTGAGACAATTAAGCACCTTACACAACAATGCCGAAAAGCAATGCATTGCCTGTATCGCCCCACTTCCAACTTAAGCCTACCCATAGCCCCAATAGCATTATATGGAAGGGAAATATGGGGTTTTGAAAAATATCAGTCATTAGAGCAAGTCCACCTAGAATTTATGAGATATGTGCTCAAAGTGAAACGTACAACACCATCTGCAATGGTTTATGGTGAACTGGGGAGGTATCCTTTACAAATAAACGTACAATGCAGAATATTAAATTTCTGGGCAGGACTTCTAACCGGTAAACATGATAAAGTATCATATCAAATATACAAATATATGCATAAACAGTACAATGAGGAGGGGGTTCAATACAAATGGGTTAAGTATGTTGAATCAATATTAAATAGCGCAGGGTACAGTTACTTGTGGACCTCACAGCAAATCATGGAAACAAGAAGTACAATACATAATATAATGCAAAGACGCATCGATCAGTCAAACTAACATGGCAAGAATCATTCAGTAATTTATCTAGGGGCGAAACATATAGAATATTTAAATCAGACATCTGTTTAGAGCCATATTTATTAAAATTAAATGAAGCTAGTAGAAGAACTCTTACGAAACTTAGGACTGTCAATCACCGTTTACCAATTGAGACAGTCCGCTGGACATGGATACCAAAAATCAACAGAACATGTCCATTATGCAATAATAACGATATTGGTGACGAATACTATTAGTTGTTTCCATGTCAATTTTTTTAAGAATCCCGTAAATTATTCATACCTGCTTATTACTCTATACGACCAAACTACTATACATTTGAAAAGTTATTGGCGACTCCCAACTTGACATTGCAAAGAAAACTATGCCAATTTGTTGCAAAGGTTATAGCGCACTTTGGGTAGAAATAGAGAATTCATTCCCATTTTGTATGCGGGGGTGTGCTATACAATTAGATCAGAGACACTCGTCGCAAGAGTTATGACACTCTAAAATGCGTACTTATCCCTGACCTAGTACTGAACAACAGCGACAATGACGACGACAACGATGACGACCACTGCTACCACTACTACTACTACTACTACTACTACTACTACTACTACTACTACTACTACTACTACTACTACTACTACTACTACTACTACTACTACTACTACTACTACTACTACTACTACTACTACTGATGCTGCTCCTGCTGCTACTACTACTACTACTACTACTACTACTACTACTACTACTACTACTACTACTACTACTACTACTACTACTACTACTACTACTACTATTCCTACTACTACTACTACTACTACTACTACTACTACTACTACTACTACTACTACTACTACAAATTATCCTAGCAGTACTACTGTTATTGCTGAAACAAAAAAAACACCAACAAAATAAACAACTGCTATAAACTTGTACACTTGTACACCACCAGTATGTATCTATATAAATATAAATATGTTCCCCACATACTTTGTATAAAGTCTGGGAGTAATAAATTGAATTGAATTGAATTGATGACCTGCTTCCAATGGCTGCAAAATAACTGAAAGCTACGCACATTTCCACGAACAAAGCCTACACGGAGTTCACACCTGTTTACCTGGCCAACACAAAGGCAACGAAAGGTACCTGGACTCGGAGAGAGGTGAATTGGCGAAAGAGCAGCGTCCTAGGATCCCTTCTATACAGTTCAACGGACATTGCAAATCGTTCCAAAATAGGAAATATTAATTTCCAATCATTCTGCAAGCTGTGAATTCGATACTCGAACATTTCCATGAAAGACAAGTTGCATCTATACGTTGTTATCGGTTTCTCAATAATGCTTTGTGACTGTGAGAGTTGGGTAGCGCCAAAGGGTCCCTCATGAACTGACACCATGTATAACATCAAAACACTTGCAAGCCATCCCGAATCACCCCTGATCACACAGTCTAATCTTAACTACTATTGTGTCAACTTAACTCTTTAATGGAAAATCCGTTTTAAAAAACGTAGGATTGTCAATTTGCAGTCCCAGAGAAGAACATTTTTGACAATTTACCAGTAGAATGACTGACTTGTAATGCTGTATCTGGCTAAGGCGGCCTCTACTGTGGTCATGAGAAATAATATTTGCAGGCCAACAGAAAGTGATTTTGGTAAATTTACAAAAATGTCACATCATTTTCTTGAAAAGTATTGATCATTAAAAGGTAAATTGATTTAAGTATCCTCATGAGCGCTTTGAGGCGCTGCTGACACAAGACTGGTTCAACTCAGTGCAAATTGCGCAACACGATTCTAGGAACGCGCCCAAACATATAACCAACATCGACAATCGCTACTGCGGCACCCTCACACGTGAGGGTGCCTCAGGAGCGATTGCCGATATTAGTTGGACGTTTAGACATGTTCCTTGAATACCAGAGAATGGACACACGAAAAAAGCATTGAAGTTTTCAGTGCCAATACGCAGAGGGAAAGCACAGGATGCCATGCCACTAACTTGTTAAGCAGTTTGCGATCAGACATGTTAAGAATCCTTGTTAGGAGATGAAATAGAGCAGAGAAAGTTGAAGAAAACATTGCTGTTGAAAGACGTTTCCATTCTTTTCAGCTGAAGAAAACTCATCTTCATTACTAATGAATGGGTGGATGGATGGAAGGGGTGGGTGGGTGGGTGATTAGGGTGGATACATAGATATGTATGGATACATTGGTTGGTTGGTTGGTGGGTGGGTGGGTAGGTAGGTGGGTGGGTGGGAGGGTGGGTGGGTGGGTGGGTGGGTGGGTGGGTGGGTTGATTGGTTGATTGATGGATGGATGTGTGCGTGGGTGGATGGGCGGATTGGATGGTTGGATTGATGGATTGGTGAACGGACGAATGAGCAAACAAATAAATGAATGAATGAATGAATGAGTTAATGACTTGGTGAAAGAATGAGGTAAAGAATGAATGAATAGATGAACGACGAATGTACGAATAAATGAATGAAAAGATGAACAACTGAATGGATGGGACTAATGGATGAATGACTGAACGAACAAATAAAGGAAATAATAGTTGACCGAATGAATGAATGAATGAATGAATGAATGAACGAACGAACGAATGAATGAATGAATGAATGAATAAATGAATGAATGAATGAATGAAGGAATGAAGGAATAAATATATGAATGGCCGAATGAATAAACGAACAAATGAATGAATACATGAATGAGTGAATATATGAATGAATGAACAAACGAACGAACGAACGAACGAACGAACGAATGAACGAATGCACGAACGAACGAACGAATGAATGAATGAATGAGTGAATGAATAAACGAATGAACGATCGAACGAACGATTGAACGACCGAACGAATGAAAGAATGCAGCAACAAAGAAAGGAACAAACGAGCGATTGAATAAATTAATGAATGGAGGAAGTAATGAACAAACCAAAGTGTGGAAGTATGTTAACTAAAACGATAAGTCAAAACAGAAATAATAAAACTATAGAACACATGATAGGAAGGGAGGGGGTGAGGGGTGGCGCGGTCGGTGGGGAGGGTAGGGCTAGCTACACTGTGTACACGGATTTCATGAATGCCTTTGATACCGTTCCACTTCAACGGCGGGTAACAGAGGTGTGACAAATGGGATTCCACAAGGAGGTGTTCTAGGACCGATACTATTTGTCATTTATACAAATGGCATGTCAGATTGTGCCAATTCAACAACGTACCTCTTTGTCTTTTTGTACATCTTTGTATCATCTAAATGTGGTACGTTGTTGCATTGACACATTCCGGCATGCCATTTATATAAATGATACATACTGTCGGTCCAAGTGAATTCAAATCTTCTCGTAACTTTGCCTCTTCTTCACGCGTTTTTGTCTCTTTGTACAGTTTTGCATCATCAACAAAGACGCTTGAACAAAAGGCAAAGATACAATTTTATTTGGATTTCGATTCCCTGGCAAAATGGACTAACATATGGTTGCTGCGGTTCCACTCGAATAACCACACAGTAATAAATGTGCTGAGTGGAACAAAGAAAGACAAAAGTATATATGAGTATTGTCTCCAAAATCAGAATGGAGATGTTGGTGCCCCTAGAAAGTATGGCTAAAGAAAATGATATACGCGTCACTGTTGACAATAAACTGTCATCTAAGCAACACATACAGTCCCAGGTAAATAAGGCAATGCCATGGTGGAACTGAAAAGGAGATCCTTCAGTTTCCTAGAAAAAGGCATGTTCGTAAATATTTCAAGGTGCTGGTTAGATCTCACCAGGAGCATGCTGTTTATGTTTGGAGACCGCACACTAGAAAGGACATAGCGACGATGGAAAATGTACAAAGGAGAGCAACAAAACCGAAGGATCTAAATTATCCTACTAGATTACGAAAGTTAGGACTTCCATCACTCAGATATAAAAGACTAAGTGAAGATATGATAGATGTATTTAAAATACTAAATGAAATATATGATCCAGAAGTTACAGAAGTTAGGCTGGATATTTGTAACAGCAAGACAACAAGAGAACACAACCTAAGGCAGATTAGAGAAAATGAGGTGGCCGTTGGATTTACGGAAATACTCATTCACTGATAGGGTAATTGATATTTCGAACCGCGTACCGAGCGCACTAGTAAATATGATATCCGTAGGAAGTAGGGATGGATAAATTTTGGAAAGGACAGGAGATGAAATGTGATTTGATCGTGGACTATAAACGCATGTAGAGTTATGTTTCATCTACAACTGAAGAGGCGGATATAGATGCTGAATAAGCCTGAGTCCACAGTGCTATCCTATGAAATCCCTATGAAATGAATTAATGAATACATGAATGCAATCAAGTAGTAAATATAACGGTGTTTTGCTGATCATAATGCCACATTAATCTTAACATCTCTGGCCAGCCAGTCAGCTAGACAGACAGACAGACAGACAATCAACCACCCAGCTAGTCGGTGGGCCAGCCAGCCAGCCAGCCAGCCAGCCAGCCAGCCAACCAGCCAGATAGCCGGTCATCCAGCCAACCAGACAGCCAGCCAGCCGGGCATCAAGCACGCTAGTCAGGCAGTTAGCCATCCATTCACCAAGCCAGCCTGTCAGTCAGTCAGTCAGTCAGTCAGTCAGTCAGTCAGTCAGTCAGTCAGTATTCAGCCAGCCAGCCAGCCAGCCAGCCAGCCAGTCAATCAGCCAGCCAGCTAGCTAGCCAGCCAACCAACCAGCCAACCAGCCTTAAGCAAGCCGGTCAGCCATCCAGCCAGCCAGCATGTCAACCAGCCAGCCAGCCATCCAGCCACTCAGCCAGCCACTCAGCCAGCCACTCAGCCAGCCATCTACCCAGCCAGCCAGACAGCCAGTCACACATACAGAGAGACATAGAGACAGACTCAGGCATACAATCACATATGCATGTACGCGCACGCATACATGTGCAGTCATGCATGCATACATATATACACACGCACGCATACACGAATTCACGCACACATGCAGACGGGAAAAGGTGTGACACTACCTGCTAATGGTGGTCCAGCTAGCCTTCCCAGGCCACCCGCTGCAAACTCGTAGCCAATAGCCTGTGCCAGGGTCTTCGTTCCAACCAAATTAATGGTCACTTGTGCTATAAATGCGACAACCACTCCTACTGCGATTCCAAATAGACAACTTAAGATACCAAAGACGTATGTGTTTGCACTGCATGTGTAGAGAAATGGGACAATACTAACCAGCGCACAGCTTGCACAGTGCATGTGCAAACAATACGCAGGTTTCCAGTTCCCGAGAAGGGATGCGATGATGCTTCCTCCTATTCTCCCAACTGCGATACACATTAGCATGAAAGCAGATATATCTTTACTTCCCAATGATATATAGATAAAGTCAGACAGTGTAATACCCATGACTGCAACTGACATGTTACACAGCATCAGGCTGAGAGAGAAAAGCAACACTCCCATGTTGCTCAATGGATTTTCTAACATCATGTTCTTTAGTTTGGTAATGCGTTCTGTATTACTTGACTGAATAGGCCTACTGTAGACTTTGGCATCATCACATTCGCCAGTCACAGATGCACGATTCTCTGAGCAAAACGAGACTGAAAATAGAACAATATCTGTTAGTCAAACCTGCTCAAATCAAAAACCTGCCTTTTGCAGTTGAATATACTAATTATTTAAGACAGGTGGTCTCAAGTATATCTGTCTTCCGGAACCACAATTTTGAGCTGCAAATGCATATGCCAGCACAGTATTATGGTATTGGCCCTTTAATGGCCAACTTTTGTCAAGAAAATTCTAATCGTTTCATAGAAAGTGTTCATTTGCAGACCAAGAGAAGACTATTTTTGAAAATGTACCCCTGGAATAACTGACTCGGTCACAGAGTTAGTCATTATCGTGGTAAATTTTCAAAAATAGTCTTCTCTTGGTCTGCACGTGAATACGTCTCAAAACCACTACAGATGTGGTGTTTTGCCAGCGTAAGCTTTAAAGAGACCATGAGAGGGGGGTATTTCACAAAACCTTTCATTGTAACCTGACACAGTGGGCCAACAAGAGCATATGTAGCAAATCTGGATTCTGTAAATTTTGTTAGTTAATTCTTGGGACCAAGGATTTTTATGGTCTACTACGTTAAAGTAATGGTGCATTTTTTCTGGTACATGTTTTTTACGGAAATACAACAGACCCTGTCACAAGAAATGTGTGAATGTTCGGAAGTCATGAATCCACCCATTCTATTAACGGGTGCATTAGTCAGTAATGAGATTAATGACTATTAAATATGACCGTGTATCGTTTTAATATCATTCACTAAGCAATGCATCAGGCACAGTGTTGGAAATATAAACCTATATATAGCAAAACATTTTAAAATAACAATTATATCATCATACCTCCCATCCACACTCCATTCCCTTCGCACACCTCCCTCCCTCTTTCCCTCGCCCTTCTCCCTATCCATCTCTCCCACCCGCCCTCCCTCCCTCGTCCTCTGCCCTCCCCCCTTTGTCTCCCTCTCTCTGCCCTCTCTTCCTCCCTCCGCCCATTGTCTCTCTCTCCCTCCCTCCATTCTTCCATACCGTCTACCCCTCCCTGCCTCGCTCTCTCTCTCTCTCTCTCTCTCTCTCTCTCTCTCTCTCTCTCTCTCTCTCTCCCTCTTCTTTTTTACTCTTTCTCCCTCCCCCTCTCTCTTTCCCTCCCACTCTCCCTCACTCACTAATTCCCACTCGCTCCTGCCCTCTGCGCTCTATCTGTCCCTCTTCCTCTCTCCCTGGTCCCTTTCTCTCTTTCTCCCTCTCTCTTTCTCCCCCGCACATTCTCCTCCCGCTCTCTCTCTCCCACCCACCCGCTCTCTCTCCCCCACACTCTCTCTCTCCCCAGCTCTCTCTCTCTCCCGCTCTCTCTATCTCTCTCCCCCTCCCTCCCTCCCTCCCTCCCTCCCTCCCTCCCTCCCTCCCTCCCTCCCTCTCTCTCTCTCTCTCTCTCTCTCTCTCTCTCTCTCTCTCTCTCTCTTACACGCATGTAATTGACAGTACAATCTTGTTATGTAGGCTAATATATGTTCAGTTAATAATTTTTAAATTAATTTGGCTTGAAGTTGTTGCGGCGTTAACCAGCAATAT
Organism: Chaetoderma sp. LZ-2023a; assembly: GCA_034401795.1. NCBI lineage: Eukaryota > Metazoa > Mollusca > Caudofoveata > Chaetodermatida > Chaetodermatidae > Chaetoderma > Chaetoderma sp. LZ-2023a. Next base: position 4,706,896 of record CM067361.1, on the reverse strand, counting down.
CATTTATGTCAAATTAATTTCATGATATGCAACAGTTTATCTGCATGGTTGCCTTGGAATTAGGATATGCCCATTTTTTTGTAAACGGATAATGATAAATATAGTAAATACGCTACTACCTACTTAAAAAGGTTAATTTAGTGGGTAAATATTCAAAAATAGAAATTCAATTGGCAAATATTTTAATGTTATTGACTAATTTCTAGGATTAAAGGGTAAACATACTAACTCACTTCCAACTCACTGCTTAAAGCTCTCGCGTTCCATTAAATACAGACACTTTTGCACGAGATATGAGATGCCTGTTCAATTTACACAGCATGCAATGCTACCAGGCGTACAATGCTACCCAGCATGCAATGCCCGTACTCCATAATCTTGCAACTATTGGACGCCATATTCGTTTAGTATATTGTCTGCACAAGCCCGGATTTCTCAAACAAAACCAACCTGCTCTCACGTGCAAATAGTCATTTGTCCTCCAGCTCTGGAAGCGTAAGCATGCACGTAGGGCGTATTCACGGCAGCATATTTGACAGTCTGTGTTTCAACACTGTTCAGAGAAAGTTTTGTCAATGTCCCGGAGAAAATAGGAGAAAGTTTTTATATATAATGACAGTAATTTGCGTGAAAGTTGTTACTATCAATGACAGCACCAACATTCAATCAAATTGTTGTCAAAATAATTATTATGTAATGCAATTACTACCTGCTCTATATTTGATTAACATTTTATTGAAAGGTGTTGCTGCAACAGCTTTCTACTTCAATATACTTACCTACTGGACCACTCTATGATATGTGTCCTAACATGTCTACCCTTCCAAATAAATCCCAATTTAAACAACACGCGTCAGGGACCCGTACCTAGACGTGTCTGGAAAGTCCCACGCCGGTCACACTGACCAGCTCCAAGTCCATTCCACAAAATATTTGCATAAAACATACAGTGCTTTGTTGTGGCTACTTAAAATTCCAGTTTTAGTGTTATTCGGGCTTATTTTCCCTGCAATTCGTCAATGATCTCTGGCTCCGAGCTATCCCCGTCTACAAAGGTCCATAATTTTGTTGTTTTGACATACATATTACTGTTGGATGTTTGTCAATCTGTTATATTTTTCAGATTGGCGTTTTAGCCATTTATTCACGAGGACCCCGTTTGTTACTATCTGGACTCATTTGATCCTTAGCGAGTACTCATTGTTTCTGCGCCCGTAAATGGCCAGGATTCATCATTCAAGATGGATGCCGGAACAGAAATTGGTTTGTTTTGACAGCTGATTTGGGTAATTTGGTCATTTATCATGCTGTCTTTTGTGTTTTTAAGACCCTACTTCGTATTAATCACTTTGGATTGTATCTTTTGTGTTCTCCGGTGAGGCGAGTGCCTCAATATAACCAGGGAGTGAGCGAAACCTGTTGTAAAACGCCGTAATTAGCGGCGGTAGGTGCTCTTATGTTCGCTGGTACGTATTTATTAGAGAAATTTGGTCAGATTTCTCAATTGCCTAGGTTCATATCGCATTGGTACATCACCTTGATGCGTTATTAATAAAATTGCATGTGTTTATTTGAGTCTACTTCACAATAATCACGTTTTTTTATGAACAGTAATAATACATTTTTGAAGTCTGTAATAATTATTTTGTATTCATTGGACTGTCATTAAATGATTTTCACACTTAATCATGGGGCTCAATAAAACAATGAATTTTTGGAGGGTCATATATTACTGTTCATGCCCAAAAACCAGATTGCTCTGCTTCTGGTGTGTTTATTTCGTTCCGTGCACCCCAGTATGGTAACGTTTTCTTGTTATTGAGGTGTAGTACTTTTGTTCTCCCCCTTGTATATTTTCAGAAAAAGAAGAATTCACGGTGCAGTAATGGAAAGTGCAATAAATACTTGAGCTCAATCTTTGAGTGTCACGACTGCGCTAAGTGTTCTGCCTGTGACAAGGATCAGAGGTGTGATGTGTGCCTGGCCTGGTCAGAATCAACATGGAAAGTCTTCCAGAGATCACGACATGAGCAGTCAGGTAAAGTGTAAGTGTCTAAAAAAGACCTGGACGCAGTGTTAGCCTCTGTTAGGGCTGAGATGGCTGGGTCATTTCAGTCGATGCTAGATGAATCATTGGGATGGTTCATGATTCAGGCATCGACTGCAGTGTCCCCGTCATTGGTCCAGCAGGGGATGGACCCGTCACTTGGCACCCGTCCGGCCATGGCTGGACCTAGTGGTATCCATAAAAGCGGCACCCATGCAGGTCCATTAGTGGTTGGCTCTGCTCCATTATGTAGCTCGTGGTGGTATGCGCTGATCCGCCATGTTGCTCTGCTCCATAGCACTGTAAATCCGCAGAGGTATACCCATAAGGGAACAACGAGGCTACTTAATAGTTTAATATAAACCAATTATACCCCTAATACACAATTATTGTTGTGAGATGAAAGTGCCTCACGCAGGCCTCCGTCACAGGAAAATGCCTTCTACGCCAAAGCGGAGGAAAAGAGCTTGCAAAAAGGGCCACTCTTTTGTTCAAACCAAAAAGCTGAGTGCCGTAGTTCAATCCTAGTGAAGTTATAATTAAATGTGATGCACACTGGTTTACGTGAAGGCAGGACGAATGCTTTCCGAAGAATTCACAGGTCATCGTCTTATGTAGGTGCAAAGATATTGGTAGTTGCCGCTTTATTTATGCGGGCCTACTGCTACATTCTAACCTACCATTTGGTTATTAGATACGATTCCAAGCTTTGGCCACAAGTGGCAGGGATTTACTACCTATCTTTTGACACTAAGGTCAGACTGACGAAGATGCCCGGCTTCCCGAAGGTCGCCCCACATGGCATCTTCCTCGAGCTAAAATACTCAGGTTCAGGTGGCACGATTGTGAAGTCGATATTAAGATTTCCGTATACAGACTGTTGATGTGGCTCACTCTCAAGACGGTGAAGAAGAACGTCTGTAGCAGGATGATCACTAGCCAGTCATAGCAACTAATACACAAATCTGTACGGAAAGTTATAAAATGTCCGTCCGGTAATGGTAGTTTGAAAGTTGCGGATTAACAAGGAGGGCTACAGTGGTAATTAAATATGCATGTACATAACTGGGTACACGGTGCGGGATACATCACATAGCTCTCGCGGTGCACCACCAGGCTGTACGTAGGTTTGCTACCACTTTTCAGCATGGTCAGGAAGATCCGGCGAGTTATCCACCAAGAATCACCGAGGCTCTACATACTGTAGAATTGCATTGGGCGCCGCAAGGCCCATCCGCAGAGAAACCCCTCTTAAGAAAGTTTTGGAAAGGGAGTTCTAATATTAATTTATTTTGGCTCTCGGATGGCCATCCGAGAGCTTCCAAAATTGTTGTTTTGATGTGGATGACTTTCAAGACTGCTCACCGGCGCAGGTGATCTCAATTCCGAATGGCACCGCCGGGTGTAGGGTACCCAAACGGTTAGCTGTCATCCCACGTCTAGCACTGCGCTGGTCCAGCCGTCTTGTGCTGTCATGTCGGCTTCCACGCCGAAGTGCTCCCGATTCTTGTTTTCTGGCTCCTTTTATATTACTCGTGACGTCAGAGGCATGATGCTCCAACCGTAGCAGTAGCCAATCAGCGTGCAGCTGGGATGGATGATGTGGCTATCATGTGAACAGCGCATTCCCCGTTCACTCAGTACATACACACGATTACGACGTCAAATGAATATTTTGAAAATAATTTAAGGGAGCCAATCGTGGATAAGTCGGCCATTTCTGGTTCGATTTAAAAAAGTTAACAGATTTTAGAATCCTTGTTTCATTCTGCTCCTGATCCAAACCAGGAACGACAAGAATATAGTGATTTTGGAAAATCACGAGCACCAAGTCGGTACACCATAAGCGTGCACTCTCTTTCAATACTGACGCGGGTTGTCAGGGATGCTCTGACACGCGCACATGTGCACTACATGCTTTTACAGACCGCTTTAATTAAACCTCTCTCATATGGCTTTATACACGCGCATATTCTACCCAGTGGGCGTGCTTAGAACGCACGCAGAATGGTCATCTCGTACCCAGCCTAGCTGGGACAGCCTGTACCCATCCGGTAGATCTGCCCCCCCCCCCCCCGTTCCTAGTTTGCCCCCCTGACAAATGATCAACACATCGCAGCTCGAAAGCACGGGAGCACGCTAGGCGAGAATTATAGCCTTCTAGAATAGGCGCGTAGCCGAGAGGAGAATGTCGCGAGAGACGCGTTGCTATAACAGAAGAGCACATAGAGGTGTGAAAGAGGTTGGGAGGAGGCAAACTTTTAGTTTTCATTTTTGGCCAGGTATTTATTTTTTGGTCTTGTCTAGCTTTGTTCATGTTTTGGTGCGTGCATTTTTATTTATTTTAATACCTCGATTTGGCTAAAACATAAGCCCTCATGGGCGTTCTCTTGGCGACGGATAATTATTTTTCCACCGAGAACGCCCGAACTCCAACGTTCCTTAATCAATTAATATATTTTAAGGTATATATATATATATATATATATATATATATATATATATATATATATATATATATATATATATATATATATATATATATATATATATATATATATATATATATATATATATATATATATATATATATAAGACAATTATATCACAGTAGTATATATGTGGGTATGCATATAGTGTGGCTCTTGCTATCCAAAATATCCGTCCTGACGATCTGACGCTGGAAGAAAAATAATGAGAAAAATATTGGTAATAATAAAGAAAAAACTGGTTTGTCAGGTGGCCCCAGCAACTGCTGGGATGGCATGATGGGAATATAGGAAATAGTCACTATGGGGTGTTGTGTATTTACGCCACACACAACGTGTTTACAACACCATATTCCGCAGCGACTATTTTGTGAGACACAGCTACGCAAAATATAATTTACATAGCTGTGTGGGATGATCGTGATCAGCCCAGTGACAAGGTTTCGATTTTATAAAAATAATAAATAAGAAAAAGATATTCTGAAAAATATAATAATAGTTCTATTCTCCCCACAATCACTCGCAATTTCTGCTGCACCCCTTACAATAATATAAACAACATACACGTCCGCAGTAAAGTTTCCCCAACAGGCCTGGGTGGCGCGGTTGATACTGGTGGGTCATGGATGGTGTTCTTCGGAAGCGGATGTTTCATTGCTTCTGGTGAAATTGCTAGTGGCACATAACTTTATGGAAGATGAGGCTGATGCGCTAGTGGTGACGGTGGCGATGGTGACTGGTGGGGTGTTGACTGCAATGCTCTCCAGGATTGCTGACAGAGTTGTTGTTGTTGTGGCGGTGGTGATGGTGGTGCTTGCTGCAGATTGGCTGATGCAGTGACACGTGATGTGGAGGTGAATTTTCGTCACCTTGATCAGGTTGCTCGCGGATGTTCTGGGAATCGCTCGGATTTCTGGCTGATGGGATATTCTGTGCTTTCCTGCGTAAGGTCGATCCGGAGTAGTGGTTTTTCTGATGGCTGGATCTCTGGAAAGGATGAGGCACGTGGATGTTGGAGTGCTGATCTGTGGTGCGGTGGTGGTGGCGACGGCTTCCATGAGGCGTATTTCCTTGTCGTTCACTAATAACGAAGATATTGAGCTATCGGAAATGTCCTGTAAAACTGGATAATGGCTTTTCACAGGCGTGGTTATTACGACCGATATGGGCTGTCCTATCACGGATGCGGATAGTGTAGTGCTGCTGAATGCTGTCGGTGTTGTCACTGCGGGTGCTGCTGGTGCGGGAACTACAGTTGATGTGAAGACTGATGCTGCAGGTGCTGCCAGTGCTGTTCTGACAGGTGCTGCCAGTGCGTTGGTGATGATTGCAGGTGTGCTGGTGCTTACTGGCAGTGGTGCAGGTGTTGATGGTCTAGCTACCGATGGAAAGTCAAAGTGTCATCGCTTAGTACGTTTGGTTTTCGCCATTTTTCCCATTGGAAGCACGGTAACTGGAAGTCTATTTTCAAAACTGGGGGCAAGGATATCTATGTCCTCATTTTGCTCACCAGGCTTTAATGTTACAACTAACACACGGTGCTTGAAAGATAACGTGTGTGTCACACCATACCGAGTAGCTGAATATATAGGTATTTGCCCTCCGCACGGAAGGCTCGTTGCAGTAAGTGGTATCGGTTAACATTGAATTTTAAGTCAGAGTTCCTGGAGAATGCACGCTTAGAGGGCTGTCCACTAGGTGATCTTGCTGTACACAGATACTTCTCCCCGATTGGAGCTGGTGCTGAATCCTCCGAACTGTCGGACAAAGTGAGGTCTTCCGCAAGTGACATACTATTTCCGCAGGATTGTTGTTTTGCAGAACCTCTAACCTATTTTAAACTTCCTACCTCTTCATAACTTTCCTGGCCAGTAAATGAAGTAATAAAATAATAAGAAGAATAACAGCAGAATTTAGTTTGCGACACGAAAGTAGCCTAATGCTCGATCTTCCCTTGTGTCAAGTTTTGATGGGAAAATGAAATTTCAGTGTGCGATCTCCTCCTTTTATACTTTTTGGTGACGTCACAGGAGGGCGGATGACCACACCCAAATGTTCTAGGGTGAGTCGGTTCCGCCAAACATGGAAATATTTAGTTTTTATTCTCCTGGAGTCGGATTAAATATTCCTTCCATTAAAAGAAGGCAAATATAAATACAAAAGGTAGGATAGCCACTTTCATCCCCACTCGGCTGGGAATCGAGTCTACGATCAACGTTAAAATCTGGAACTACCTATTCCCGTGAAAGCTCACCTTTTAATTTGCGTGAAGCGGTTTTTCAAGTTGGATGCTAATAAACTCGCCTGTCCAAGTTTCAGGCTGGAACGCCCGATGGGGTGTAGGAGAGTGTGATGACGTCAGCGGCTTCGCCCCGACACACCACCTCTCACCTCTTCCATCACGCTGTGGTAGATACGCATAGGGCGGTTCTTTTGTTTATGGCCTTTGATCCAATTTACTGGAAATTAAATGCGCTGATCACGTGGTTCTTATTTTGGAAAGCACGTGGCTGATCAGAAACGTAGGCAATTTGTATATGGAATAAGTATCGCTGCTGTTAATTCTTGTGTTTAATGCAGGAAATAGAAATATATGACTTTCTTATTCTGTTCCTTAGAACAGCGTCCGTATATATGCGTGTAATCTTTTACACGCACCAACCCTTGTGTATAGTGAAGTTATTTCAGCCTGTCGTAGCTTGAATAAATCTATTATCGAGTTACCGTTCGGTAGTAAAATCCTACTTGATACTGCCGACAGACTGTGGGCATCTTGCTCTCTTAATAATATTGACTGTTATTACGTATGATTGAGGTGTGATCGTTTAGCTGTTTATGTACGATGGTTCCAGCGGGTGGGGGAGGGGGAGGGGAAGGTCCCCCGTAGCGTATACTGTAGCTGACAGCGGTATTGTCCCTCCTTTCCATATGATCAGTTTTCCGCATACCAGATAAGGGGTTGTTTGTGGAAAATGTTGGCTTGTGCTGATGATGGTAGCGTTACGTTGTAGGGAAGTCGGGGCTGCTGTGTGATGCACTGGCACTATGCGAGATGGGCAGATCCAGTTTTCGAAGCTGGTGAATGCCGAGTCTGTTGCTGGTGTGGAAAAGTCGGGTTGCGGAAGGTGATGAGCTTCCGCATTCATGCAGTAGGGAATATTGTGGAAAAAGGTGTCTAACTTTCTCTGTTACAAAAGCTAGGTGCATGCTATTCATGTTGTTGCTGATGTTGAATGATTCCATTATACCTTAATATAACTGGAGATGTAGGTAATGTCCGCGCAACGATGAATTGACGTATCCAGCCTTGCGAGCAAGTGTGTTTGGTATGTTCCTGGCGTACTGTGTCTTGATATGATGGCCTGACTGCTCAGGGGGGTTCTTGGTAGGGCGTGTGTGGTCAAGGGTGCCCTTTCGATGGGGAGGGTCATCTCCCGTTACACGACGGTTTGTACTATGTCATAGTTTTTGAGTACCGGGAATATTAGATCCGAGAGTCTGCTAAACAGGCCGCTCCCCTGCCCACCGCCAGCCAGAGGTGGGTGTTGCTGTGGTGCGGAAGTCCCTCTCTCCTGTAGGAGCCAACTCTCGTATATCTGAAGAGTGACAGCCGACAGACGACGAGTCGAGTGTAAAAAAGACTGGGTCGGTGATGTCAGAACTTGGTGCATAGACGAGAGACGCCAGTTGGAGTGTGGGGGTGGGGTGGGGCGGGTGGTGGTGACATTGGATGAGGTGCACCTTGGAGTGTGAGGGGGGACTGGCGATTTGATTGTTTTGAGGGGTACACCTAGTTGTGCGGTTCTGCCGTTTGTTGAACGGTGCTCTGGACTAACGTCGGGAATACTTGTTTCTGTAGAGACATCTGTCTGGGTACCAGTGTCATGTAGAACGCCCAGTCCGAGCTCTGGTACTGGGTCGTCACTGCCACAACGTTTAAGTCAATCGAAGCGGATGACTGAGGTCAGGCCATCTGAGGTGCGGATATGGTAGCTCACATCCGACTTCTTACCTACTACCACATAGGGGCCTTTCCACTGGTAACTCAGTTTGCAGAAGGTCGCGAATCGTGAATCCAAACCATTTTCCCACCTCATACGGGTCTCCATGCATACGTCGATCATGCCAGGTTTTCTGACGCCAGTGAGCAGTGGATAAAGTTGCTCTCACTAGCTCATGGGTCTGTTCTATCCTCTGCCACATGAGCTCTACATAGAGAGATGGTGAATTTTTCTCTCCTGGAATCCTGAGCATGGCCAGATCCAGGGGCAAGGCTAATTCACGGCCTAACTTTAACCGAGCAGGGGTATAACCCATACTTGAGCGTATCGAAGTGCGGTATGCCATGAGTACATATGGGAGTCAAAGATCCCAATCATTAATAATCAGGGAGTTTCCTTAGTGAGCATCTCCGCACGAGATCTATTGAACCTCTTCACCATTCCGTCACTACGGGGGTGATGTGGCATTGTCCTTGTTTTGATGATATGGAATAATTTGCAGAGCTCTGAGATCAGCAGGCTCTCAAAATTATTGCCTTGGTTGGAGTGCGGTTCATAGGGCATGCCAAAGCAGCAGAACACACTGCCAGCCAGGACCACCATGACCGTGGATGCCTCTTGGTCCGGCAAAGCAAATGCTTCCACAAACTTCTTAAAATAATCTTGCAATAAGAGGATGTATTTGTTTCCTTCATCCGTCGTATTCAAGGGTTCGAGCACATCAATAGCCAC
>CM067361.1:4684985-4697127 GCA_034401795.1 Chaetoderma sp. LZ-2023a | reverse complement strand
TCACCACAAAAGCCTCCACATCACGTGTCACTGCATCAGCCAATCTGCAGCAAGCACCACCATCACCACCGCCACAACAACAACTCTGTCAGCAATCCTGGAGAGCATTCCAGTCAACACCGCACCAGTCACCATCGCCACCGTCACCACTAGCGCATCTGCCTTATCTTCCATAAAGTTATGTGCCACTAACAATTTCACCAGAAGCAATGAAACATCCGCTTCCGAAGAACACCATCCATGACCCACCAGTACCAGCCGCGCCACCCAGACCTGTTGGGGAAACTTTACTGCGGACGTGTATGGACATTATTGTAAGGGGTGCAGCAGAATTTGCGAGTGATTGTGGGGAGAATAGAACTAATATTATATTTTTCAGAATATCTTTTTCTTATTTATTATTTTTATAAAATTGAAACCTTGTCACTGGGCTGATCACGATCATCCCACACAGCTATGTAAATTATATTTCGCGTGGCTGTGTCTCACACAATGGTCGCTGCGGAATATGGTATTGTAAACACGTTGTGTGTGGCGTAAATACACAACACCCCCATAGTGACTATTTCCTATATTCCCATCATGCCATCCCAGCAGTTGCTGGGGCCACCTGACAAACCAGTTTTTACTTTATTATTACTAATATTTTCTCATTATTTTTCTTCCAGCGTCAGATCGTCAGGACGGATATTTTGGATAGCAAGAGCCACACTATATGCATACCCACATATATACTACTGTGCTATAATTGTCTTATGTACATATATTGTTTTCATATATATATATATATATATATATATATATATATATATATATATATATATATATATATATATATATATATATATATATATATATATATATATATATATATATATATATATATATATATATATACCTTAAAATATATTAATTGATTAAGGAACGTTGGGGTTTGGGCGTTCTCGGTGGAAAAATAATTATCCGTCGCCAAGAGAACGCCCATGAGGGCTTATGTTTTAGCCAAATCGAGGTATTAAAATAAATAAAAATGCACGTACCAAAACATGAACAAAGCTAGAAAAGGCCAAAAAATAAATACCTGGCCAAAAATGAAAACTAAATGTCTGCCTCCTCCCAACCTCTTTCACACCTCTATGTGCTCTTCTGGTATAGCAAGGCGTCTCTCGCGACACTCTCCTCTCCGCTACGCGCCTATTCTAGAAGGCTATAATTCTCCCCTAGCGTGCTCCCGTGCTTTCGAGCTGCGATGTGTTGATCATTTGTCAAGGGGGCAAACTAGGAACGGGGGTGGGGGGCGCAGATCGCCCGGATGGGTACAGGCTGTCCCAGCTAGGATGGGTACGAGATGACCGTTCTGCGTGCGTTACAAGCACGCCCACTGGGTAGAATATGCGCCTGTATAAAGCCATATGAGAGAGGTTTAATTAAAGCGGTCTGTAAAAGCATGTAGTGCACATGTGCGCGTGTCAGAGCATCCCTGACAACCCGCGTCAGTATTGAAAGGGAGTGCATGCTTATGGTGTACCAACTTGGTGCTCGTGATTTTCATCGAACCAGAAATGGCCGACTTATCCACGATTGGCTCGCTTAAATTATTTTCAAAATATTCATTTGACGTCGTAATCGTGTGTATGTACTGAGTGAACGGGGAATGCGCTGTTCACATGATAGCCACATCATCCATTCCAGCTGCACGCTGATTGGCTACTGCTACGGTTGGAGCATCCTGCCTCTGACGTCACGAGTAATATTAAAGGAGCCAGAAAACAAGAATCGGGACCACTTCGGCGTCGAAGCCGACATGACAGCACACGACGGCTGGACCAGCGCAGTGCTAGACGTGGGATAACAGCTAACCGTTTGGGTACCCTACACCCGGCGGTGCCCTTCGGAATTGAGATCACCTGCGCCGGTGAGCAGTCTTGAAAGTCATCCACATCAAAACAACAATTTTGGAAGCTCTCGGATGGCCATCCGAGAGCCAAAATAAATTAATATTAGAACTCCCTTTCCAAAACTTTCTTAAGAGGGGTTTCTCTGCGGACGGGCCTTGCGGGGCCCAATGCAATTCTACAGTATGTAGAGCCGCGGTGATTCTTGGTGGATAACTCGCCGGATCTTCCTGACCATGCTGAAAAGTGGTAGCAAACCAACGTACAGCCTGGTGGTGCACCGCAAGAGCTATGTGATGTATCCCGCACCGTGTACCCAGTTATGTACATGCATATTTAATTACCACTGTAGCCCTCCTTGTTAATCGACAACTTTCAAACTACCATTACCGGACGGACATTTTATAACTTTCGTACAAATTTGTGTATTAGTTGTTATGACTGGCTAGTGATCATCCTGCTACAGACGTTCTTCTTCACCGTCTTGAGAGTGAGCCACATCAACAGTCTGTATACGGAAATCTTAATATCGACTTCACAATCGTGCCCCCTGAACCTGACTATTTTAGCTCGAGGAAGATGCCATGTGGGGCGACCTTCGGGAAGCCGGGAATCTTCGTCAGTCTGACCTTAGTGTCAAAAGATGGGTAGTAAATCCCTGCCACTTGTGGCCAAAGCTTGGGATCGTATCTAATAACCAAATGGTAGGTTAGAATGTAGCAGTAGGCCCGCATAAATAAAGCGGCAACTACCAATATCTTTGGACCTACATAAGACGATGACCTGTGAATTCTTCGGAAAGCATTCGTCCTGCCTTCACGTAAACCAGTGTGCATCACATTTAATTATAACTTTACTAGGATTGAACTACGGCACTCAGCTTTTTGGTTTGAACAAAAGAGTGGCCCTTTTTGCCAGCTCATTTTCCTCTGCTGTGGCGTAGAAGGCATTTTCCTGTGATGGAGGCCTGCACGCGGCACTTTCATCTCACCTCAATAATTGTGTATTAGCGGTATAATTGGTTTATATTAAACTATTATGTAGCCTCGTTGCTCCCTTATGGGGATACCTCTGCGGATTTACAAATCTGAGTGGTATCTTCGGCGAACCCATGTAGAAAGAACACCAGTCGGTTCTATGTATTGTATTATTCGTGCTCATTCACTAGCAAACGAGTAGCATTGTTGGTTTAGATATTATTCTTTTTATTATTATCATTACGTCCAGACTTTGAATCAAGTTAATGGACCATCATACCGGTGACACAATTGGTTGGGATGAGACAGTGAGGTCCAATCTTGGCGGCAATGGGTGCACAGACCCACTGGAACCTTATCGTTCCATCGGCTCCCGAGGCCGCTCTTTGTATCTTCCGGAGAGTCGTGATATGAGATCTGCAACACCGAGAACCGCAGCTAACCAGCCCTCCCACGCATCATGCACATGCAGTGCTATGGAGCAGAGCGACATGGCGGATCAGCGCATACCACCACGAGCTACATAATGGAGCAGAGCGAACCACTAATGGACCTGCAAGGGTGCCGCTTTTATGGATACCACTAGGTCCAGCCATGGCCGGACGGGTGCCAGGTGACGGGTCCATCCCCTGCTGGACCAATGACGGGGACACTGCAGTCGATGCCTGAATCATGAACCATCCCAATGATTCTTCTATCATCGACTGAAATGACCCAGCCATCTCAGCTCTAACAGAGGCTAACACTGCGTCCAGGTCTTTTTTAGACACTTACACTTTACCTGACTGCTCATGTCGTGATCTCTGGAAGACTTTCCATGTCGATTCTGGCAAGGCCAGGCACACATCACACCTCTGATCCATGTCACAGGCAGAACACTTAGCGCAGTCGTGACACTCAAAGATTGAGATCAAGTATTTATTGCACTTTCCATTACTGCACCGTGAATTCTTCTTTTTCTGAAAAAAATACAAGGGGAAGAACAAAAGTACTACACCTCAATAACAAGAGAACGTTACCATAATGGGGTGCACAGAACGAAATAAACACACCAGAAGCAGAGCAATCTGGTTTTTGGGCATGAACAGTAATATATGACCCTCCAAAAATTCATTGTTTTATTGAGCCCCACGATTAAGTGTGAAAATCATTTAATGACAGTCCAATGAATACACAATAATTATTACAGACTTCAAAAATGTATTATTACTGTTCATATAAAAACGTGATTATTGTGAAGTAGACTCAAATAAACACATGAAATTGTATTAATGACGCATCAAGGTGATGTACCAATGCGATATGAACCTAGGCAATTGAGAAATCTGACCAAATTTCTCTAATAAATACGACCAGCGAACATAAGAGCACCTACCGCCGCTAAATACGGCGTTTTACAACAGGTTTCGCTCACTCCCTGGTTATATTGAGGCACTCGCCTCACCGGAGAACACAAAAGATACAATCCAAAGTGATTAATACGAAGTAGGGTCTTAAAAACACAAAAGACAGCATGATAAATGGCAAAATTACCCAAATCAGCTGTCAAAACAAACCAATTTCTGCTCCAGCATCCATCTTGAATGATGAATCCTGGCCATTTACGGGCGCAGAAACAATGAGTACTCACTAAGGATCAAATGAGTCCTGATAGTAGTAAACGGGTCTTCGTTAATAAATGGCTAAAACGCCAATCTGAAAAATATAACAGATTGACCAACATCCAACAGTAATATGTATTTCAAAAACAACAAAATTATGGAACTATATCACCTTTGTAGACGGGGATAGCTCCGAGCCAGAGATCATTGACGAATTGCAGGGAAAATAAGCCCGAATAACACTAAAACTGGAATTTTAAGTAGCCACAACAAAACACTGTATGTTTCATGCAAATATTTTGTGGAATAGACTTGTCAGTGTGACCGGCGTGGGAGTTTCCAGACACGTCTAGGTACGGGTCCCTGACGTGTATTGTTTAAATTGGAATTTATTTGGAAGGGTAGACATGTTAGGAAACATATCATAGAGTGGTCCAGTAGGTAAGTATATTGAAGTAGAAAGCTGTTGCAGCAACACTTTTCAATAAAATGTTAATCAAATATAGAGCAGGTAGTAATTGCATTACATAATAATTATTTTGACAACAATTTGATTGAATGTTTGTGCTGTCATTGATAGTAACAACTTTCACGCAAATTACTGTCAATATATATACAAACTTTCTCCTATTTTCTCCGGGACATTGACAAAACTTTCTCTGAACAGTGTTGAAACACAGACTGTCAAATATGCTGCCGTGAATACGCCCTACGTGCATGCTTACGCTTCCAGAGCTCGAGGACAAATGACTATTTGCACGTGAGAGCAGGTTGGTTTTGTTTGAGAAATCCTGGCTTGTGCAGACAATATTCTAAACGAATATGGCGTCCAATAGTTGCAAGATTATGGAGTAAGGGCATTGCATGCTTGGTAGCATTGTACGCATGGTAGCATTGCATGCTGTGTAAATTGAACAGGCATCTCATATCTCGTGCAAATGTGTCTATATTTAATGGAACGCGAGAGCTTTAAGCAGTGAGTTGGAAGTGAGTTAGTATGTTTCCCCTTTATATTTGCCAATTGAATTTCTATTTTTGAATATTTCCCACTAAATTAACCTTTTTAAGTAGGTAGTAGCGTATTTACTATATTTATCATTATCCGTTTACAAAAAAAAATGGGCATATCCTAATGCCAAGGCAACCATGCAGATAAACTGTTGCAAATCATGAAATTAATTTGACATAAATGATATTGCTGGTTAACGCCGCAACAACTTCAAGTCAAATTAGTTAAAAAATTATTAACTGAACATATCTTAGCCTACATAACAAGATTGTACGGTCAATTACATGCGTGTGAGAGAGAGAGAGAGAGAGAGAGAGAGAGAGAGCGGGGGAG
Source organism: Chaetoderma sp. LZ-2023a (assembly GCA_034401795.1). NCBI lineage: Eukaryota > Metazoa > Mollusca > Caudofoveata > Chaetodermatida > Chaetodermatidae > Chaetoderma > Chaetoderma sp. LZ-2023a. Next base: position 4,691,312 of record CM067361.1, on the reverse strand, counting down.
AGAGAGAGAGAGCGGGGGAGAGAGAGTGTGGGGGAGAGAGAGCGGGTGGGTGGGAGAGAGAGCGGGAGGAGAATGAGCGGGGGAAAAGAGAGAGGGAGAAAGAGAGAAAGGGACCAGGGAGAGAGGAAGAGGGAGAGATAGAGCGCAGAGGGCAGGAGCGAGTGGGAATTAGTGAGTGAGGGAGAGTGGGAGGGAGAGAGAGAGGGGGAGGGAGAAAGAGTAAAAAAGAAGAGAGAGAAAGAGAGGCAGGGAGGGAGGGTGGGAGGATGGAGTGAGAGCGGTAGAGAGAGGAGACGAAGAGGAGGGGTAGATGGCATCGAGGAATGGAGGGAGGGAGAGAGAGACAATGGGCGGAGGGAGGAAGAGAGGGCAGAGAGAGGGAGACAAAGAGGGAGGGCAGAGGACGAGGGGAGGGAGTAAGGGAGGGCGGGACGGAGAGATGGATAGGGGGAGGAAGACAGTGAGAGGGGCGATGGAAGAGGGAGGGAGGTGTGCGAAGGGAATGGAGTGTGGATGGGAGGTATGATGTTATAATTGTTATTTTAAAATGTTTTGATATATATAGGTTTATATTTCCAACACTGTGCCTGATGCATTGCTTAGTGAATGATATTAAAACGATACTTGGTCATATTTAATAGTCATTAATCTCAGTACTGACTAATGCACCCGTTAATAGAATGGGTGGATTCATGACTTCCGAACATTCACACATTTCTTGTGACAGGGTCTGTTGTATTTCTGTAAAAAACATGTACCAGAAAAAATGCACCATTACTTTACCATAGTAGACCATAAAAATCCTTGGTCCCAAGAATTAAGTGACAAAACTTACAGAATCCAGATTTGCTACATATGCTCTTGTTGGCCCAATGTGTCAGGTTACAATGAAAAAGTGCTTTTATGTGAAGGTTTCTCACATGAAATGGTTTTGTGAAATACCCCGTCTCATGGTCTCTTTAAAGCTTACGCTGGCAAAACACCACATCTGAGTGGTTTTGAGACGTATTCACGTGCAGACCAAGAGAAGACTATTTTTGAAAATTTACCACGAGAATGGCTGACTCTGTGACCGAGTCAGTTATTCCAGGGGTACATTTTCAAAAATAGTCTTCTCTTGGTCTGCAAATGAACACTTTATATGAAACGATTAGAATTTTCTTGACAAAAGTTGGTCATTAAAGGGCCAATACCATAATACTGTGCTGGCATATGCATTTGCAGCTCAAAATTGTGGTTCCTGAAGACAGATATACTTGAGACCACCTGTCTTAAATAATTAGTATATTCAACTGCAAAAGGCAGGTGTTTGATTTGAGCAGGTTTGACTAACAGATAATGCTTTATTTTCAGTCTCGTTTTGCTCAGAGAATCGTGCATCTGTGACTGGCGAATGTGATGATGCCAAAGTCTACAGTAGGCCTGTTCAGTCAAGTAATACAGAATGCATTACCAAACTAAAGAACATGCTGTTAGAAAATCCATTGAGCAACATGGGAGTCTTGCTTTTCTCTCTCAGCCTGATGCTGTGTAACATGTCAGTTGCAGTCATTAGTATTACACTGTCTGACTTTATCTATATATCATTGGGAAGTAAAGAGATATGTGCTTTCATGCTAATGTGTATCGCAGTTGGGAGAATAGGAGGAGGCATCATCGCATCCCTTCTCGGGAACTGGAAGCCTGCGTATTGTTTGCACATGCACTGTGCAAGCTGTGCGCTGGTTAGTATTGTCCCATTTCTCTACACGTGCAGTGCAAACGCATACGTCTTTGGTATCTTAAGTTGTCTATTTGGAATCGCAGTAGGAGTGGTTGCCGCATTTATAGCACAAGTGACCATTAATTTGGTTGGAACGAAGACCCTGGCACAGGCTATTGGCTACGAGTTTGCAGCGGGTGGCCTGGGAAGGCTAGCTGGACCACCATTAGCAGGTAGTGTCACACCTTTTCCCGTCTGCATGTGTGCGTACATTCGTGTATGCGTGCGTGTGTATATATGTATGCATGCATGACTGCACATGTATGCGTGCGCGTACATGCATATGTGATTGTATGCCTGAGTCTGTCTCTATGTCTCTCTGTATGCGTGACTGGCTGTCTGGCTGGCTGGGTAGATGGCTGGCTGAGTGGCTGACTGAGTGGCTGGCTGGCTGGCTGGCTGGTTGACATGCTGGCTGGCTGGTTGGCTGACCGGCTTGCTTAAGGCTGGTTGGCTGGTTGGTTGGCTGGCTAGCTAGCTGGCTGTCTGATTGGCTGGCAGGCTGGCTGAATACTGACTGACTGACTGACTGACTGACTGACTGACTGACTGACTGACTGACTGACTGACTGACTGACTGACTGACTGACTGACTGACTGACTGACTGACTGACTGACACGCTGGCTTGGTGAATGGATGGCTAACTGCCTGACTAGCTTGCTTGATGCCCGGCTGGTTGGCTGTCTGGTTGGCTGGATGACCGGCTATATGGCTGGTTGGCTGGCTGGCTGGCCGACCGACATGCTGGTTGGTTGGTTGTCTGTCTGTCTGTCTGTCTGTCGGTCTGTCTGTCTAGCTGACTGGCTGGCCAGAGATGTTAAGATTAATGTGGCATTATGATCAGCAAAACACCGTTATATTTACTTCTTGATTGCATTCATTTATTCATTAATTCATTTCATAGGGATTTCATAGGATAGCACTGTGGACTCAGGCTTATTCAGCATCTATATCCGCCTCTTCAGTTGTAGATGAAACATAACTCTACATGCGTTTATAGTCCACGATCAAATCACATTTCATCTCCTGTCCTTTCCAAAATTTATCCATCCCTACTTCCTACAGATATCATATTTACTAGTGCGCTCGGTACGCGGTTCGAAATATCAATTACCCTATCAGTGAATGAGTATTTCCGTAAATCCAAGGCCACCTCATTTTCTCTAATCTGCCTTAGGTTGTGTTCTCTTGTTGTCTTGCTGTTACAAATATCCAGCCTACCTTCTGTAACTTCTGGATCATATATTCCATTTAGTATTTTAAATACATCTATCATATCTTCTCTTAGTCTTTTATATCTGAGTGATGGAAGTCCTAACTTTCGTAATCTAGCAGGATAATTTAGATCCTTCGGTTTTGTTGCTCTCCTTTGTACATTTTCCATCCTCGCTATGTCCTTTCTAGTGTGCGGTCTCCAAACATAAACAGCATACTCCTGGTGCGATCTAACCAGCACCTTGAAATATTGACGAACATGCCTTTTTCTAGGAAACTGAAGGATCTCATTATCAGTTCCATCATGGCATTGCCTTATTTACCTGGGACTGTATGTGTTGCTTAGATGACAGTTTATTGTCAACAGTGACGCGTATATCATTTTCTTTAGCCATATTTTCTAGGGGCACCAACATCTCCATTCTGATTTTGGAGACAATACTCATATATACTTTTGCCTTTCTTTGTTCCACTCAGTACATTTATTGCTGAGTGGTTATTCGAGTGGAACCGCAGCAACCATATGTTAGTCCATTTTGCCAGGGAATCGAAATCCAAATAAAATTGTATCTTTGCCTTTTGTTCAAGCGTCTTTGTTGATGATGCAAAACTGTACAAAGAGACAAAAAAGCTTGAAGAAGAGGCAAAGTTACGAGAAGATTTGAATTCACTTGGACCGACAGTATGTATCATTTATATAAATGGCATGCCGGAATGTCTCAATGCAACAACGTACCACATTTAGATGATACAAAGATGTACAAAAAGACAAAGAGGTACGTTGTTGAATTGGCACAATCTGACATGCCATTTGTATAAATGACAAATAGTATCGGTCATAGAACACCTCCTTGTGGAATCCCATTTGTCACACCTCTGTTACCCGCCGTTGAAGTGGAACGGTATCAAAGGCATTCATGAAATCCGTGTACACAGTGTAGCTAGCCCTACCCTCTCCACCGACCGCGCCACCCCTCACCCCCTCCCTTCCTATCATGTGTTCTATAGTTTTATTATTTCTGTTTTGACTAATCGTTTTAGTTAACATACTTCCACACTTTGGTTTGTTCATTACTTCCTCCATTCATTAATTTATTCAATCGCTCGTTTGTTCCTTTCTTTGTTCCTGCATTCTTTCATTCGTTCGGTCGTTCAATCGTTCGTTCGATCGTTCATTCGTTTATTCATTCACTCATTCATTCATTCATTCGTTCGTTCGTTCGTGCATTCGTTCATTCGTTCGTTCGTTCGTTCGTTCGTTTGTTCATTCATTCATATATTCACTCATTCATTTATTCATTCATTTGTTCGTTTATTCATTCGGCCATTCATTTATTTATTCCTTCATTCATTCCTTCATTCATTCATTCATTCATTCATTCATTCATTCATTCATTCATTCATTCATTCATTCATTCATTCATTCATTCATTCGTTCATTCATTCATTCATTCGGTCAACTATTATTTCCTTTATTAGTTCGTTTCATTCATTCATCCATTAGTCCCATCCATTCAGTTGTTCATCTTTTCATTCATTTATTCGTACATTCGTCGTTCATCTATTCATTCATTCTTTATCTCATTCTTTCACCAAGTCATTAATTCATTCATTCATTCATTTGTTTGCTCATTCGTCCGTTCACCAATCCATCAATCAACCAATCAACCCACCCACCCACCCACCCACCCACCCACCCACCCACCAACCAACCAACCAACCATCCCATCTATGCATCCACCCTAATCACCCACCCACCCACCCCATCCATCCATCCATCCATCCACCCATTCATTAATAATGAAGATGAGTTTTCTTCAGCTGAAAAGAATGGAAACGTCTTTCAACAGCAATGTTTTCTTCAACTTTCTCTGCTCTATTTCATCTCCTGCAAGGATTCTTAACATGTCTGATCGCAAACTGCTTAACAAGTTAGTGGCATGGCATCCTGTGCTTTCCCTCTGCGTATTGGCACTGAAAACTTCAATGCTTTTTTCGCGTCTCCATTCTCTGGTATTCAACGAACATGTCTAACCGTCCAACTAACATCGGCAATCGCTCCTGAGGCACCCTCACGTGTGAGGGTGCCGCAGTAGCGATTGTCGATGTTGGTTATATGTTTGGGCGCGTTCCTAGAATCGTGTTGCGCAATTTGCACTGAGTTGAACCAGTCTTGTGTCAGAAGCGCCTCAAAGCGCTCATGAGGATACTTAAATCAATTTACCTTTTAATGATCAATAATTTTCAAGAAAATTATGTGACATTTTTGTAAATTTACCAAAATCACTTTCTGTTGGTCTGCACATATTATTTCTCATGACCACAGTAGAGGCCGCTTTAGCCAGATACAGCATCAAAAGTCAGTCATTCTACTGGTAAATTGTCAAAAATGTTCTTCTCTGGGACTGCAAATTGACAATCCTACGTTTTTTAAAACAGATTTTCCATTAAAGAGTTAAGTTGACACAATAGTAGTTAAGATTAGACTGTGTGATCAGGGGTGATTCGGAATGGCTTGCAAGTGTTTTGATGTTATACATGGTGTCAGTTCATGAGGGACCCTTTGGCGCTACCCAACTCTCACAGTCACAAAGCATTATTGAGAAACCGATCACAACGTATAGATGCAACTTGTCTTTCATGGAAATGTTCGAGTATCGAATTCACAGCTTGCAGAATGATTGGAAATTAATATTTCCTATTTTGGAACGATTTGCAATGTCGGTTGAACTGTATAGAAGGGATCCTAGGACGCTGCTCTTTCGCCAATTCACCTCTCTCCGAGTCCAGGTACCTTTCGTTGCCTTTGTGTTGGCCAGGTAAACAGGTGTGAACTCCGTGTAGGCTTTGTTCGTGGAAATGTGCGTAGCTTTCAGTTATTTTGCAGCCATTGGAAGCAGGTCATCAATTCAATTCAATTCAATTTATTACTCCCAGACTTTATACAAAGTATGTGGGGAACATATTTATATTTATATAGATACATACTGGTGGTGTACAAGTGTACAAGTTTATAGCAGTTGTTTATTTTGTTGGTGTTTTTTTGTTTCAGCAATAACAGTAGTACTGCTAGGATAATTTGTAGTAGTAGTAGTAGTAGTAGTAGTAGTAGTAGTAGTAGTAGTAGTAGTAGTAGTAGTAGTAGTAGCAGTGGTCGTCATCGTTGTCGTCGTCATTGTCGTTGTTCAGTACTAGGTCAGGGATAAGTACACATTTTAGAGTGTCATAACTATTGCGACGAGTTTCTCTGATCTAATTGTATAGCACACACCCGCATACAAAATCGGAAAGAATTCTCTATTTCTACCCAAAGTGCGCTATAACCTTTGCAGCAAATTAGCATAGTTTT
>CM067361.1:4492485-4679985 GCA_034401795.1 Chaetoderma sp. LZ-2023a | reverse complement strand
GTTATCATATTGCTGTGTCGCATCGCGAGCCAACCCAGGATCTTGCCAATGTGTAGCGATATCAGCCGCTGACAATGTCAATGCAGCTGAAACACAAACCAAAAGACATCCCATGTTAATGTTCCTTTATCCGAGCAACAGAGAAGATTGAGACAGCAAATATACTAAAAACCGTCAAAACAAAGACAAAACCGGATCAAGAGATAGCCGCAACATGTTCCTACGCCAAGTCGATGCACGATTGAGGGAAGTGGCCATAAAAAGGGCAGACGACCCGGTAGATTAGATCACATCCGCTGGTGGCTCTCGGAAAATATTCATAGCAGCCAAGGGATATCGGCATAGCATTGCAACTACTCGAACTACACAACTCTGAGGTATACCTCATCGGCTGTGATCATGGAACGACTGAGGCAGACAGAGACCAGAGATCAGGCCACCCACGTAGAAGATAAGCAACTACACCCCCACCACAGCCACCCTTCTCTGCCAACAGCTTATGGCCAGACAATAGTGCTGCAAGATCCAATAACAGACGCGCAGTGGAGCGCGCGGGTAGGTATCAACAACGAACTCCGTAACCCTTTATAACCCTCGAATTTGTTGAAGAAAATTTCAATATCCCACAGAGAATGCTCATTTGCCGATCAAAAGAAGACTATTTTTTAAATGTACCACTGGATTGACTGGCTCTGTTATCGATCCAGTCATTCCAGTGCTAAATTTTCAAAAATAGTCGCTTTTTGTCTGCAAATGGCCATTTCTCAAGGCCACTGCAGAAGCCGTATTTGGCTGCTATGGGTGCTAAACGGTTAAGCAGGCCGGCTATACATCTCAGTACCCATACACGCACATCAACAACTCTACCTTTAGACAACCAGCCCCTAGGGATGCTGTGAGAGAAGACACACTCATCGTATTGCCTAAGACCAAGAAAACCGCCGGGCCTCTCTTCAACCTGTGACCGCTCATGCTCTCGAATGGCATTAGAGTGATTTTGTCAAATGTGAACATATCTCGCATCAGAGATGAAATTGACAGATTTATTGGAACCAGACAGAGCGGCTATAGAATAGGACACAGTTGCCACTACATAGTCTGAGCAGCGTATGTGAACAGCGATAGTCCTATCAAAACATCAGAATGTCTATAAGATGGGAATCGACCGGTGACGTGCATTTGAGATCGTCAAGAGATTATAGATTCTACTCCTGCTGAGTACCCGTCAAACAATGCTTTCCGTAAAAATCTTTGATTCATTCATTCACTTATTTATTTATTTATTTTAATTATTTATTTATTTGCTTACTTATTTATCCATCCATCCATCCATCCATCCATCCATCCATCCATCCATCCATCCATCCATCCATCCATCCATCCATCCATCCATCCATCCATCCATCCATCCATCCATCCATCCATCCATCCATCCATCCATCCATCCATCCATCCATCCATCCATCCATCCATCCATCCATCCATCCATCAATCAATCAATTAATCAATCAGTCAATCAGTCAATCAGTCAATCAGTCAATCAATCAATCAATCAATCCATCCATCCATCCATCCATCCATCCATCCATCCATCCACCAATCCATCAATCCATCTACACACCCACACACCCATTTATTTATATATATTTTCTTTAATTCAGGAGCTCTGTTTGACATTAATGGTGATTATATGGCATCGTTCTGGATGGCAGCTGGAGTTATGTTAGCAGCAGGACTATTACCAGTCATAACGCTACTGAGACAAATAGGGAAACACCAATATGACGTCAACAAGTTGGATACTCAGAGTTAATCAACCAACTTCAAGCACACTTTGCCTACTTCTATTAACCCTAAAATCTAAATCTATTTCAAAACAAGCATATATGTAATCTGATTTACGTATTCAAATTCAAACTCAAAGTTATTTTATTTCACGATTTGTTTTATATATATAAATATACTACAAACAGGCAGTCATTCAAAGGCATAGCCTATGGAGCGATGGACTCCTTACATATATCACGAGACAATGTACATTATCAGAATGTTAAAAGCTACAATTCTTCTTCTTCTTTTCGTTCGCTGATCATACCGCCAGTCCTGTAAGTGACTATCGACATGATCGTAAGCGTTAAGTGCGTGGATCCCTGGTGTATTAGAGTGCGCCGTGGGGCCTGGAACCTCCGTCTTCAGCACTCGAGGTTTCTGTCAGGGTTACCTCACCCTTACCTCTTTTAGTCGCCTCGTACGACACGCAGAGGATACGGAAGGTGTATTCTAAGCCCCCACCTACAGGGCAAAAAAAAAAAGAAGCTACAATGATATAGATACTTTGATACAGGGATCGAACTACCCTGATTAGTCAGTAAATTAGGGGTTTTCTTAGACAAACATTAACTCTCTTAGCCAATCAATTAGTAATAGATAGTAATGTATAACTTTGTTATTAAAAGTATATATATACACAAAGACCACACTACCCATATAAAATATCGTGATAAAAACAATAACGTTCCTTTCCATTTTAGCTAGTAGTAGTAGTAGTAGTAGTAGTAGTAGTAGTAGTAGTAGTAGTAGTCGTAGTAGTAGTAGTAGTAGTAGTAGTAGTAGTAGTAGTAGTAGTAGTAGTAGTAGTCGTAGTAGTAGTAGTAGTAGTAGTAGTAGTAGTAGTAGTAGTAGTAGTAGTAGTAGTAGTAGTAGTAGTAGTAGTAACAGCAGCACCAGCAGCAGCAGCAGCAGCAGCAGCAGCAGCAGCAGTAGTAGTAGTAGTAGTAGTAGTAGTAGTAGTAGTAGTAGTAGTAGTAGTAGTAGTAGTAGTAGTAGTAGTAGTAGTCAATATTGTCAACGCACTGGCTCAGAATCTTCAATAATTGAACAAATTCAAAAATGTAAGATATTTTGGTTTATCTTACTGCCTGAGATTTGTCATTTTGTTTGAGGAAAGCCATATGGCATTAATGTTAACCCTTTACTGGTTAAATTTGTTCAGTAAAATCCAAATATGCGCTTACTTATTTAATGTACATTTGCAGGCACAGACACGGTCATTCCCGAGAATATACCACTGGAACGACTGTCTCGGTTCCTGAGCCAGTCATTACAGTGGTAAATTTTCAAAAATACTCCAATCCCCGCCGGCAAATGGACATTGCCCAAGATCACTAAATTGACCGTTTTTGGCTGACCATCATGCAAGGGTTAATGTTGAATGATTGAGATGGATATTATGGATAACTATTTGAGTTTTGCTTTTACAAAGATGTCACGTAGATTCGGATTTTTCTTAAACGCAATTACTGGACGCTTGTTAAAGGGTTGTTTCTGTATCTCTTGTAGGTTTTGATACTCATATTTCAAGATTTTGGAAGCTTCAACGTTTTTCAGATTATAGGTCAGAATGAATGGAATTGTGTCACGTTGATCAGATAAGCCTGTGTCCGAGTTTATTCCCCTTGGCCACTGTGTTTCGAGTTCTTTCATCCAAAACGATTCTCGAAGTTTTCTTTGTTTGTCAGTTTCTTCTGCTGTATCTGAAAGGGGTGGCTGTTCAATCGGCATAATTTCAAGGTCACGAGGGACCAAATGGTCAGGAAGATTGAAATGTTCGGAAACATGTGTGTTTTCCTCCAGCCTAATATCTGATAGGTGTCGGGTTGCCCGCCATCTTAATGGACATTTGGTTTCGCCGACATAGTGTTTTTGGCACAATTTCCATGAAATTAGATAAATACAATTTTCAGAGTCACAATCTAGATTAGACTGAAGTTGGAACTTGCTTTTGTTCTGAAAGCTCGTGAAAGTATTCTGGTTTGGGAGAAATTCATCTAACTTGCACCTTTTCTTTCCGCATTTGCGAGATTCGCCTACACCTATAATCGGACGATTGTGAGAAATTTTGGTAGGCCGATCATTTGACGCATTATCTGGAATGGTTTCCAAGCCATCCAAAGTTTCAGATTTGATTTTGCGCAAGAATCGTGAGGAGTAGCTTCGTGGTTTTATGGCTTTGAATAGGGTAGAGCACGCTTCTTCAAAGTTTTTCTTATTACTCGAATTCCTGTGAAAACGGATTATTTGCGATATTACACTTCCTTTAAAAGTATGCGGTGGATGGAAAGATTTTTTGTGTAATAGCTGATCCGAATCGGTTGGTTTGAAATACACTTTGTAGTCTAAGTAGCCAGTTGTCTCATACTTTAGACATTTATATACAGTTGCATCCAAGAAATCTACAGACATCTCGTCAATGGTTGCTTTTAAATTGATATTCGGAACGTGATTGTTTAGAATTTCGAAAAATTCATCAAACTCTGCCTTTGGGTGTTGACAAATCATGAAAATGTCATCAAGGTACCTGCGATAAATGAGGGGCTGTTTTGGATACTTTTCTAACGCTTCCTCCTCCCACTCTGCTACGTAAATATTGGCAAAACATGGGCTAAAGCGCTTGCCCATCGGGCAGCCGCAAATTTGTTGGTAAATTTCGCCATCTAATTCAAAATCATTGCCTTTCAGACTCAGCTCTAATAGAGCTATTACTTCTCTGTCTGGCCTGTTGGTATCTGGGTAGTTCACGAATGCTTGGGGTAAGAAGTTTTCTGTATTTTTCAAGAAGCTGGGGGTGTCTATTTGCTATTGGCTGTAGATGGTAATCGATGTATTCACTGATTCTGTAGGATTCTGAACCACAATTAGAGAGCATAGGAGGCCGCCCGGGCAGTGACATTGGGTCCAACCATGAATCTATGGGTTTATGAATTTTTGGCAAAAGATAGAAATTAATTAATTAGGTGGAAAGTTCTCTTTGAAGTGGTACGCAGCAGGCGTGGCAAGAGTTATGCCAGTCCATGCAATTATGATCACGCTTGGACTAGTGGCTTCAATTATTTGGTTAATTTGGTTCACCTGTATTAGTAGTAGTAGTAGTAGTAGTAGTAGTAGTGTGGCAGCAGCAGTAGTAGTAGTAGTAGTAGTAGTAGTAGTAGTAGTAGTAGTGGTAGTAGTAGTAGCAGTAGCAGCAGCAGCAGCGCTGCAGCAGCAGTAGTAGTAGTAGTAGTAGCAGCAGCAGCAGCAGCAGCAGTAGCAGTAGCAGTAGTAGTAGTAGTGGTAGTAGTAGTAGTAGTAGTAGTAGTAGTAGTAGTAGTAGTAGTAGTAGTAGTAGTAGTAGTAGTAGTGGTAGTGGTAGTAGTAGTAGTAGTAGTAGTAGTAGTAGTAGTAGTAGTAGTAGTAGTAGTAGTAGTAGTAGCAGTAGTAGTAGTAGTAGTAGTAGTAGTAGTAGTAGAGTAGTAGTAGTAGTAGTAGTAGCAGTAGTAGTAGTAGTCGAAGTGAACGCACGCGTTTATTTAGCTATGCAATTGCTGCCCGAATTTGCTTGTTTCTAGCGCGATTTTGTAGATAAATTTTATACATATATTTCGTATTAGTATTTCCTTTCACACTTTATGTTTAATTTGTAAATTCTTGTCTTGGTTGGAGCGCATTTTTTTGTCTCCATTTTCTAAAGTCACTCCTCTTAGCTGGCGGTTTCAGCCATTTAATAGGTCTCCTCTTACTGTGGTCAATGCAATACATTTCTCCCCGCGCCAGTATGCTATTTCTATAGTTCGTTAGCTAGCGCATTGTATTTGACAAGATCGCTTGAGTGAGTGGATTTAATTCCTTTGTCATTTGTAAGCGCAAGCCTAGTACTTTGATTATATAAATCTTTATAGTCAGTTGGCTGTCACAGGTCAACTCTAACAGACTAACAAATATATGTCTGTAATATGTTAGTATGCATTAGGGAACCACCTTAATCGGTTAGGTGTTAGTGAACCACTTAGAAAGTGGTTCAAACTAACAAATATACGACTGTACTCTCTATTCGTATATTTGTTGGTAGACGTCAGGGTTTCAAAAGGGGACACTGTTTATTTAGTGTTTAGCTCTTTCCCCGACGTCTTGGTGTTATATTTTTGTATTATATATTGTAGTAGTATGGGTTTACTCTTTTATTAAAACACCATGGCAACCTATAAGCGTACCCTAAGCCTTAAGATAACAACTAAGGGGTGGGGTGTCACAGCTATCGACGTGTATCATGGGTTAAAGGACGTCGTTGGCGCAGGACCTGCTGCTTTGCAGGGGCTTATCAATGTTTCTAAAACTGTATGGAATGTAAGTGTCAAATGAGGGGGTCAAGGAAAAGCTTCTAGAAGATGTTCTTATTGTAAAAGGCGAAGTGTGTAACGTAGAGGAAATCGAGTCAGATAGGTCGCTAGTGAAGATGAAAGTTCCACTAGAAATTCCAGATGCGAGAATCATGAATGAACTCAAGAAGCATGGCAAAGTGCAAAAGACTGAATGGGAAACGTATCCCTTTGACCGAACGCTAGAAAACGGTGTAAGACGTATCTGGTTTGATAAAGTGGATAGCCCTTTACCAAGCAGATTGACGCTTGATGGCAGCTTTGTCCTGCCCTTATGGTATAGATCTGCCTAAGTACTGACCATTTGGCAACAGATTGTCCCAATCGAAACACATGTTTGCTCTGTGGTTCAGTTGACCATTTTAAATGGCGCTGTCCAAAAAAACTAGCCCTCAGTATCAGGAGATAAACGCCCATTAAAGGATGCAACTGTGTCAAATTCTTCTGGAGCAATCACTACGGAAGCTGTTATTGTGGTTCATGCCACTAAAAATGACACAAACAAATCATCAAATCCTGTTAAAGTAACTACAGTTGATGAAATTCAAGTATTAGAGAAGGGTATAACCTTAAGTCAAGAAAATAATCAAAATGCAGTGGAGCGAAACGTGGCTGTAAAAGACACGCAGGAAAATGATGATCTTACAGAAGAGCCAGTTTATAATTCCTTAGGAGATGAATTAAAATTAGGACAGGATAAGTTTAGGACTCAGAAGACAGAAAGTTCAGTCGATTTTTCGCTAAGCCCACTTGATTTAAGTCAGCTTGAAGATATGGTAAATGATGATCCTGCCAAATGTAACTTAAGTAGTAATAAGCGTCATAAAGAAGACAATAGCTCGGAATCTGAGATTGAAGTTAATGATATGGATGATGATACAATGTCAGTTGCATAATCAGATGTGTCCATTCAAACACAGAGTTCACAGATGAATGTTGAAATGGTAATGTACCGATCAGAAGGGGGGGGGGGCGAAGTGTTAGTGCCATATGTAACGTCGAGAGGCGTGAAATATCGTTTACTGCGCCATGATTCTGATATTTCCAAATACAAATATTTGTCTATGGTAGAACTAGGAAACATTGAATTAGAAGGAAAATTAGGTAAATGGTCTAAGAAACGAGCTAAAAAACCCAAATCAGGTTAATCTAATGATGGCGGTTGTAAACATCATTTTACAAATTATGATTATTGCACCATCAGTTGCAGAGGATTATATACAGAATTCAAGCAGCGCCACTTGCTTGAAGAATTAGCAAATGAGAGAGTTTCTATTGCTTTTCTACAAGAGACCAACCTCCAAAAAATGTAGGTGTATGAATCTCTCAAAGATATTTCAAAAGGGCAGATTTGTTATTCTTTATCACATGACAATAGCGCGGGAGTGGCCATTCTTATCCTGCCCCGCTGTCTCAACTATGTTGATGTTATATCGTCGTCATCAGATACAAATGGACGATGGATTTGTGTATCAATTGATGTACTAAACACAAGTTTAAATGTGATGTGCCTTTATGCGCCAACCTCTCATCAATTGCATCGTGAATTTCTAAATGATGTTTCCACAATAATTCAAGACAGAACGCCTGAAAACCTAATTATGAGCGGTGACTTTAATTGCATATTAGATGAAGTAAAAGACAGAAACGCTAGGTCTAATTTTAATGACACATCTCATAATATCTTGAAACACATCTGTGAATATAAAAGTTTGTTAGACACTTATCGGATTAAAAATCCAGAGAGCAGGGACTTTACTTTTCAACCGATCGAAAGAAAGCATCCAGATTGGACAGGATCTATGTTGAACGATCATTGAAAGGTTACATGGGTAAAACTAACATACAGCCAGTAACTTTCTCTGATCACAATATGTTTTCCAGCACATTAGACAATGCTGACTGGATCAAACAAGGAGCTGGATTTTGGAAACTCAATGTAGCGTTGTTACGAGATAGTTGCTATCGCAAATGTGTAGAAAGTTGTTGGAAGCATTGGGATGAAAAATGAAGTTCGTATGAATGTATAACAGACTGGTGGGAGGATGTTAAATCCGACCTGAAACATATTTCAAGGCAGTATTCCATCAGGAAAGCACGAGAAATGCGAAAGCGTAAAAAGGCGCTTCAGCGGTCGGTGTGTAAAATTAATAAGAAAATTAATGATGAAGAATATAATTATTATGAACTATTAGTTAAATTAAAAAGTAGACTAAATGAAATAGAGAAATATCAGTTTGATGGGGCCAAAATAAGGTCAAGAGTACACATGCACGCCGAGGGTGAAAAGCCAACACGTTACTTTTGTAACTTGGAAGAAGAAAGAGCTATAGAGAAATTAATACGCTCAGTGAAGACTAATGATGGTGTATCAGTGTCCTCAAATGCAGAGATGATGGAAACAGTATCCAAATTTTACAAATCATTGTATAAATCTGACGGAAGTGATGAAACTGCAACTAGAGATATTTTAGCTAATATAACGCAAAGACTTCCAGATGCATGTCGCGAAAGTTGTGACCAATCACTAACAATTGATGATTTGACAAAATACCTCAAAGGTATGAAGTTAGAAAAGTCTCCTGGTTGCGACGGACTTCCAGTTGAATTTTATCAAACATTCTGTCACATATTTGGTCCAGTATTAGAAGAAATAGCAGCTAGCATTTTTAAGCAAGGGCATCTCCCTCCATCGATGGACCAAGCATATGTTCAGCTCATATACAAGAGGGGTGACAGAAATAAAATACAGAATTATAGACCATTCTCTCTACTCTGTGTATATTATAAGATTATTACTTGGGCACTAACACTAAAACTTGGCGCAGTCCTAGGCGAAGTCATTGATGATGATCAAACGTGATTTGTGCCAGGATGATCAATATCAAACAACACTGCTTATACGAGACCTTATTCAATTAGTTGAACAGGATTGCACCCCAGCATCAATAATAGCACTTGATAACGAGAAGGCATTTGACAGACTTGAATGGGGTTTCTTGTTTAAGTCTTTAGACCATATTGGCTTTGGTTCAAGATTTATTAAATGGGTAAATATTTTACGTACTTATATAACAAGTTGCTATTTACTAAACAATCATCTATCCGAACCTGTAGTATTTGACGAGGTGTCAGACAGGGTTTCTCAAACTCCCCACTTCTATTCGTCATAGCTATCGAATCGTGGGGGCCACATTGACGCAACGCAATGACTTTCAAGGAATATATATACATGGCGTAGAGGCCACTAAAGGTTTCTCAATATGCAGATGATACGACTGTGTTTGCGGGTAAAATTAGTATTAGCAGATTTTCAAAAGGCATCAGGGCGTAAAGTCAATAAAGACAAATCTAAAGGTTTATTTTTGGGCGATTGGAAGGACACAACTGACAATGTGATGGATATTAACTGGTCAAATGATGTCATAAAAATGTTGGGCATTTACATTAGTAGAGAACAAGATGTATTACTAAACTGGTAAGAAAGGCTATCCACGCTAAAGTGTACATTACTAAATTGAAAACGACGTCGCCTAATTGTCTTTGGCAGGACATTTGTCCTTAATAATTTAATTTTATCTGGACTATGGTATACCGCTTCTGTAGTTCATATGCCCAAATCAGTAGAGTCAAAGATCAACACATTACTTTTGTCCTTCTTATGGGAGGACAAAGCCCATTTAGTATCACAGTCAATCCTCACCAATGAAAAGCATGCCGGAGGCCTGAATTTGGTTACTGTTTCAGCAAAGTGTGCTTCTTTAAAATTGAAATTCTTGAATAAGTTACTCACTTCAAACTCATCTTGGTCAGTGTTTCAAGGGCACTTCTACAAAGGTACGTAGACCCATTTCCAGTAGAATGTGTATTTATGTGCAATAAACAGCCACCTAACCATCAAAAGATAGCAACTCAATTGTTGGGAAGATGCCTTAGAGCAACGTCTTTGGTGCAACGAGTTGATTCGTGATAATGATGCTGTATTATATTTACCCTCTATGGCCAAAGATGGCATTCAATATTTACGTGATTTAGTTAATCCAAAATCTCGTAAATGGATTGCGATGCAAGATGTAGCAAGAGCAACATCAATGAGGCATATTGATGCCCAACGCTTATTTCTTAGAATAAAGAATGCAATACATGGTGAATGGTTCAAATTGCCGAAAGCACGTGGCAACAGAGATATGTTGCAACCAACATTAGTATTTAAGTCAGAGCATATAAAATATAACATCGCATCTAGAGCCTGGTATGGAATGCTAATGCAAAGTCAAAGACAGACTCCTGTTGCAGTTAGGCATTGGAACACTTTAGGATGCACGCCAAAGAACTGGAAAAATGCGTGGAAAACAATACATCTACCTTGTCTACCAGCAAACGCATGGGACCTGGCATGGTGATTACTCCATCAAAGGCTATGGGTCGGCCATCTGACTTATATGTGCAAAATAACAAGTACAGACCGGTGTTTATTATGTAATACCGAGGAGGAAACAATAGACCATCTGTTTATACAGTGTTGTATAGCTACAGGCTTTTGGGTATATATCAGTATGCTCCTTGCTAAATTTGGAATCAAATATGTGAATTTAGTGGCTGACACAATTTTGTTCAAAGATTGCCCAACTATCCGACGAATCATTAATAGCAAGGACAAATAATTGTTGGTAACCCTGTTATCTGTAGGAGTGTGGTCCATCTGGAACCATCGGTGTTCAGAGGCCAGAGATAAATCCGGCAACAACCATCAAAGAGCCATACAAGCTATATTTCGATCATTGTTGATAAACTGCATTCATTGTGAATTTTACAGGCTAGTAGAACATGGGAGAGAAAGTAGATTTAAAGATGTATGGTGCAAAACTGGCCTAGTATCAATTGAACACGGATATCTAAAAATAGCAGAAGCTGAACTTGTATAAGCTAGCACACTCGCTGCTTGCTGTATATTGATAATTGCTATTTTAATTTAATTTAATCGCCTATATTTTAAAATTTTAATGCGTTAAGGAGACTCTAATCTTGACGAATATCCTAATCTAGGGAATCAGTATATTTAAATATCAAATGAGCATTATGTCAATATTCTGGAGGTGATCCGATTTTCGAGTTAACAGAGTGTGATATCTTACAATTAGCTTCCTGTTGTAAATGCTTACTGTAGGTGTATTTATTCAAGGGTAATTTGCAAAAACCTACAATGAAGTAAATTTAGAATGTAAACCCAAAGCGCCATCTATGTGGTCATAGTTTGTACACTTTTGCTTTGTGTATTATATTACATAAAGGTTACTACGTCCGCCGGGCATTTAAGAATCGGCTAACTGGCGTCAATGAGTGACGTTTGGTTACTTATGGACGAGTCACCTCGACACTTGTTTGCGAGCTGCACTCGCCATTTGGCCCTACTACTATACGGTGTGCTACGTTAAACTACATATGATCTACTTAGCCTGACGGTCATGAATCGGCTCAATGGCATCAATGAGTAGCAGTAGCTTACTGTTAATTATTGATGAGTCGCTTTACCACTTGTTGGTTAGCTATGCTCGCCATTTGGGCCTACTACTACACGGTGTGCAAATAGTAATGGCGTTGTTGAATTATGTTATGTTATCAGCTCTTTATTAATTGTGTTTTTATGTACTTATGCCACGGTTGTGGTATATGATAATAGAGTATTTTAGCTTGCACTGTTTTGATATGTTAGGTTTGTATTGTTATTCTATTAATAAAGCCTGCTATTTCATCCGATTTTTTATGGGGGTTTGCAAGCCTTTTTCCTCCATGAAGTGTATCCGACTGCGTCAGCGGTGGATTTTCAAAAAAAAAGAAGAAAAGTAGTAGTAGTAGTAGTAGTAGTAGTAGTAGTAGTAGTAGTAGTAGTAGTAGTAGTAGTAGTAGTAGTAGTAGTAGTAGTAGTAGTAGTAGTAGTAGTAGTAGTAGTAGTTAATATTGTCAACGCACTGGCTCAGAATCATCAATAATTGAAAAAATTCCAAAATTGAAAATATTTTTGTTTATCTTACTGCCTGAGATTTTGTCATTTTGTTTCTGAAACACCCTATGACATTAATGTTAACCCTTTAATAGCTAAATTTGTTCAATAAAATCCAAATATGTGTTTATTTATTTAATGTACAGTTGTAGGCACAGACAAGGTCATTCCCTAGAGCATGCCACTGGAATGACTGTCTCTGTTCTCGAGCCAGTCATTATAGTGGTAAATTTTCAAAAACACTTCAATCGTGGCCGATAAATGGCCATTCCCCAAGATCACTACAGGGACCGGTTTTGGATGATTTCGTCATGAAAGAGTTAACGTTGAATAATTGAGATGGATATTCTGATGATATTCAAGATGTCACTTAAATTCTTAAACGCAATTACTGGACGCCTGTTGAAGGGTTGTTTCAGTTTCTCTTGTAGGTTTTGATAATCATCATTCAAGATTTTGGGAATTTCAACGTTTTTCCGAGCATAGCTAATGGAATTTCTTTGTCACGTTGTCACGTTGATCAGATAAGCATCAGTAGTAGTAGTAGTAGTAGTAGTAGTAGTAGTAGTAGTAGTAGTAGTAGCAGTAGCAGTAGCAGTAGTAGTAGTAGTAGTAGTAGTAGTAGTAGTGGTTGTGGTAGTGGTAGTGGTGGTGGTGGTGGTGTTGGTGGCGGCGGCGGCGGTATTGGTATGTCTCGGGTTTGTATTGGTTATCAGTAATTAGCAGAGAATATATGGCCATCAAATACAACTATATTAATTTAGTATTTGTTAAAGGATTTCTTATTTAGTATATTATAACGAATTTTGTCCTGGTGTTGCTCCATAGATTTGTGGATGTTATGTAATTCGTCATTTTCCTATTTCTGTCCATGTATATTGAGTGTGTAGACTGTGTTTGGTCCTAGTGTTGTATTTGTGGATGCCAGTACTGAGTGTAAAGTTGGAGGCCATGGATTGTGGTATTGTATTGTGGTGAAACGCCTTTACAATGGTATACATCTGTAGTTTGCCATATCAGTTAATTTTAATAGTTTCTCTGATTTTAATATAATTTATTCTGAACGCTTTGGTTGCTTTAGTGCGGAGTCGTCCAGAGAGAGAGAGAGTGAGAGAGAGAGAGAGAGAGAGAGAGAGAGAGAGAGAGAGAGAGAGAGGGAGGGAGGGAGGGAGGGAGGGAGGGAGGGAGGGAGGGAGGGAGGGGGGGGGGGGAGGGAGGGAGGGAGGGAGGGAGGGAGGGAGAGAGAGTTGCAGTAAGATAGGTGAAGAAGAATAATGGTGCAGTATAATGTTTTAACTGTGGCTGGTGTCATGTAATGCGTTAGTCTTTGCATAACAGCTATGTCGCTTGCCACTTTTGTTATTACTGTTTCAATGTATTTAGCCCAGGTCGAGTGTTTGTCCAAAGTATACTCCCAAAAATTTGGCGAATTGAGCCTGCTCAATTTTCTTTTTGTCTATATGGATTTTTGGAATATCATCTTTTTTCAGTTTGAGATTTGTACATAACATATAATTTGTTTTGTCAACATTCAAAGATAATTTGTTTATTGAAAACCAGTTCATAATTTCTTCCATTTCGTTATTTGCTTTTTGTATAAGGTGTTGATGTTGTCAGCGCAGCAAAAAGCATTTGTGCCATCAACAAAGAGTATTTGTGGCGTGCGCTCGCAGATATTAGATAAATCATTCATGTAGAGAAGAAACAGCAGAGTGCCTAGAATAGATCCTTGAGGATCACCACAATGTAATGGACCTTTCCTGTTTTAGCTATGCCCTGCACATATCTACTCAATCCACACCTCGTCCGTGTTGGGATCGATTGATCTAGGAACTCCCTGACTATCAATTTCCAGAAAACTATACAGGTAAGCTGTTGAATATTTTGAAACTAATTTGACTAAGGCAGTCACCACACGACGTGATCAAGAGAACCGCACCTCTCCCCCTCCACCTCCCCCGCACCAGCGTGTTATTCCGTGACCGTGTCCGCACATATGGAATCGCACATATTAAATTGATTTTGGCACGCCTGCGTCCGTGGCCGCGTCCGCCTCCGCATCCGCGCAAATGGAATCCTAGCTTTACTCTACCTAATTAAATATTCAAAATGGCAAACGAAAACGTATTCAGTTGTATTATAGCTGACAATCACCTACTGACATAAAAAAAACCCGCAACATATCACTTATAACGCAGCGACCTAACAATAGAGGCGTGGTTTCTTCGAGAATTCACGTATAATGTATTGACCGGCCGTCTTATTACGTCATCACAACAACTAGACTGTTACACAGACTCAACTTCGGAGACCAGACAGATCGGGACCCATTCTATCTCTATAGCGGACAGTAAAAGCAACACTGTGGATCGTGTTGATTCTGGTACCATCTTTACCTCTGTATCACTAGCTTGATACAGATATTAACATCTACTCGATCCACCCAGTGGTTCGTGTGATATCAACATTCACGCAACATCAGCAAACTTTTGACCTCATTTTGTGTGCGACAGATTTGAATTTTACGACGAATTCAGAGGGACTATTTATCTGTTAACTACTTGTCATATAGGCTTATGTCATCTTGTTTTACGTGAATTAATAGTGTCTAGTTTGAAGAGAGTAGCGCTCGTGTCCTTTTAAGTTTCAATTCTCTCTGCCACCATATTCTGGTGGAAATCTCTACGCCAATGGCTACTCAATACATACGAGATACTCTTCTCGATCTGGTATCGAAGGAGATCTCGCGAAATACGAATGATAACGCAGGTACTCAGATAATCTGGGTCAATGAATCACAGCGGTAATTGCTAATAACGGTGAATCTTTCATACAAAACACGATTATTCTAAGCGAGGTAATCACTGAATCAAGACAAGAGGTAAATGTTAGCTCAAATACCAGCCGAACATGCGATATCAAACAACAATACACAGTACAGTAAAGATTATAATTCCGTTAATATGTTTCCAAATAAAAAACCAGAAACATGTTGGCTACTAAAGTTTTGAAGACGATATAGGATAGATATGATTTCTTGAATATTTTAGACAACATGCTCTTCAAATACAATGGCCCTTTCCAAGTTTTTCCATCCCTCAGACGGCGTCATATTCAACTAAGTGACGTGTCTGCTGACGTCATAATCATGACGTCATGAATGATTCGAAATAGTCCGTCTTCAACGCTTAATAGTCCGACACGTTGTACGAATTGTATGTCTTTGCCATTTAATAAACATGCTGTTGAATATTTTGAAACTAATTTGACTGGATGCTGTTGCTACCATACAATCTGGAAATTGATAGTCAGGGAGTTCAGAGATCGATAGATCCCAAAACGAGCGTGGTGTGGGGGGAGCTTACATAGATATAGGCAGGGCATAGTTAAAACTGGAAAGGTTCATTAGGCATTCGTGACGAACTAAGCCACGTCATTCATGACGTATTTGATCATGATGTCATCCTACACTGTGCGTAGTTGATTATAACGTCATATGGTTGGCTGAGAAACTGGAATCCTCCATTATACAGAGAATCTGTTGAATATTCTGAAACTAAATTGACTGGGTGTTGCTGCATATGGCAGCGACAGCGCCCAGTCAAACTAGTTTCAAAATATTCCGCGGATTGTTTATTAAATAGTGTATGTATGATTACTGTATTCTGCGGCTGTAGTAGTAGAAACATCCTACATCTGCAATTTGGCCTTTCACACAGTTTTGCCAACTGTGTCTTGTCCGAAATCCTAGCTACCTCAGGCCCATTCTTGACTTGAGTGTACCGAGTCCTGCTTTCTTGAGGTCACCTCGTAGTACCCTTAGCAGATTTATGCAATGACGTCCTCTCCTGGCTTTTTATTTGCTGGCTCAGAGTAGGGCGAATTTCAAGGCTCTCTGTGCTGGTCTGTCTTCTGGCATCCTCATCACATGTCCAAACATGGACCATCTTTGCTGGGTGACTTTTACAGACAGTGGCGACGTATTACACATCTTGTATAGTTCATCATTGGAAATTATGCTGTCTGTCCATCGGTGTCCACTAGCGATGGCGCGTAAGTGTTAAGTAGTAAATCCATCAAAGACATACAATTCGTACACTTGGCGTACTTTTCAAAGCGGAGTATTCTCCATTAATTATGATTGTGACGCCATCCTACATATGACATAATTGATTACGACGTTATATACTTGAGCGACAGATCCCATCCATCCATTGAAACAACATGTGATCTGACTTGGTTTTGCTTCTATGACATTACGTTCAAATATACACATACATTCCAATTTCAATAAGTGGTCAACGATATTTTTATCAAAAAGATACAGCACCGCCCCACCCCAACTAATGGACTAATCCAATTTGTCATAATCACTCACGTCATTTGTAGGCTGGCGTCACAATCAAAATACATAATGAATAATGATGTTAAGTCCGTCGTGAACTTTTAAAAATCCGTCAGATGTACGAATTGTATCTCTGTAATATTTAATGAATCAGAATTCAAAGTATATAGATCGATCTCAACGCTCTCAAAGCATGTGTGGAGCTTAACTAGAGATGGGTGGTGAAAAGGCTAAAAGTGGATCTATCCATTGGTGTCTAGCTTATTTTCTTCTACTTTTCAAAAAATGTAAATGTGGACATTCTATATCGGAATAAAAAATATATATATATATATATATATAAATACTTCTTTTCGTTCGCTGATCATACCGCCAGTCCTGTAAGTGACTATCGACATGATCATAAGCGTTAAGTGCGTGGATCCATGGTTTATTAGAGTGCGCCATGCGGCCTGGAATCTCCGTCTTCAGCACTCGAGGTTTATGTCAGGGTTACCTCACCCTTACTTCCTTTAGTCGCCTCCTACGACACGCAGAGGATATGGAAGGTGTATTATAAGCTCCATCTACAGGGCACGATATATATATATATATATATATATATATATATATATATATATATATATATATATATATATATCGGAATTCACCTTTCCAGAGTATCCCTTTATAAATCTGACATCATGTGACGTCATAATCAGCTAAGTAGCGAGTAGGATGGTGTCATAATCATTACGTCATAAATGGTTCTATTTGGCCCGTCTTTAACTCTTAATAGTCTGACACGTTTTGCGGATTGTATGCCTCTACTATTTAATAAACATGCTGTTAAATATTTTGAAATTAATTTGACTATACTATACAAGTAATCTATTGGATATTTTGGAACTAATTCGACAGCGTCCATTCAAATTAGTTCCAAAATATCCAATAGCTTACCTGTATAGTTTTCTGGAAATTAATGGTCAAGGAGTTCAGGGATCGATCAATCCCAACATGTGCGCGGTGTTGGTGGAGCTTAGCTAGAGGCGGGTGTAGCTTAGCAAAGACTGGAAAGGTCCATTCTGTACAACACACGCATTCACTCACACACGCGTAAACATGACGTACATATGGTCTTCTTTGTAAGCCTATCGAATAACAGATAACGTAACGTAGTTTCAAAGTTTCAAAACACTTTGTTTTCATCAAGTTAATTACATCATTATACAATGTATAAGCAAAATAATTAAAATCTGTTTAACGAATCTCTATGGTACAGGCTGTTTCCCATCTTCTCCGGCGGTGGTTCACTTGACATGTTTATACAGCCTCGTTTCCGTCACTCCATGTACGACAATCGCCTGTTAAAAGTAAACACACAATAATAAGCTTTGCTTCCCCGAAGTGTTGCACTGAATGGGCGTTAAAGCTGAGGGGGGTTGGAAAGAATTGTGATATTGCTCGTGGTGTATGCGGTGCCTGTTGCCGCCTGGTGAGCTGTTGTTGGCGGGTGTGGGTGTTGGATGCGGTGTGGGAGTGGGTGGGAGGGGGGTTGCTTTGTTTCACTTGGGGGTGGGATGGGGACTCGGGGGCTTCTGCGGTGGGGGATTCTGGTGGTTTGGCTCTGAGTGGCCATTGCGGACCGTGTTTCTGGTGAATGGGCTTGGTAATGTGTGGTGGGGCGCTGGCGGGGTGGCTGGACTCTTGGTTTCAACACCCGTGTTTGGTGGGGGTTTTGTGGGAGGCCTTTTGGGGGGGGGGGGTGGCATGGTGGTGGTGGCGGAATTGGGCTTCAGATAATCGCATTTTGGTAATATGCTACCAAGAATTACCCAAATTTGTTTGTTTTAGTTGGTTTATTGGCCGCTTACACCGAGATGTATTTGGGCCATGACTCGCTCTTAGAGGTGTTTCCCCGAAGGGTTGCGTTGCTTCCCCGAAGGGTTGCTCTAAATAAGCGTTAAAACTGAAAAAAGTTTTTAAAAAATGATGATGTTGCTAAGGGTGTATGCGGTGCCTGTTGCTGCCTAATGAACTGTTGTTGGTGGGTGTAAGTGTTGGATGCAGTGTTAGAGTGGGTGGTGGGGGTGGGGGATACTTTATTTCACTTGGGTGTAGGATGGGGACTCAGGGGCTTCCACAGTGGGGGTCAGAGATTAAGTTTGCAATCTCATCGAATCAGGAGGAAAATCAATTCCGCCACCACCACCATGCCACCCCCCCACCCAAAGGCCTCCCACAAAAACCCCACTAAACACGGGTGTTGAAACCAAGAGTCCAGCTACCCCGCCAGTGCCCCGCCACACATTATTAAGCCCATTTATTATAAATATTGTCTGAAATGGCCACTCAGAGTCAAATTATCAGAATTTTCCCGGGGAAGGATCCCAGGACCACCTAATTATCCAAAGTATTAACCCAGGGACCCACCCCATACACCCTCCCCCACCCCCACCCCCACCCCCACCTCCATTGCAGCCTAAATACTCTCTCCAGGGTTGAGGTTTTTCAAAATTTTCTGATCTCACCCCCAAATCCCCATGGGGGATTTGGATGGGAGAAGGATTGTATGGCATGGCGAGTGTGGATCCATACGAAATGAGGTGGGGTGGAGTGGACACCCTTGATAGGGGCTGGAGGGCAGTCTGTATAATTAAATCTTTAAAATGAACTCAGGTGAGAATTATCAAATAAAAATATTAAGAGATGAAAATCATCGTCAATGATATTAAATAAAATTAATTAAATTTAGATAATTTCCATGTGATTAAATAAACAAGAAACAGGAAAATTAGAGAGCGAAAATCTGGTGTTTGTAAAAGAAATATCCCGGCCAAAAACTTAGAATTAAAACCATTTGCATATAGATTAATTAAACATTTACCCCATGTTATTACCTCGCTTTGTAAGTGTCAACGTCAATTTTTATTTGAATTATTGTTGGAGTGATTAATCATTTGATTAAGTGTTCGATCACTCATTCACACACTCACACACTCAATCAGTCACTAACTCACTCACTCTCACTCACTCACTAACGCACGCACGCACTCTCTCTCTCTCTCTCTCTCTCTCTCTCTCTCTCTCTCTCTCTCGCTCTCGCTCGCTCCTTCCCTCGCCCCTCTCCCTGGGCTTCAGATAATCGCATTTTGGTAATATGGTAATACTCCCTCCCCCACCCCCACCTCCATTGCAGCCTAAATACTCTCTCCAGGGTTGAAGTTTTTCAAAGTTTTCTGATCTCACCCACAAAGATTTGGATGGGAGAAGGATTGGATGGCATGGCGAGTGTGGATCCATGCGAAATGAGGTGGGGTGGAGTGGACACCCTTGATAGGGGGTGGAGGGCAGTCTGTATAATTAAATCTATAAAATTAACTCGGGTGAGAATTATGAAATAAAAATATTAAGAGATGAAAATCATCGTCAATGATATCAAATAAAACTAATTAAATTTAGATCATTTTCATGTGATTAAATAAACAAGAAACAGGAAAATTAGAGAGCGAAAATCTAGTGTTTGTAAAAGAAATATCCCGGGCAAAAACTTAGAATTAAAACCATTTGCATATAGATTAATTAAACATTTACCCCATGTTATTACCTCCCTTTATAAGTATCAACGTCAATTTTTATTTGAATTATTGTTGGAGTGATTAATCATTTGATTAAGTGTTCGATCACTCATTCACACACTTAATCACTCAATCAGTCACTAACTCACTCACTCTTACTCACTCACTAACGCACGCACTCTCTCTCCCTCTCGCTCGCTCGCTCCCTCCCTCACTCCTCTCCCTGGGCTTCAGATAATCGCATTTTGGTAATATGGTAATATACCCCCACCCCCACCTCCATTGCAGCCCAAATACTCTCTCCAGGGTTGAAGTTTTTCAAAATTTTCTGATCTCACCCACAAAGATTTGGATGGGAGAAGGATTGGATGGCATGGCGAGTGTGGATCCATGCGAAATGAGGTGGGGTGGAGTGGACACCCTTGATAGGGGGTGGAGGGCAGTCTGTATAATTAAATCTATAAAATGAACTCGGGTGAGAATTATGAAATAAAAATATTAAGAGATGAAAATCATCGTCAATGATATCAAATAAAATTAATTAAATTTAGATAATTTTCATGTGATTAAATAAACAAGAAACAGGAAAATTAGAGAGCGAAAATCTAGTGTTTGTAAAAGAAATATCCCGGGCAAAAACTTAGAATTAAAACCTGTTGCTATTTGAAATAATAGGTTGATTGCGAATGTTGTTATATAATGGTAATTTTTTTTGGCAATTCAAGCACTGTTGTATGCACACTCTCATATGTTCATTTACAGTTCGAGAGAAATTTATTTTTTTAAATTTTCGATAGAATGACTGGTTCAGTTACCGCGCCAGTCAGTTCAGTGGTAAATTTTCAAAAATCGTCTTGTTTCGATAACTGCTAAACTTAAGAGAAAATACATTTAGGTTGTCGGAAATATAAAACAAAGAGAAACGCCACGTCCGAGATAGATGCAAGCAAACCGGCAGCAACTTGAGTGATGAATGCTGGGATCTTGGTCTGCAAACGGACGAGATTAGAAAGGCCTGTGTTATTATTAAATCGTGATAATTGTGATCAATCTGGTCGCTGTGAACTTGCCATTTGAAATTTTGACCCCAAATTGTTCACATTTCTAGATGACCCCTTTGGGTGATCACCCACGCAGTTTGGTCAAGATATCTCCAGTTATAAGAAAGAATTGCAACACCACAAATTTACGTAAACTAACTCCACAAATTTACGAATATTGGTAATTACATATTTTTCTTCATTATTTCACTTAGGAGAAACCCCTGTTTGACGGTGAAAGCTGCAAGACTACATAACATTGCTTATTGCAGCTGTTTTATCTCACGCCACCTGTCTTTAAGATAGAGTATTACGTACAGTACCTGTGTGGCCGCATGTACTCATTCTAAACATGCAGACGATCGCCCTCGGAATAATAACATATTAAATATTTTAATAGACGCTATCTCGGTGACCACGCACCGGTCCTGCATGTGTGACTTCATCCTGTCTTTGCATGAGTAGATATCATCTCTCGGAATGGCTTTTCTTTAAACGAACCTTCCTTCAAAGTCCTGTTGCTGCTGGGATGAGGGGAAAAATGGATCCGTTTCAGGAACCAGGAATATGTATAGAATACTTCTAATGCAAGCTGTACACCACCAGGAAACACATCAGTTGGCAGGTAAACAAATCTTGTAGCGAGCTCACAAAGCCAATGGCGGTACATCTTATTTTTAAATTATCCTTATCTATGTAGAGCCATACACGCAAAATCTTCTTTTAAAAATGTGCGTGTATACCTATGTATAGACAAAGGCTGGTTTAATTGACTAAGGGTCAGATTAATGGGCTTTGGTCAGTTGGCCAAAGACTTCCATTTCCCATCTGCCCCTACTCCTTTAAAAGAGGCCAAATTGTGACCAAAGGGCCAGCTGAAATTTCTCTATCTGACGAGTTTCAACCTCAGTCAGTGAGATCTTTAACGTTCACCTACATGTAAGGAGATGGGACCTAGGTTTAATGTCTCATCCGAAGGACAATATCCAAATTTTTCATTTTTTGTTGGTATTTATTGGCCGCTCACACCTAGATGTATTTGGGCCATGACTCGCTCTTAGAGGTGCTTCCCCGAAGGGTTGCTTTGCTTCCCCGAAGGGTTGCTCTAAATAAGTGAAAACTGAAAAGTCGAAAAATTAAGTTGTTGCTGGGAGTGTGTTGCCTGATGTTACCTAATGTATTGTAGTTGGCTAATGTCTATGTTGTATGCAGTGTTGAGGAGGGGGTGGGAGGGGGAATTACTTTATTTCTCAAGGTGTTGGGGTGGGGCTGGAGGGCAGTCTGTAAAATAAAATCTCAAAATCAGAAATCAGGACAATTTCAAAATAAAACATATTATGATGAAACTGAATGATAATACTATCAACTGAGAAGAAATAAATTAACATAATGGCATGTGATTAACTGAATAAGAAACGGGAAGAAGAAACTAAAGATCTAGTGTGTGCAGAAATGAGGACCTGAGTTACTAACTTAGAAGTATAACCTGTTGCCGTTTGAAATGATAAGTTGATTGAGTGTTGCTCTTTAGGTATTGATGGGCCTAGTCATTGTCCGTCATCAGTCAAGGCGCAGGCTGCGAGGAAGGCTGTTCTAGCATATTCAGGCAGATTGGTTGTGAAGGAGAGCTTCAGCATTTACACCGACAGGGATGGTGATCACTCAAGCAAGGCCATGTCGATCATGAAGGTGTAGATCTGTTGTATTTCATTGTTTTCATCAGGCATGGAAGGCGGTTTTCCACCAGTCTCCGATCATCATGGTTACACATCTCGTCTCCATCTCAGTTCGTTCGCCGAGTCTTCCCCAGGTCAGACACCAGCAGGCAGCATATCTATCAGCAGGCTGACCGACCACTCATCGTCTATACTCGACCAACAGCATCCCATTAGGGCAGTTTTTGGCAAATCTGCCTAATTTTTTATATTACCCTTGTCTGTATGTGGCTAAACACAAAAGTTCCTACTTTTAGGTAGGTATGTGTATACCCACATACAAACAAAAGTTGTTTTGACGGATCATGGGCAGGGTCAATGGGCTTTGGCCCATTGGCCAAAGACTTCCATTTCTATCCTGCCCCTGTGCCTTTACATGTGCCAAACGTGTCCGAAAGCCTATCAAAAGTATCATTTCCTGAGGGATTCCAACCTCAGTCCATGAGTTCTTTAACGTCCGCTTCAATGCTAATCAGACGGGACCAACTTCTTTACGTCCCTTCCGAAGGACGATTAGTAGTTATTTTAGTATTGTTTTTATTGTCTGTCCTTATGTTTTTCAGTTTGTCCTTAATGCAGTCAGACGTACCTTTTTAAACACTATCTTCTGTATATTGGCAGATATTTTCTTGGCTTCTTTTCTGTCCTATTGGAATTGTAGACGTAGCGAGTCGTGCAGTCCTTTCCGCATGTATTTTGTTATTATGAATAGGTCACGTGGCTTTTGTACACAGGGTGCATAGTATTACCACTGGCAGTTGAATGCCCGACCTCTACGTGCACAACAGTATAATCGTTGTCACGTCCCTTTTTCGTTTTTCTTCTTTCGTGGTTGGTGTAGGGGTCTGGCTTTTGTACGCAGAGCGCATAGTATTACCATTGGCAATTGAATGCCTGACCTCTTTGTGAACAGCAGTAAAATCACTGTCACAACCCCTTATCTGTTAGCTGGTTCGTAGTGCTTTCCGTGCCGCTTTTTAGTCGTGTAGGGGGTCTGGCTTTTGTACGCAGAGCGCATATTATTACCATTGGCAACTGAATGCCTGACCTCTTTGTGTACAACAGTAAAGTCGCTGTCACAACCCCTTTTTCTGTTAGTAGGTCGTAGTGTTTTCCCTTTCGTGTGTTACATCTTAAGGGGGTCTGGATTTTTTACGCAGGGCGCATAGTATTACCATTGGCAATTGAATGCCTGACCTCTTTGTGAACAGCAGTAAAATCGCTGTCACAACCCCTTTATTTCCGTGGATCAGGTGGCAGTGAGCTCCATTTCTTTCTTTTGTCTTCAGTGTATGTTCTCTGGGCTTCAACCTTTGGGCGCTTTAGACTGACTTTATGATGTTTTGGTCTGTCAACCAGTCAGTTAATGTAATGTAACTTACCTCCATTCTTCCTAGGCCGTCAATTTACATACTCTGCCTTTCCTTACTTCTTCAGGTCTGTAATCCTCTTACAGTATTTACTTACATATGTGTATATCTGCATACGTCCTGTCGTAGGTACTTACCTTTTTCGTTTTAATGTTGATGTTTATATATATTTACATATTTTGTCGTCTACGGTTGGTCAATATCTATACAATTAGTCAGTCTACTTAGTCTCTCAGTTGGTCGATCTACCGTCAGTCATTTTAGGTAGTCAGTGCACTAGTGTCCATAGTTATTTAGTCAGTCTAATTAGTTAGTCAGGCTACTCAGTCAGTCAGTCATTCAATTCTGGGTGTCTTAGAGCATTTCAATGTTATCATTTTCCGAGGGATTCCAACCTCAGTCCATGTGTTCTTTCACGTCCACTCAGCATAACCACTGGGCAGACGGGGCCAACTTCTTTACGTCCCTTCTGAAGGACGGTTAGTAGTAAAGGTTAGCATTGTAATGTTCTGGTTTTCAGTTAGTTAGTTGTTCTATATAGTCAGTCAGTTTATACGGTCTGTCAGTTGGTTACTCTACCCAGTAAGTTAGTCAGTGTGCACAGTAAGTTAGTCAGTCTATACAGTAAGTCTAACTAGTTAGTCAGTCTGTGTGGTCAGTCAGGCATTCGGTTTATACAGCGATTAAGCTAGTCGGCTGGTCATTCTACATAGTCATTCGTTCAGTTTGCCAGCCGGCCGATCTGCCGGTAAGCCAGTCAGTTGGTCGGCCATTCATTCAGTCATTCTACACAGTCATATAGTCTTTACAGTCAGTTAGCCTACATGAACAGTCAGCTAGTTAATTTACTTACATTCAGTCAGGCAGTCATTCTATTCAGTAAGTTGGGAAATCAACTACCCAGTCAACGCAGTCGGTTAATCCTTCTTCACAGTTGTTCCGTCTATATAGTTCATCATCCCCCACAGTCAGTTATTCTACACAGTTAGTCTGTCATTCTGTCCAGTCCATCAGTTGGTCTAGCTACCCAGTCATTTTGCCAGTCTACACAGTCAGCCAGTTTGTATAGCCATTCAGTCTGCACTGTCAGTGAGTGAGTCCGTTCTCCTATATAGTTAGTCAGTCTACCTAGTTCGTTAAGTGGGCAGGTGGGTATATAGTCAGTCTATACAGTCAGTCAGTCCGCTATTTTACCCAGTCAGTCAGTTGGTTTCTCCAAGTGATTCCCACACGTTCCTTTACGTCCACTACACGTAGCCATTGGCCAGATGGGTTTAACGTCTTTAAGTCCCTTCCATATAATGGTTATTAAAAAAAAGGTTAGCATTGTCATGTTCTAGTTCTCAGTCAGTCAGTTATTCTACCAAGTCATTCAGTCAATTCAGTCTGTCAGTCAGTCAGTCTATACAATCATAACTAGTTAGTGAATCTATACAGTCATTCTAACTTGTTATTAATCCTATACAGTCAGTCAGTTTACATAGTACGTCAGTCAATCGGTTGGTCATTCTATATAGCTGTTCAGTCGGTCGGTCGGTCGGTCGGTCGGTCGGTCGGTCGGTCGGTCGGTCAGTCAGTGTTATTCTACATGGTTAGTCAGTCTATATAGTCCATCAGTTGATTAATCTACACAGTCGGTTAATCATTCAGTCAGTTTACACAGTCAGTTAGTCAGTCTATCTGGTTAGTCAGTCTACATAGTTAGTTTACACAGTAAGTCGGTCTGTCAGCCGGCCGGCTGGTCAGTCAGTCATTTATTTTACATATTCCTGTAGTCTATACAATCAGTTGTTCAGCATAGTCAATCATTCAGTAGGTTAATTTACGGTCAGTCATTCTATACAGTTAGTCAGATACTTAGTCTACATGGTCGGCGAGTCAGTCTTCACAGTCAGTCAGTCTATATATTGTGTCAGCCTCAGCAGTCAGTCAGTCTACACAGTCAGTCTGTCGATTTTTCCAGTCTGTTCGTTGGTCTATCTACAGTCAGTCCGTCCATCTACATCTTTTGTTAGTTGGTCAATTTACATAGTCAGTCAGTTTGGGTAGTTGGTCAGTTTGTACTGTCATTTACTTTGTCCGTCTGCTTGCATGGTCAGTCCATCAGTCTTTTAAGCAGACAGTCGGTCTATACAGTTAGTTAGTCTGTCTGTTTCCACAGTCAGTCAGTCGGTTTCTCCAAGTTATTATTTCTTTTGATTTCTCTGTTTGTTTGTGTTTCGTTTGTATTATATGTTTCATATCTTACTTTGTTACTGTCCATATTATTTTGGTTTGTTTTAGGCTTATTTATACCTCTTTCTTATTTGTTCCGTTTATTCTATCCCTAGGTAGATTTACATATTTTATAGTTGTGTATTGTCTTTCTTTCGATTTTTATACTGTCACCAGTGATCTTTTAACGGGTACATTGTGTTTCCATCAAGTGAAATATGATAGTGTATGCTGATTGTGTTACTAAGATCTTAAGCGGTCAGTTTTGGGGAGGTTGGGATCCATAATTCTTTGGTATACTTAGTTGGTACTTGAGTTTGGTTGGTTTTATTTTGTTTATTTATTTTTATTTATTATTATTATTTATTTACTTTTATTTTTTTTTTTGTTTTAGCAGTGCATTGTTCGAATAAAGCTAGATGGGGCCCTTTACAATTGAAGCATTTTGGTGGTGCCGAGCAATTTTTTCCGTGATACTTTTCGTCACAGGTTAAGCATCTTCCTTTACTTCTGCACTTCTTAGCTGTATGGTTGTACCTTTGGCATTTGAAACATCTATGTGGTTTTGATTGGATTTGAGGTGATATCCTGTATGATATTCTATTTATTATTACCCTGCTTGGCAAGGATTCTAAATTGAAAGTTAGCTTTACTGTTTTCGTGGAGGTTCCTTCTTTTATGATTCTTTGCACTCTTATCACATGTTGCTTTTTTAGCTTTTTCCTCAGTATTTTCTCAGTATAGTGCTGAGGTATATTATTTATTACGCCATCTGTTCCCTTTACGCGTAGTGGTTCTCTTACTATAAGGACATTCCATTTGTCTATAATTTCTATGGTTCTTAGTTTTTCTGCTTGTTCACATGTCTGACACTCGATTATTAGATCTTCCCCACTAGGCTCCATTCTTGTTGGATCTCCTATTAGGTTTTTTTAGTCTTGTATATAGTTTAAGCATTGGGATTGTTGATGCTTTGAAACCTTTCCCCTTTACCCTCACTATTTTGGTTATTTTCCCTTCCTCTTGGCTGTTCGCTCCGTTACTGTGAATCTGGGAGTTTACCAAACTTGTTTCCTTTTAGTTTTCTGCCATTTAGGTTTCTATTTTTACATTGTTTTTTATTTATTCATTAGGGGCTGTGTGCAAACGGAAGCGCTCTGTTGATCTTGTTGCATACATGTATGTATACACCTCCATACATATATGAATCCAGATGTATATTGTGTATATATATATATATATATATCCGCTTAATATCCTTGTATATATCTATATATACCTTTTTAGTACGTTGGCATATGTTTTCGTCTATCCATCAATATATATGTATGCATATATGAACATGCCTTTGTATTATCGTATATATATAGATATTATATATATATAAATATATATATCCGTGATTTCTTTCTTAGCCATCCAACATTCATCTTTTCTATGTTATGTTATCTGTATGTCCTTGTTTTAATATTTACAGATCGTTTGGGGTTTGTTTATCTATCTATATCTATCTTTTCCTCGATTTAGTGATATATAGTTTAATATTGTTTTAAGATCTGTTTGTCAGTACTGATATCTATTCTGATGTTGTAGTAGTTGTTATTGTAGTACTACCCTCTGAAGTTCAGAATCTTTAGCTGATCTAGCAGAAGCTCATTCCTTCTTGGCCAGCAGATTCATTCCTTCAAAGGATGGTTGAGGGTTGTATTCAAATCAAAAAGTTATTGTCCGTTGGCTTGTGCATGTGTTTTGCTATGTAATCTCCTTGTGCGCATGCACAAGTGTGTGTGCGTGCACAAGTCCTTATCTGTGTGTGTGTGTCTGCTTGCGCATGTCCTTTCGTGTGTGTGAGTGTATACCTCACGTTTGTATATATATATATATATATATATATATATATATATATATATATATATATATATGCACTGGCATTTTTTTTTCGTAAATAGATGTACATATAAACACATGCTCATCTACTATGTCCTCAGTATAAGGTCTTATATATATATATATATATATATATATATATATATATTTTATTATATCCTGTTTATGTTTGTTTCCATGGTTTATTATCTGTATGTATTCATTTTCGTATTTACACATTATTTGGTTGTTTTGTTTGTTTGTTGATCTATCTATATACATCTTTTTCTTCGATATTTGATGTTGTCGTTGTTGTTATTATATTGTTATCCTCTGAAGTTCAGAATCTTTACCTGTTCTAGCAGAAGCTTATTCCTTCTTGGCCAGTAGATTCCTTCCTTCTCGCGGTGGTTGGGGTTATTTATGTGTGCTATTTTTATCAGTCATTGAGTTATATTTACGTGTGTTTTCCTGGGTTTGTTCATTGGGCGTGTATCCAAGAAAATTTCTTTCTCATAATGTATTGATTAACCTTCATTCTCAGATAGGTTTAATTCATTTGCATATAGATTAATTAAACATTTACCCCATGTTATTACC
Organism: Chaetoderma sp. LZ-2023a; assembly: GCA_034401795.1. Taxonomy (NCBI): domain Eukaryota; kingdom Metazoa; phylum Mollusca; class Caudofoveata; order Chaetodermatida; family Chaetodermatidae; genus Chaetoderma; species Chaetoderma sp. LZ-2023a. The sequence goes on along the minus strand of CM067361.1, from coordinate 4,651,086 downwards.
TCCCTTTGATAGTGTCAATGTCAATTTTTATTTGAATTATTGTTGGAGTGATTAATTATTCGATTAAGTGTTCGATCCCTCATTCACTCACTCCACACTTACTCACTCAATCACTCACTCACTCACTTACTCACTCACTCACTCACTCACTGAATCACTGAATCACTCACTCACTGATTCACTCATTCAGTCGCTCACTGACTGACTGCATGACTGACTGACTGACTGACTGACTGACTCACATACTCACCATTACACCCTCACTCACTCACTCACTCACTCACTCACTCACCCACCCACCCACACACTTTGTTTTAGTTGGTTTATTGGCCGCTTACACCGAGATGTCTTTGGGCCATGACTCGCTCTTAGAGGTGCTTCCCCGAAGGGTTGCATTGCTTCCCCGAAGGGTTGCTCTAAATAAGCGTTAAAACTGAAAAGTTAAAAAAATATTTGCTAGGGGTGTATGCGGTGCCTGTTGCTGCCTAATGAACTGTTGTTGGCGGGTGTAAGTGTTGGATGCAGTGTAAGAGTGGGTGGGTGGGGGGGGGGGTTACTTTATTTCACTTGGGGGTAGGATGGGGACTCAGGGGCTTCCACAGTGGGGGTCAGAGATTAAGTTTGCATTCTCATCGAATCAGGAGGAAAATCAATTCCGCCACCACCACTATGCCACCCGCCCCCCCCCCCCAAAGGCCTCCCACAAAAACCCCACTAAACATGGGTGTTGAAACCAAGAGACCAGCTACCCCGCCAGTGCCCCACCACACATTATTAAGCCCATTTATTAGAAATATTGTCTGAACTGGCCACTCAGAGTCAAATTATCAGAATTTTCCCGGGGAAGGATCCCAGGACCACCTAATTATCCAAAGTATTAACCCAGGGACCCACCCCATACACCCTCCCCCACCCCCACCCCCACCTCCATTGCAGCCTAAATACTCTCTCCAGGGTTGAAGTTTTTCAAAATTTTCTGATCTCACCCCCAAATCCCCAAGGGGGATTTGGATGGGAGAAGGATTGTATGGCATGGCGAGTGTGGATCCATGCGAAATGAGGTGGGGTGGAGTGGACACCCTTGATAGGGGGTGGAGGGCAGTCTGTATAATTAAATCTATAAAATGAACTCAGGTGAGAATTATGAAATAAAAATATTAAGAGATGAAAATCATCGTCAATGATATCAAATAAAATTAATTAAATTTAGATAATTTCCATGTGATTAAATAAACAAGAAACAGGAAAATTAGAGAGCGAAAATCTAGTGTTTGTAAAAGAAATATCCCAGGCAAAAACTTAGAATTAAAACCATTTGCATATAGATTAATTAAACATTTACCCCATGTTATTACCTCCCTATGTAAGTGTCAACGTCAAATTTATTTGAATTATTGTTGGAGTGATTAATCATTTGATTAAGTGTTCGATCACCCATTCACACACTCACACACTTAATCACTCAATCAGTCACTAACTCACTCACTCTCACTCACTCTCTAACTCTTAGAGGTGTTTCCCCGAAGGGGTGCGTTGCTTCCACGAAGGGTTGCTCTAAATAAGCGTTAAAACTGAAAAAAATTAATGCAGACGATCGCCCTCAGAATAATGCAACATGGCTCATAATGAATCGGCAGGGTTCCTGTTTTAGACACGTGACAGCGGCGCAACGAATTATGGGTAAACGTGAAAACAAATCTCTCGAGAATGAAAGCTAATCGGTTGTTAATGTTACGCTCGGGATTACGCTGTTTTCCTCCTCATATTTGCTTGTTTTAACCGTGTTCTTATGTGTCAACTTCGTAGCGACAGCTTGATATGGAATGATATCATGATATTTAAGCGGCAGAATTAGAAATGCAAACAATATTTACGTAATGGGGCGCACCGCTGCAACAGCCGCCAGGCGGCGTTGGTGCGTTGTGAGGCATCCTCTCTAATGCGGTCATGTTTACCATTACGCGAGTAATGTACTTTTGTTATTCGTATCTTGTCTATTTAAGTAGTTATAGTTCGTATAAACGCTGATTGTAGTTGCTTTGTTTAATGCCGTGTCATTATTGGCAATATATATTTAACAATGACTTTAATAGTGTCCAAACTCGACATTTTCAAACGTCGTTCTATGTTTCCGTGATTTAAGGCATCACCTTCGGACCGAGACATAAATGTCGCCGCTGTTAAGTAATCACTAATCAGACAGTGGTGCGTTATTTAATCCACTTGTAAATGATGCGATAGTGTAAATTGACAAGCAGGAGCGTCTCCATGATTAGGTGGCCGGGGGGGGGGGGGCAAAAATGTGACGGTGTATCCATCTCTACCAGTATTAGCGCTGGGGAGGGAGGCTATGGTAGGCCTATATGCTAGACAAAGATAAAAAAAAACCTGTTTGAGTTAATTGTATCACAGCAGGTTGTAGTGCCCATACATGTATGCATAGACCACGTTATGTATAACTTTTTATAAGGCCTACCAAATATATACAATCCAATCGATTACATGCATGCTTTGCTAGAGTAGAAGTGTATTAAATGTGCTACAATTTCTGAACTGAGCTATTGAGGGTGAAAGTCCATGGGGAGAATTTAGTAGTGGTTACTTTCATTAATCAAGCAAGAAAGGTCGTTGTGGCCTACTAAATACAACAATAGTTTCTACTCCCCACCCCGACACCCACACCAGCCCTGTGTATGACCAATCTTATTCTCACGGTGGCACATCATGTATTGCAGTAGCAACCATTTACGTCATAGTAGCGATTAGCTATCTATCTAGCCTATACATAGCCTCACTTCCCTATTGCTTACTTCCCTATTGCTTGCTGGTAGAGATGGATACTATGTCTTTCTATCTATCTACCTTCCTGTCTGTCTGCCTGCCTGCTTGCCTACGTGCTTGCATGCCTTTCAACAGTTTACTGGTCAGGGCAAAAACCAGCCTCTGGAGTGGTCTTGAGAAATGTACCACTGGAATTCCTTGCTTGATAACCGAGACAGTCATTTCAATGGAACATTTTCAAAAATACACTTCTCTTGACCCGAAAATGGACATTCAATAAGCAAATATTTTGATATTAAGGTCTTGACTAGATTTAGCCATTAAAGGGTTAAATAGATGCATCTTATGATCAACATACAATTATATTTAACCTTATAACATACAGAGCTGAAACATTGGAATAATGAATATAGGCCTATACTCTTTATTTATATAATGAAATGCCAGTATCCCCAAGTTTTTAAAACCAATAGGATTTCCTAAATTTTTTCACACTTTCTGGATTTCTTTAGATCATGCCCGGCCAACATTGGCGACGTCTAGTATAAGATCACACTCTTTGTTGTGGTAAAATTTTAGAAAATCAGACAAGCAGTTTCTGAGATATGGCTCATAGATCCATAATTGATTAAATACCATCATTCACAAGTCTCAATTGATTAATTATCACCATTCACAAGTCTCAATTGATTAAATATCATTATTCACAAGACTCAATTGATTAAATATCATTATTCACAAGACTCAATTGATTAAATATCATCATTCATAAGTCTCAATTGATTAAATATCATTCACAAGTCATACCTGAGCAAATATTATCATTCATATGTGACAATTTGGAAAATTTCATCACTTCTAGCTCACAGTTGTGAAAATTTCATCACTTATAAATCACACCTGAGCAAATTTCATCACTAACATGTCACAATTAAGCAAATTTCATCACTCATAAGGCAGAAGTAAGCAAATAATATCACTCATAAGTCACAATTAAGCAAATATCATCATTCATAAGTCACAACTGAGCAAATACTATCATTCACAGGCCACAACTGAGCAAATATTATCATTCACAAGTCATAACTGAGCAAATATTATTATTGAAGTCACAATTGGGCAAATTTCAGCATTTCTAGCTCACAGTTGAGAAAATTTCATCTCTAATATGTCACAATTAAGTAAATTTCATCACTCATAAGTCTTAATTGTGCAAATACATGTATTATCATTCACAAGTCATAATTGAGCAAATATCATTCACAAGTCTTAACTGCGCATAAAATGGTCATAATTATCAAAGCCTGTATTAAATTTGATTGCATCAAGATTGTTGTGAAATCTCTCTATCGAATACAAACTCTGTCAGAAAGAAGGTCATACTTGACAGCTAACCACACAGGAAGTGATTGTCATTGATAGATGAAGTACTTTCACCTTCCTCCATTGTCTCCCTGAGGACTTCATTTCCAATATCTAGACTGGCACCCATCACATCCGTAACTAGTTTCCTATTTCTTTGTGTACTTTCTTGTCTTCCCTTGGCATATGGTGTAGATGGAGTGTCAAAGTTGAACAAATTTGAAACAGTACCTTACAGGTGCTTACAGGAGGTACCTGTAAAATAATTAGAAAACAGATCAGACACATTATTAGCTGAACTGTCCAGAAGGGGTGGGGCAGGCTGAGCTTATGCGGTGGTCACTTTCCATCTGTCAACTTTTTCTTTTAACCCTTTAACATATGTAATGCCCATGTCTCAATTTCTAGACATATATACATGAAAGCTCTTGAATAACTTCAAACTAATAAGGCATAGGAAGCAACAATAACTCACAGTCAAGTTGGTCTCAAAATATTGAACAGGGCATTGCATACATCATATATAAAACATCTTGTTTTCTGGCATATAGAGGTTAATGTGTTAAAAGACTACTACTCATTATCTGGTTGGCCAAATTTAATTTTTTAAAACAAGACAACAGTAAGGTAAGTTTATGATAATTTTGGAACTAATTTGCTTGGATCCTACTGGCCAACAATGGATCATCTCAATAGGGCTAGAAATAACCGCTGATTCTGTGATCTGAAGGCCTTTTTCACATACAGATCACTGCTTTAATGCTATAATGGCTAAATTTGATAAAAATGTAAATATTTGCTTAATTAAATGTTCATTTGCAGGTGAAGAGAAGACTATTTTTGAAAATTTACAACTGGAATGACTGGCATGCGAGCAAGTCATTCGTGTGATAAATTTACAAAAATTACTTTTCTATTGTGCTGCAAATAACCATTCCTCAATACCACTGCAGAGGTTGATTTTGCAGTTCTGTTGAGAAATGTCCATTTGCCAGTCAAGAGAAGACTATTTTAGAAAACTTAGCCAGTCATTCCAGTAGAAATTTTTTTTAAAGAGTCTCTTAACCCGCAAATGGACATTGACTAGGCAAGCATTCTTATTTGCTTAATCAAAAGTGATCTTGAAAAATGTTTATTTGAAAATGGATGACATCAGTGCTAACAAACCAAATTGATGACATACTTTCAAACCTGCATTGAGAGACCTCCCATGGAAGAATTAAAAGGTGGTCTCTTAAGGCAGATGGTCTCTTAATAGAGATTCAAATACATTGCTTAAATGGATTTAGAAATTAATCTGTGTACGTCTTGACAATGAAAAATTGGGGTAACACCTCCTATGATGTATACATTATGCTGTACCTGTGATTAATGTCTGATGTTAAATGTTATAATATATGTAACGGTCCACCTGCAGCGAGCCATTCCCTTGAAAATCTCCTAAAACAATTTTCTTTGTAGGCCTACCCTACTGGATATTTTCTATGAGAAAATATAATTTTTCTGGAACTAATTTTAGCATTAAACGGTTAAAACAGGTTTACTGATAGACCATTGGTTTTTAAAGAAACTCTGGTATTCGTGACATATTTATTGACCTGTCTTAAGAGACCACCCTTTAATAGCCACAACCTGGGATGATAACTGGCGATCGCAAGAACGTGTCCAATATAGATGCCATTTGTTCATGTATTTGACAATGTGGACAATAAAATAACACAATATAAATTTATTTAAGCATATATGTTAGAGTTTCTTTGAACCACTCCGGTATAATATGTATGTAGGCCTATATGATCGCTGTAAACGAGTTCAGTCGATCTCGACATCCACAGTTTGCGCGTCACCGTATCGATTCTTTCACGGATATTCGCAACTTACATAGCATATCTGCTTCTTTCGGGAATCTATTTCCACCTCTTTTAACTTTACAGCCAGGAACACAACAATAAACGGCATTTTGTTACCTAAAACGGCTTTGCGTTACGCAATGATACGGTACTCTGACGTTGTTACTATACACGCCATTGATAAACGCGGAAGTATATTTATGCCTCACAACGCACGCACGCCCTCTGGGGAGATAACTCTTCGCGGCGCGCCCCATTGGAGAATGAAAACGTTTGAGCGCATTCGGACCCGTGTCAATTCGGCCCGTTGGTGCATTTGTTAGCCCACAGCCTAGCCTACATGTCTACCCTAACCTATAGGCCTAACCTACGCAGCATACATAACTAGTAGCCTACAGGCGTAGTATACATGCATACAAGCCTAGATTATATGCCTACCAGCCTAACATACATGCGTAGTATACAGGCAGGGAGTACGGTGGGATTCTGAGGGGGTGGAGGGGGGAGGTGGGGGTGGGGGTGGTTGTTGTGTGTGGTTGTTCATGATGGGGGATGGGGTGGGAGCCCCCCCCCCTATGAGGATTTTGTATTTCTGTAAGTGAAATAATTTGTAGAAGGGAGAATTTAACCAACATCACTGATAAAAATTGGATATTAAATCATTATACATTCATAGGTCACTGATTTTAACTTATTAAATAAAATATTAAAAGTTATACATGTCAGACTGTATAACTATTAGTACATTATTTAATAAGTATAAATTAGTATATCATTAATTACAAATAATATGTTAACTGCTATCGATGATCTTGATTATGTAGCTTTAATACGCGCTATTACGTCATGACAAACAAGTTGCCCAAACCCTCTATCATGCCTCAAGAAGTCTTCCTCTTGATTCTTGACAAAACGTTACTGTTGAAAAACGTTTTTCCCAAGACCACAATGTCCTTTTGAGTCTTTTTTATCCCAAAGCATATTGTGTCATTATAAGGAAGTATGTGTTTAAGTTTGGGTCCAGTATGATTAACTAAACATGAGATATGAACTACTAAGGTGAGCTAAACACAAAATGTTAATGTAGAAAAAAACTGAGTTTTTACCAATTCCACAAGAACGTTGACCTTTGCCCTTTTGACCTAAATATCGTTGTGTGATGCCTTCCAACTAGAAGGAAGTATGTGTCCACGGTTGGGCTCAGTGTACTTAACCAAAGATGAGCTATGAACTGCTAAGTTGAGATAATTGCAAAATGTTAATATTGGAAACGCATAGTTTATTACCAATGTCCCAGTGCACTTGACCTTGGACCTTTTGACCACACGGTCATTATGTGATGACCCCTCATTATATGGAAGCATGTGTTTAAGTTTAGCTCCAGTATGATTAACCACAGTTGAGATATGACCTACTATGTTGAGCTAAACTGAAAATGTTAATGTTGAAAAAAATAAGTTTTACCAAGGTCACAGTGATTTAACCATTTTACCCCAAGGTCATTGTGTTGTGCCGTGTCAATATTAGGAAGCATGTGTCCAAGTTTGGGTCCAATATGTTTAACCAAATATCAGATCTAAATATAAGTTGAGTTAAACTCAATTTGTGCAACAAGTACACCACCACCAGTGCCGACATGCAGAGTACTGTATCACAATAGCTCATTTTACTTCGTAAGGTCTATCTATATGTAGTTTGACATAGCTTAATCTGTAGAGTGTATGGTAGGGCCATGTTTTGACAGACAACTACTGTCATGGATGTAGTCATTACAACACTAGAGTTAGTAGATAAATTACATGTAGTCTTCAGATATATTAAATACTGGTACCATCTGGCATGCAGCTGGAATGTCGATGTCCTGTGTCATTCTGGCTAGCCACATTTTGGTAATCACGCAATCTCCATACAGATTAGCTAGATGAATATTGTGGTGTCCATATCGATGGTGGAAAAGCATCTTAAATAAATATAATGCTATCTCCGCCATAAATCTGGACACAATTTTTCTCCGATATTGATGGCTGTTGGCTGCTCACGCTTCTCTCAGGCAACTGTCGATCCAGGTCACAGATAAATTCTCATATAGCAAATGCTTATTTCCAGCTAAGCTAAAATAACAAGATTATTAACCCTCTTCCAATTTTCAAAAAACAAATAAGTTGCAGCTGAGAATGCTTTATTTATTAAGCAGAGGGCAATACATGTATACATGCATGCATAAATATAACGTTCTTGATCAATTTCAATTCAACCATAGGGCATAGGCCCTATGGTACAAGTAAGTTGCTGAATAGTTTTTCTTTCACTCTAAATACAGGAACTGAGCTGGATTAAAAAATGTATCTGGTGAGGACCCTGGAAACTTGGATTGAATTCCAAAACATATAGAGAATTTTCATAATGTAGAATTTCACCCTTCTTAAACACCAAACATAACATAATAGCTAGCATACAACCATGCCCCAGTACCACTGACCCAGACCTGCTAAACAATCTTCCACTAATACATAAATATATGTTCAAGTAAGCTTGAGTAATCCGAACATATCGGGCAGGATACAGATAAGCTGTTGAATATTTTAAAAGCCATTTGGCTGGGGGCGGGGGTTGTTGATGTGTAGGGGCTCCCAGTCAAATTAAACAGAATCCTTATTAAATACACAAAAACATACAATCAATACACTTTTGTGACGGTTCAATTTTCATGGCAGAGTTACATCATTTTGATTGTGATATCAGCTAACAAGTGAAATATTTGATTATGACATCAGATACTTGCGTGACAGATCAGATTCCTTCATTGCAACATAGGCGGAATGTCTGATAATTACAGACTTATAACAGATTTAAGTCATAATTAAAACTAGAATGTGCAGCCCAATCAGCTCCATTCATTTGTCATTTGAACAAACTTAATTCTCTATGCTATAAGCATGCTTTCTGCCAAATACAATTGAAATCGGCCCATTGGTTCTTGAGAAGACGTTTAAAGAAAAAATTGATGGATGATGGACAGACAATGGACGGTCATCATGGCCTAAGCTCACTTGACCATTCTAGTCAGTTGAGCTAATATTGAAAGCAATGTCTATGCATGTATAATCTTCCTTGCTGTTAGCCAGATAGTAATCACCAGAAATAAGAGCTCTAAGTCTCTCATACAGTCTTCATCACACTGATGGAAGTAGCTTCATGACACATCAGAGTGTTGTGAAACAAGTAGCCTATGGATGGACATGGATCTTTGTTCATTCCAGGAAGTACATGTAAACAAACAATACAGGTTGCTGTCACAGATCAAATAGTTAATTCACACACAAGCTGGAAAACCATAAATACTTGCTAAGCTCTACAATCTATTCTTCATAAACATGGTTAGGAACTACATAATATAGCAATATTTATTATGTAAACTAATTTACAAATCAGTAACAGGTAAATGAAAATGTATGTCTAGTATGGACACCACAGACTGCCTGCAACAGTCAATCTTCACTCATTGCTGTGTTCCACAATTAACGGTTTCTAGTGCATGTTTCGCCATCATTATGGCTCATCAGCACGCCTTACCCTTCTTATCTTACCAATTGAAAAGGAGACATAGACGTGCAAAGCTTAAGGCATGTCCAGAGGAGGATGTGGAATCTGTCATATTTTAGCTAAATACATTGTGACTGCTTATTATATGTAATGGTACTGGGAATTAGACCAGATATCAAAGAATATCTGAAGTAAATGTTTTATGTGGACACTTAATTGCCACCATAGTTACAGGGTCAAATATACAATTTTAAATTTCCACACACCAGTTTCAATGTAGTCACAAATCCTCTTATAACAGATTCCACTTATGTAGGTCCTCTGAATTGTTAATGAGTTAGTTTTAATAATGGAATTTTAGTATTAAAACTGATGTTATTAGTAAGCAAAATGTGGCTGCAATGAATTCAATCAAATTTGGTATGTGAGTTACCCATATGAGCAGTCATCAACTGGTCAATCTAGTTCACTGATTTTCGATTTGGAATCGTGATCCATTTTGACTAGACAGTGAGATATTAGCTAAGCTGCTGCTGATGCCTAATTTTGCTAGTCTAGGCTAAGCTATGTTAAGTTAGTCTAAGGTAAGCTATTAAAAGCTATGCTAGTTTAAGCTAAGCTACTTATGCTGTTAGTCAAAGCTAAGCCAAGTAATCTAGGTTGTGCTAAGCTAAGCTAGTCTAAGTTATGCTTGCCTACAGTAAGCTAAGGTAGTCTAAGATAATCTAAGTTAGGCTATGTTAAGGTCTGCTAAGCTATGCTAGTCTAAGCCGAGCTAAGCTATGCTATGTTCGTCCAAGCTAAGATAAGATAGTCTAATCTGAGCTTTGCTAAGCTTTGATAGGCTAAGCTAAAATAGACTAAGCTAATCTAAGGGCTATGCTAAGCTATCAAAAGCTATGCCAGTCTAACCTAAGCTATTTTATGCTATGTTAGGCTAAGCTAGTCTAATCTCTGTTATACTAAGGTAAGCTGCGCTAAGCTATACTAGTCTAAACTAAGCTAAGCTAGCTTATCATAGTTTAGCAAAGCTTAGATCAGACTATGTCTAGGTATCTAATCTGAGCTAGCTTGGCGTAGACTATGGTAGGCTGGGCTAGGCTAGGATAACCTAGGCTATAGGTTAGGTCTAGTGTAGTCTAAGCTGAGCTAGCTAGGCGTAGACTATGCCAGTCTGGGAAAAGCTAGGCTATAGTCTATGTCTAGGGTAGTCTAAGCTGAGCTTCTGCCTTAGCCTTAGCTGGGCTTGGCTATGCCGTACCTAGGCCTAAGCTATGCTTTACTTATGCCTTAGATAGTCCTTAATTAGACTTGGCTAGGCCTCATCTATACCTAAATACACTGTACATAGGCCTTAGCTAGGCTGAGCTACACCCTACCTAGGCATAAGCTAGGCCATATCTAAGCATGGCTAGGTAGTGCCTAGGCCTTAGTTAGTCCTTGCTTAGGCCTTAGCTAGTCCTTAGTTAGGCTTGACTAGACCTTAGTTAGGCTTAACTAGGCCGTACATTGGTATTAGTTAAGCTAGTTTTGGCTATGTCTTATGTAGGCCTACGATAGGTCTTAGCTAAGCATGGCTCGGTATTAACTAGGCCTTAGCTAGACTTACGTAGTCATTAGCTATGCTTTAGTTAGGCGTTAGCTATGCTTCACTATCCGTACCTAGATCTTGGCTAGGCTTTAATCACAGGCCTGTCAAAATTTTAAATGGCCGTAACCCATGTTGGGGTTTTACACATTTATTTTAGCTAACCCATTTCGTTTTGCGTAACCTTTTCAACATATTTATGGACAAAATACAAAAACGGTGTAACGCAAAAATAGGTTACGCCAGGGATTTTTGCATAAACTAAAAAATGGGTTACGAAATTTTGGCATGCCTGTAATCAGGCTTAGCTAGGCTTATGTACATCTTAGATAGTACTGGGATACGCAACACTATCATGAGCTAAGCTAGACTAAAATGGGCTAATATACACTATACTGGGCTAAGCTAAGCTAAAATGGGCTAAACTACGCTATTCTGTCCTAATCTAAACTATACTCGTCAGCTAAGCTATACTTGGCAAAGCTAAGATTTACTCGGCAAAGCTAAGCTATCCCATACTAAGGTAAGCTAAGCTGTGTTATGCTAAGTTAAGGTATGTTATGCTAAGCTATGCTTGTATAAGCTAAGCTATGTTACTCTACACTGACCTATGCTAGTCTAAGATAAGCTAGTCTAAGCTAAACTACTCAATGCTGGGCTAAGATAATCTAAGGTAAGCTATGGTATCTATGCAAGTCACAGCTAAGCTATGTTAGTCTAGTCTAGTCTAAGCTAAGTTAAGCTAAGCTATACTAAATTATTTAAAGCTATCACAAACTATGTTTGTCTAACCTGAGCTATTTTATGCTATGTTAGTCTAAGCTAATCTAATCTAAGTGCTAAGCGAGTCTGATCTAAGCTATGCTAAACTATGATAAGGCTTGACCTGGCCTTACCTAGGCCTGTGTAGACCTTAGGTAGTCTTGGCTAGGTATTACCTAGGCCTTAGCTAGATTTACATAGTGATTAGCTAGGCCTTATGTAGGCCTGGTAAGGTGTTAGCTATACGTGACTCCCCATACCTAGGCCTGAGCTAGGCCTTAACCAGGTTTACATACTTCTTAGCTAAGCCTTATCTAGGCTTGGCTATCCCTTACATAGGCCATAGCTAGGCTTGGGTAGGACTTACCTTGACATTAGCTCCGCTTGGATATACCTATTTCAAGCCTTGGCTAGGCTTGGTTAGCCATTACGTATGCCTTACCCAGCCAGCCTTATCCAGGCTTGACTAACAGTTATCTAGGCTTTAGTCAGGATTTGCTAGGTCTTACCTGGGCATTAGCCAGGCCACCATGCTAAGCCTGACCTAGGCCTTCGTCAAGCTAGACTAGACCTTAATTAGGCTTTGCTAGGCGTTACCTATGACTCAAACAGGATTTGCTATGCCTTATCTAGGTCTTCTCCAGGCTTTACTAGGCATTCGGTAGGCCTTAGCCAGGCTTAGATAGGCCTTAGCTAGGATTGACTAGGCCAAACTTTGAACGTAGCTAAGATTGGCTAGGGCTGGCTGGCTCTGGCCTGGTAAGACCTAACTAAGTCTGGCTAATGCCTAGACATTGTCTAGCCAAGCCGAATTAAAGGCCTAGCCAAGCCTAGCTAAGACCAAGCCATGGCCTAGTTAAGCCCTACCTAAGGCCTAGATAAATCCGAGCTACGCCCTAGGTAAGCCTGGCAAAGGTCTAGGTATGGCCAGCAAAGCCTGGCTATGGCTTAAGTAAGACCTAACCAAGCCTAGCTACGGCCTAGCTAATGTCTGCATAAGGCCTATATAACCCTAGCTAATGCCTAGATATGTCTATCCAAGCCTTAGATACGGCCTAGCAAATGCCGAACTAAGGCCTAGGTAAGTTTACATAATGCCTAGGTAACCGCACTAAGGCCTAGCTAAGATAGGTTCCATCCAGCCCTAGGTACAGCCTAGCTGGCTAAGGCCTAGGTAATGCCTAGTTAATGCCTCGCTAAGGCCTAGCAATCCTGGATACGGTTTAGTCAAGCCTCACTAAGGTCTATGTAAGGCCTAGTCAAGTCTGGCTAATGCCTAGATAAGGCCTAGTTAAGCTTGGATAAGGCCTAGTCAAGTAAACCCACCCCAATTCAGGGTGTGTGTGAAGGTGACCGCTTCATTGAGAAGTGGATATTTCACATCAGGGATGGGTAAATTCCATTTTATCAATTCCAATTTCACCTCAATTCAATTTATCAATTCCAATTCCGTTTCCACATCAATTCATTTTATCAATTCCAATTCCACCCAGAAAAGTTCAATTCCAATTCCATTTCATCAATTCCAAGTCCAATTCCAATTCCATACCAATATTTACTTCCGATCAACATTGTTATATTTTAACCATCTAATACACAAGATTAGTCAAGAAAAACTAGATTTATCATTAGCAAATGTCCATTTGCAGGATAAGAAGACGATTTTTTAAATTTAACAATGCAATGACTGGCTCAGTTTTGGAATCAGTCATTCTGCTGGTAAATTTCCAAAAATAGTCTCTTAGCATACATATGATCCTTCCTCAAGACCGGTGCAAAAGACATTTTGGCTGGCTTCTCCGTTAATTACCTAAAACAATTAGAATACAAATTGTTGCTGTATAACTTTCAGTCAATTTATTGTCCAAAAAGTCAACATTCAGCATATCTTATTTTTAGTTTTTTTGACTTAATTATAGCTTAATGCCGAGTCTTTTCTGATGAATACGACTAAAGGTTAATGCCATGTCTAATTATTGTAGATACATGTAAACCTTGCTATTTAAATGTTTGCATTAAAAAGCATTAGAATATAAAGTATATAGTACAGTACTGAGTGAGAGTACTGAGCACATGTATGAGGAGTTTGAATAACACCTCTACTCCAAGTGTCTGTGTTTTAAAAGCTGAGCCATTTCACGGAGGGGGTTGTTCAATGATTCCTTTGTTAATTAGGAGGGTATAATTACAGGTTAATTATCTTGTAATTACTGCTTTCCTCACCCATTTCATTCCATGCAGATGATAGTTATTACTTTACTGAACACTATTGCTAACATCTTGATGAATAATTTTAACACAATTTGGTTACCCGTGTTCTAGCTTATATATTTGAAATCATTTTAACTAATTTGTATGATTTTAGAGATGGCATGATTTCATAGAGATGAAACCCCGTTTCCAGGGAATGCCGAATGAAATAAGTTCAAGATCAGCAGCTTTGATTGAATAAAGGAGGTACAAAACTCGCATAGGATAAAAAGGCTTATTTGGTCACTGGTCATGGAGAATTGAGTTAATTCAATAATGTATTAAAGTTCATAGCATTTATCAGATCTTTATTTTGTCAATTCAGAGAGCAAGAGATTATTTTTGAAAATTTACCACTTGAACTACTGGCTCAGTTATCCAGCTAGCCACTCCGGTGGTAAAGTTTCAAAAATAGTCTTCCATTGGACTGCCAATGCACATTTCTGAAACTCATTGCAGAAGGTGTTTTGGCAAGCTTAGGTGTTAAAGTGTTATGGGCTAACTTGCTCATCACTGAATTATCAGTATCAGATTCTAGTCTTCAAACCAAACATATAACTAAGTTGTTAAAATCTATTTTAAATAGAAACTGTTGCAGCCTTAGGAGACAAAAGTATTTAATCAAATTAGTTTTAAAATATTCAATAAGCATCTAATAGCAGCTGGCATAATAAATATCATTAACCTGCATATGCAATGAAATGTGGTAAATGATATAGATCATTTATAATGAAATGCATTAAGGGTATATTATAAAGAGCAGTGTATAATTTACAGATATGGCATGTACATTTTGTTGCCAACACTGTTCAGTAAATCTATCACAAATTATGACTGGAATTGATTGGAATCGAATTGGAATTTATCAATTCCAGTCAATTCAAATTATCAATTCCAAATCCAATGCTGGTGTCTTCAAATTTATCAATTCCAATTCCAATCCCGGAGTCCTCAGATTTATCAATTCTAATTCCGGAATTGAATTGGAATTGACTGATCAATTCCAATTCCAATCAGAATTGACCACAGCCCTGTTTCACATAATCTGAAATCCCATAGAGTATTTCAAGAAGGAATCGATAACACAAATCCTGACTCATAATATGTCTCCAAGGTAACTGTTTGGTTCACAGGATCTCTCGACAATCTAAAACTAGAGAGCTACATAGGCTAGCCTAGGCATAGCTAGTTCAGCTTAGACTACCCCGGACCTAGCCTCTAGCCTAACTTATCCCAGCCTACCATAGCCTACACCTAACTATTTCAGCTTAGACTACTCTAGACATAGCCAATCCTATCATACCATAGCCTAGTTTAGTCTAGCATAGACTATCGTTAGCTTTAGCATAGCATAGACTAGCCTAGGCAGAGTGTTGTAGCTAAACTATCCTTATGCTTAGCCTGCCATAGTCTAGACTGGACTAGCATAGCTTAGACTAGCATAGCTTTGCCGATACTAGCTTAACTTAGAATAGCATAGCTCAGCTTAGAGTAACAGATTACTTTAGCTTAACTTATATTAGCATAACTTACCCTATACCAGCATAGCTGAGCTTAGCACAGATTAGCTTAGCATAGCTTAGAATATGTTATCTTAGACTATCTTAGCATAGTTTAGACTAGCATAGCTTGGCTTCGATTAGAATAGCTTAGCTTTACTTAGCATAACATGGCTTAGACGAGCATAGCTTAGCATGATTAGACTATCTTAGCATAACATAGCATAACATAGCTTAGACTAGCATACGTTAGCTTAGACTAGCATAGCATAAACTAGCATACCTTAGACTAGCATAGCTAAGTGTAGAGTAGGAGCGATGAACTTAGACTAGCATAACTTAGCTTAGCGTAGACCAGCACATGTTAGCGTACCTTATTATAGCATAGCTTAGTCGAGTATATCTTAGCTTAGCGGAGGATGTCTTAGCTTAGCATAGTTGACAAAATCTTAGGTTAGCTTAGTCAAGTAAATTTCAGCTTAGCCGAGTATATCTTAGCATATTTTAGCCAAGGATAGCTTAGCCGAATACAACATATCTTAGTCTAGTTTATCTTAGCTTAGCCTAGTATAGCTTAGTTTATCCCATTATTTTAACATAGTCTATCCCAGTATAGCTTATTCCAGCATATCTTAGCTTTGCCGACGATAGCTTCGCTTAGCCGAGTATAACATACCTTAGCCTAGTTTCTCTTAACTTAGCCTAGTATAGCGTAATTTAGCCAAGTAGAGCTTAGCTTAGTTTATCCCAGTATAGTTTAACTTATACCTATATAGCTTAGCCCATCATAGCTTAACTTAGCCTACCCCGGTATAGTTTAGCTTATACTAGTATAGCTTAGTTTAGCTTCGCCCAGTATAGCCTAGCCTAGCGCAGTACAGCTTAGCGTAGACTAGTATAGCACAGCTAAGCCTACACTAGTAGAGCATAGCTTAGCTTAGACTAGTCTAGCATAACTTAGCCCAGAATAGTATGGCATAGTCTAGACTGGTATAGTATAGTTTAGCTTAGCCTGGACTAGTATAGCGTAACTTAGCCTGGACTAGTACTGCATAGCTTAGCCTAGACTAGTATAGCATAGCTTAGCGTGGACTAGTTTAGCATAGCCTAGTATAACATAGCTTAGCTTAAACTACTGTAGCTTAGAGTAGATTAGTATAGCTTAGCCTAGACCAGACTAACCTAGTATATATCTTAGACTAGTATATCTTAGACTAGTAATGGTGTACATCTTAGACTAGTATAGTTTAGACTAGTATGGCTTAGAGCCTTAGACTAGTATGTCTAATATAGCATAGTCTTAGGATTAGCCTAACATAAGCTGGCCTAGGCAATGTTTGCATAATATAATCTAGGGCCTAGATTAATTTTATTGGACCACCTTAGACCAGACTCCATAAACTATAAACCTGTCTAATTGGACCACCTTATAGACCTGCACATGCATGCACTTAGTCACCATAGGCAGTATAACACATGTCTTATTGAACCACCTTAGACCAGACACTAAATACTGTAAAACATGTCTTATTAGACCACCTTATGGATCATGCACATACACATAGTCACCCTAAACAGTAAAACCTGTTTTATTAGACCACCGTATAGATCACATACACTTAGTCACCCTATAGGCAGTAAAACATGGCTTATCAGACCACCTTATGGATCGCTTACACTTTGTCAATATAGACAGTAAACATGTCTTATCAGACCACCTTATGGTTCACATACACTTTGTCAATATATATAGACAGTAAAACATGTCTTATTGGACCACCTTAAACTAGTCACTATAGACTTTAAAAGTGAATTCCAAATAATGCTTACGATTATAATCTCGTCACTGATCGACTGGCCCAAAATACTCTGAAAGTTCCCTCCCCCAAACCCCCCCCCCGACCCTTCATTTTTTTTGTCATAGGCCTAGCCTATGCCATTGCTCCTTCACCATAAATCTACTGACAGAAATTATGTTGAAGTTTTGTCGAGGTCATTTATTTAGATTGACTGGACTATATGATGATACTATATCCCTGATAAAAATGCTTGTGCATAAAATAAATAATATTGAATCTTGAATATCGAAAACTGATAAATTATACAGTGATATAACTTACGTAACAAGATACTTGAAACATATGAATCTCAGAATGAAACGCGCGAGTTCTATTCAAACTAGATCTACATTATCCATTCAGCGAACTAGATTCAATGATCATTGGGATACTCGTACTGGTTCCCGACTGCCACATATTTTTTTTTAATTTTCCCCAAGTGTGAAAATAGCGCTTGTACGCATTCGCTCAAAACAGGGACCCTACACATTCATAATGTCCTCCCTCGACTACTCTATGGACTAGAGATCCTTGTACTACAAAAACAAGAACTTGATCAACTAGAAAGCTTCTTTATTGACATACTTAAGAAGATACAAGCCCTTCCAACGAGGACCGCGAAATGTGCTGTACTCCTTCTACCTGGCGCTAGACCAATCGCTGCAGAGCTACACATATGTCAGCTAACACTTTTGAGGAACATCCTGGCATGCCAAAACAAGCCACTTAACCACATACTAGTAAGACAGTTGGCGTTTGAGACTCCAAAATCGGGCAGTTGGTTTATTTATATTAAGAATTTGCTAGAGAGATACAACTTATCAAACATCCAAGAGCTTATTCTGAATTTACCCTCTAAGTTAAAATGGAAATCAGTAGTAAAATCTGCCGTGGACAGCCAATGGAACGAGGACTTACAGTTTGCGTGTGAAACCAAAAGTACACTTAAAAACCGTAACACTAAAGACTTTTGTATTGGGAAATGCCATATATCCGTGCACACTGTAGACAATGACAACAATTATGTAAAACGTAGTGTCATTAAAGCCAGGCTCATCACAGGAACATACCTAGTACAAGCAACACTAAGTAAATTCAACCAAAACATTGTGAACCCCACATGCCGTCTCTGTCAGTTGAGTTCTGAAGACTATCAACACTTCTTACTACACTGTGGGGCACACCATCAGTATAGAAATCAATATTTATCACTGCTCAAGAAAACCATCATCGACCACCTTGGCGAGAATTCCTGGAAATATATCTCCAGCATAGAAGATCACCTCGTAAAACTTATTATCGACTGTACAAGTCTAGTCAGGGCTGGATTACTACCTAACAACTTCTCATTATTATGTGAATTGGAATGTTTAACTAGAAAACTATGTTACAACCTGCATTGCGGTAGAAGCTTCCTCTTTAATCAGCTTCCACAACAACATTAATCAACAGTAACTGCTGTTAACTGATATCCTGAATCAGAACTGTATTTATATATAATTGTCCATGCACTCTGGTGCTGAATAGTGTTTGTGTTATTATTATTGAAACGTATGCGGACAACATATTTAGCTAATCTATAATTGCGGACTAAAATTACAATTATATAATGTTCATAAATCAAACTGTAGTTTACGTAACCACACATGTGGGTGCTCCTATCAAGAGGAGGGATATACGAACAACAACAACAACAACAACAACAACAACAACAACAACAACAACAACAATGGACCATCTTGGCAGAATAAAAACATATTAAATACTATAATAGACGCGATCTCGGTGGCCTCGCATCGGTCCTGCATGTGTGACTTCATCCTGTCTTTGCATGAGTAGTATATATAGACAAAGGCTGGTTTAATGGACTAATGGTCAGATTAATGGGCTTTGGCCAGTTGGCCAAAGACTCCCATTTGGCGAGCGACGTCATGAAAAAATTACGGAGATAAATTAGACAAACTTATACAACTTATACGAGATGAATAAATCAGTTTGATAGATGAAAATCATTAAATACGGCTAGAATATGATAGAATTATATATTATTCCTAAAAAATACACTCTATTATAACATTTGAATAAGTCTGCAAACATCGGAACACCAGCCAACTGAGTCACATCTGGTTTAGTTATGAACGAAAATGACAATTGGAAATTGAAAGTTACGATGTACATAACATCTTTTGTGAACAAAACACAGAGGATATCTGTGAGATATTAACAAAACGTGCCAAATAAATCGCCAACGCTATACTAATGAGAGAGGTGAGGTTGGAACATCACGATAACAATCTCTTAATGTTGACTATAGCCTGACTATGTCGAACTATAAAACTTGAAACCTTTGATGAAATATTGATAAAACTGGAGCATGGCAAACTATTCGCATACAGAATATAGCTCATGGAAGTTGCAAATCTGCTACAGCACCAAGGATTTTTATGGTCTACTCACATCTCGAAAACGGAAAAGTAATGGTACATTTTTTTCTGGTATATGCGTTTTACGGAAATACAACAGACCCTGTCACAAGAAATGGCTGAATGTTGGGAAGTCATGAATCCACCTACTCTAGCATTCCATCTTAAGTCCCAATCATAAAAAATAATGTACAAGTATATATATATATATATATATATATATATATATATATATATATATATATATATATATATATATATATATATATATATAAATATTAATCATGGTATGCTCTGTTGATTTTTTATACTCATTCACTATTCCATCTGGCCCCGCTGCCTTGTTGGTCTTCACGGGTTTAATAGATTTAGAGAATTCTTGGCTTGTAATTGGCGAGTTGAGCGGACTGTAGTCGTCGGGTGCGTTCTCATGGGCATGTTCGGCGTTTAAGTCCGCATCTGGTTCCGCTTGGTTTATTAATTTGAAAACGTTGTACATTTTGTCCATACTTATAGTTGATGGTTCCTGTGGGATATTCTCTTTAAAAAGTTTCCAATAATCTTTAGGTTTCCCCTACATATTGGTCATATTTCCTTGTGACGTTTGTATTTATATTGTGCGACTGAGCGTTTCATGACTAGTTTGTATGTCCTGGTTGCATTTATCATAAGATCTTGGTTTGCTTCCGTTTTTCTCTGTCTATATAATTGTCTCAAATTGTGATAATCTTTACGGGGTTTCTTACAATCATCGTTATACCAGGGTCAGTGTGTTACGTTTTTTATGGATCAGGCCGACAGCTCTTCTTCTGCCGAATGTCTCTAGAGCAGTTTGCTCCAACATGTCTGAGATAGCTAAGTTTTTTTTGTTAAGGATTTGCATATTCAGTGTACCGTTTGCTAACTATATATGGTTTGATGGTTGGCTATTCGCTCGACAAATGCATCTTGAATCTGATTTCCTTTTTATTTATCTCGTTAAAGTGTCATTGTTTAAGGTCGTGGCATTGTTATTATCCCCACGCTAAGAAAAACGTTGGGGATATTGTAATCGCCTCCGTCCGTCTGTCCGTCCATCACGCCATCTCCTCCCAAACTGTTGGGTGGAATTAAAACAAATTGTGTAGGTGGGTTACCCATATGATTCCGCCTTGCAAGACGATATTTAGATTTGGCTCCACCTTCAGGCGGTTGGGGCGGGCCAGTGGTCAAAATGACAAATCACTTATAACCCAACTTCTCTGAAATCGTTAAACAGAACTCAAACAAATTTGATATCTGAGTTACCCATATAATTGCAGAGTGCATGAGATTGAGATTTGGCTCCTTCCCCATGGGATTTGGGTGATGGGGATAGGAGGGTGGTGGGGACGGGAGAGGGGTCAATAGGTCAAATTTTAACCTGTAAAAATTAATTGTAACGCATCAACTCGTCAACCATTGGACGGAATTCAACCAAATTTGGTATGTGAGTTACCTATATCAATGTGGAGTGCATGCGCACATTTAAATTTTGTCTCGTCCCCCGGTGGGTAGGGGCTGGGGGTCATGAAATTGACTGTAATGTAACTCGTCTGACACTGTAGGACTGAATTTAGTAGATTCGTTACCTACATCAATGTGGAGTGAATGAGCACATTTAAATTTTCTCCACTCCTAGGGTGTGTGGGATGGGGTCAAAAGGTCATGAAATTGATTGTAATTCAACTCCTCTGATACTGTTGGACGAAATTCGACCAAATTTGGTATGTGAGTTACCCATATGATTGCAGAGTGCTAAAGGACATTTACATTTGGATCCGCCCCCGGGGGTGGGTTGTGGGTGTGTGTGTCAAATGTTCAAAGCAGTGAATGTGGGGATTTGTGATGATGTGCCATCGACTCCTCTATCTAGTTATTATTATTTTCTTGCAGTGTCAGGGTCAATTTCTGCGAATTTTAACAATGTTTCATCAGTTCTAATACAATCGTCTAGGTATCCAGTTTTTGTGTTTGGGTCACCCAATAGTAATACAAGTTTAGATCTCGATGCAAAATTAATGATATCCCGTTCTAGTTCATCGAAGTCGTCTAATGAGGAATGCAATGAGTTTTCTGTGGGAATATAGTTGAAGCCAATTATAATATCGTTATCTAATTTTGTGAATGTTTTAGGTACAGATGCCCATAGGACACACTCGCTATCCGTGTGTAGTTGTTGGATGAACTTGACTATCTTATTCTCAAGTAGCAGAGCAATTCGTCCAGATTAACGTCGTACTCCAGTTCCGTTCTTTTGAATAACTTTATAGTTAACTACTTTCACTGTATCAAGTTCATCCATGTTAGTTTCTGCTTTTCCCAATACATCCATTTCAGGGTATTTTAGTTTATTTAGCAACCCACATACGTTGAGATATCCAATACTTATTTCCATATTGTGATTGTTCCTGTTGTCACATTCGCTGTCATTGCGGCTGTCGTTGCCGTTGTCGGTGTCGTTGCTCTTAGTGGTGGTATGAGTATTTGCAGTAGATAATGCGACAGCAATTGGGGTATCGGTGGCAGTATTAGCAACATCAGCAGCGGAGATGGGTGTGGGTGTGTGTGTGTGCAGTAGTGGGGATAATACTTCATGTGGCGTCTGCAGTAGTAGCAGCAGTAGCAGTAGGACCAGCCCCAGCGGCAGCGGTAGCGGTAGTAGTAGTAGTAGTAGTAGAAGTAGTAGTAGTAGTAGTAGTAGTAGTAGTAGTAGTAGTAGTAGTAGTAGCAGTAGCAGCAGCAGCAGTAGCAGTCGTAGTAGTAGTAGTAGTAGGAGTAGTAGTAGTAGTAGTAGTAGTAGTAGTAGTAGTAGTAGTAGTAGTAGGAGTAGTAGTAGTAGTAGTAGTAGTAGTAGTAGTAGTAGTAGTAGTAGTAGCAGTAGCCGCAGCAGCAGCAGCAGCAGCAGCAGCAGTAGTAGTAGTAGTAGTAGTAGTAGTAGTAGTAGTAGTAGTAGTAGTAGTAGTAGTAGTAGCTGTGGTAGTAGTGGTAGTAGTAGTAGTAGTAGTAGCAGCAGCAGCAGCAGCAGCAGCAGCAGCAGTAGTAGTAGTAGTAGTAGTAGTAGTAGTAGTAGTAGTAGTAGTAGTAGTAGTAGTAGTAGTAGTAGTAGTAGTATTAGCTGTAGTAGCTGTAGCAGCTGTAGTAGTCGTAGTAGTAGTAGTAGTAGTAGTAGCAGCAGCAGCAGCAGCAGCAGCAGCAGCAGCAGCAGCAGCAGCAGCAGCAGCAATACAGCGACCAGTACTGAGAGCAATAATGGCGGTAGTAGTAGCAGCAACAGTTGTTTTATCAGTGCAATTAGCAGCAGAGTGAGTGAAATTGTTATAATAATAATAATAATAATAATAAATTATTTCTTTTGCTGTTAATCCCGTCGTCGTCGTCGTCGTCGTCGTCGTCGTCGTCGTCTTCGTCGTCGTCGTCGTCGTTGTCGTTGTTGTTGTTGTTGTTGTTGTTGTTGTTGTTGTTGTTGTTGTTTTGATGTTTGGATGCTATGTGTTCCTCCTGTTATAGTCATTTACTGTTGGCTGACGGTGTTGTGGCCAGTATTGTCTAGGTACCAGCTCTTGGTTATTTGCTTGTACATTTCCTGGAGTATAAAGTTTACTGTTAATAAACAACCTATTATAGACAAGGTTCGCAGATTGATTCCAACGGCGCGGTTATACCATTACCGGTATTAACTGACGCCTCTCTTCGCGAATGGGTTACGGGAACTGTTGCATCACCGAAAATCCAGATCTGGTAAGCCTTTCCTGACCTTCATTGCGCACACGCTCGCGATCATTGAAGAACATAAAACGTCCGATAACTGGTCTTGTTTTATTATTAGTTTAATTTACAGATTCTGTGAATATTTTGGAAGGGCATCTTCTCATTTATATGTAGTTCAGATTTCAGGAAGTTTTCTAGCACCTCTTCTTCTACGCATTCATTTTCAGATTCGTGAATACCGAGAAATAAAAGGTTATATTTCATGGAGGGCGCCTGTTGATCTATCAGTAGGTCATGATTTTCAGCAGGCTCCCTTCGGGTTTGATCGTTTAAGTTCTGCATATGAAGCATTTCTTCTCGGAGACCTTGCAGGCTATCAGTATATTTATCACCCCTCAGCAATGTCACATGACCACATTCTGTTATTTGATTGGTTAAAATCAGGGATGTATGATCCGGTATTTCCATCACGCGAGGACAATACTACACTGAATCCCCCGCTTGAAGACCTTGTTTTGGTTTAAATGGGTGGATTAATTATGACGTGACGAAGGTCATGCCGTCATAAACGTTGATGCATTCTGAAAATGACGTCATAAGTGTAGTTGCAGCCGATTCTGAAAATGGGCAATAATTTAGTTAAGATAAAATCTCTCTCTCTCTCTCTCTCTCTCTCTCTCTCTCTCTCTCTCTCTCTCTTACGCTGATGTGCGAGGGATAATAAATTCACCACACCAGTGCTTTGCCGGGCTAAAAATATATTTCCTTCACTACGCTCGGGAAATATAAAATGTTTTGCCCACGCTGCTCTCGGGAAATACAATGTTTGCGCGTGTGGTAACAGCTTGTACCGTCGGCAAAACACTGGTGTACCTAATGGTGTCTATTCATGCCTGGCGTGATTTTGAGTCTTCCTTCATTTGATAAATTATGCTGTCTATGGTTTCTGTTGTATCACCAAAATTGCTCAACAGCTGATTCTATCCTTGATAGCCTTCCGAGGGACCCACACACTATATTCTGCGTCAGGTTTACTTCATTCAATTTGAAAGTTAAATGTTCTAGGTACTTCTGCAAGTTCTTTAGGACTGCAGTTGTTGTGATATCAGCTGCCGGATGCCGGCCTATGTCCGTTGTTACTGCTGTCCTATGCAATGGTAGATAGTGTACCTGTAGAGAATATTGGGTCTGTGGTGTAAGATGACGTGTTATGCCTTAGGATGTGATGCAGGAGATGCTCCATGTGGAGCATTTACGCATGGTAATGGTGGTCCTGCTGATGGTGTGATGTAACGTGATGTGACGTGGAACTGGTGCTCGATAGTCCCTCCTTGTGGTGTGCTCGAGTACGGTATGCCTGGTGGATAGTTATGTGCAATATGCCTTACACCATTCCCCCGACTTGGTGATTGTGGCGTTCTTTGTGCTAGTCGTAGACATCCGAGTTCATAACCATTGGCACTGGTGGTTATCAATGGGCAATGCGGGTTAATGTAAAATGAAGCTATGCATGTAAGCACTTGGGTGATGGTAGCACACGCAACTGGCGAAGTTATGAGTGTCCTTGCTATAACAGACGTGGACGTCGTAATCGTTGTGACAGACGAAATTAGTATTGATGTAACGGCCATGATTATTTGATTGTTCTGTTGCCAAAACACCAAGTTCCCATCGATAATGGCACTGCGAACACTATCCCCGTTTGTCTCCATGGCAATTACACCAACTACATCCTCTGGTACGGGTTCTAGTGTAGGTGTTGACATGGGTGACCCAGGCACAGGTTGTGTTGGGCCGATCATTTTGGCAGACTCTGGCGATGCAGATGCCTTACGTTTCATCCTATCATCCACAGCTGGGTTGCTCATCACAGTACTGACCCAGTATGCAGTTACGTGCGCAGTTGGATGAACACTATACTGAGATCGACAGATATCAACGGAGTAAACAAGACATGATCAGCGATGTTATCAAGAGTTCAGGTGATTAACTGTTAACGGTTATGTTAGTGTACTGTTATTTAGTACTTATTATTTAATGTAGCTCTCTGGCAATCCTCTAATTCCTCGCTCTACTTCTAGTGAATATGGGGCTTTGCGTTTGCGATATATCGAGGTCGAGCCCGAGTTGAGTCATTAACATACTGAGGTTGAGTGATCTCATTGAAACATGCTGATGTTTTGTTAACTCGAGTTCAGTCATGACAGCCATGACTGCTTGCATCGAGGCTATCCAACGTTAACTATAGCGGTGCATAAAGAACATACTGCACCCTTCTGAATCTCAACCAAGTAAGGTAAACGTCGAAATGTTATGGATTGATTGCCAACCAAGTAAACACTGTAAAATATTGCTAGGAGGGTGATACATACCTGAATTAGCATGAGAACAATGTGTGACAGTATATATGAGATAGACAAGCAAAATGTTATCTTCCTCGGCGACTTTAACATCAGAGACATAGATAGGAGTTCAATCTGTGCTAGCTCTCGAATAGGACACAAATTTCGTTATACAGTTGAAGGAAATTAACTTACATAATTAATTACTGAACCTACAACAGATAAATAGATAAACCATCTACTGTTATCTGGTAAGACTTCTCTCATTCAAGATATTGCCGTTGTGGAAAATTCCATAAAATTGAGTAGAGAGGCAGTAAGCTGGGGTCCGATTTTCACACCTTTTTCTTTTGTTATTTCCTTTGTTCTCTTCTTTGTTATTTTGA
Organism: Chaetoderma sp. LZ-2023a; assembly: GCA_034401795.1. Taxonomy (NCBI): domain Eukaryota; kingdom Metazoa; phylum Mollusca; class Caudofoveata; order Chaetodermatida; family Chaetodermatidae; genus Chaetoderma; species Chaetoderma sp. LZ-2023a. The sequence continues at coordinate 4,624,733 of CM067361.1, read as the reverse complement.
CACCTTTTTTCCTTTGATCTCGCCGCCTTTTGAAAAGGTGTTAAAATATGGCCCCAGCCCTCCATCATTCTGATTGGATGTTATATCTAGAGGGTGCCCATAAGCCCCACCACCTCATTAAATCACATGCTTCCTGTCATCCAATGAGGTGAGCTTAAGGGTAATGACTGACAAGGGTTAATGACCAGAAAATTAAGGATGATTGATGGGTTATTAAGGATGATTGACAGGTTACATGTCTAGACTCGTTCGAACGCGAAGCCCCGCCCCCTCGTTAAGTCACGTGCCTCCATGCATTCAATGAGGCACTGGTTAATGGGTGTAATTAAGGATGATCTGTTGGAGCCATGCCAAATGCTCAAGGGTCAATGTATTACGTAGTGAGGGAAGACCGGGTTATCTGTCTGGAGATGACTTTTCCTGGGAACTCGTTCGATGACAAAGCCCCGCCCCTTGTTAAATCACGGGTCTCCAGGTATCCAATGAGGCGAGTTTAAGGGTAATTAGTGTAATGACGCCTGATGAGTGTTAATCGATAGCATAAGTATAATTGGCAGCCTACATCTCTGGACACATCACACTCTGGGAACTCATGCAAATATGGAGGATTCTAACTGGTCGAGGTTTAGAGTAGGGACAATTGTGGAAGACGTCTCTATTAGTCTGATGGTTTAATCATAATTAAACTTCTGAAACTGGGCTCTTTTAGCCATGACAATGTACAAGGGTCGATGTATAGCATAAGGACAACTGGTTAGTTATTGCCCTGACAGATTAGAATTAACTAGTTGAGCTTTAAATAACTCCGACCGCGTGTAATGATCATCAGAGTTGTACAAAGCTCAGCGAATCAATTTTCAATTGTGTTAAGTGTGGCTCCAGATGAAGCCCCCCCCCCCAGATGACTTGTATCATCTTTACAGAGGGTTAAAACTACAAGTTAAAGCTATCCAGCCTCCAGTTTAGATATTCGGTATCGATTATGGAGAGCTAATTGTTCTGATGACAGTTACAGATGTTAAGAAGAGTCTAAGTATCATGGTCGTTATAAGTTATGATTGTGACACGCCGATAATATGCTACCATGGAAAAATGCACTCCATCTGTTTGCTATGAGGTGCCATTACAGAAATAGGTGTAAACGCTCTGATGGGTGTGGATACAATGTTCTACGTGGACGTTTCCGGATTTGGCACCGTTGTGGAAGCCGATTTCCACCTGCGCCATCGTTCCTCCAATAGAAGACAATTTGAAGTTATCCATAGAATGGCATGCATTGTTGGATTCAATGCCCGCACACATAAAGTCCACCACACAGGGTTTGTCTGCACATGGTGACTTTCCACTAAGAGGGCAGAGTTCTCTTTCGAATAAATGGACTGTTAATTTCCGATACAGTTAACACCATCGTCACTGGCGTCACTGCGATGACGGTCTTGGCCAGCGTCACTGGTACAGTTGTTATGGTGGATCGTTTGGGGGCCGAAGTGATAATTTCGAAATTATCTGAGTCCATGGATGTTGGCACAGTTGGAATCGGACTGAGTAAAACACGAGACACTGTTAAGTCCATGTGAAGAGTCAGAGCGGAAGCAGAGGTGCCATGTGGTGACTTCTTTTTCTTCTTCTTCATCTTCATGCTCCTCTTATGACTGGTAGTCGCAGAATGGGTCACTCCAATCCGACGCGTGGAGAAAAGTTTGTTGCAAATAGCACAATACACCCGTATTAACCTCTGGTCACGATCTACATGAATAGTAAGTTCCCCTTGCCTTTTTAAAGTTACGGTTACATGCCAGGCCGCCACCAGAAGGTGTCCATGTATACATATTGCCAAAGGATGAAGGAGGAGTTGCTGACATTGCAGGGTTTGCGCCGACCTCCTCGAGCTGCTTTTGGCTAAGAGCCATTTCGTCTTAACTGTTTACTCCACCGAAGACTAAAACTTATAACAAGCCTTCATAATCTGATGGCTTGAATACCTTCTTTATAGATTAACTGGAATTTGGTTCTTAGCATGAAAGGGGCCTAATGCCAGTGTGATCTTCCCATGCGGCGATTTGTTGGGGCTATGTGACTCGCGCCAGGGAAGATGAAGCTCTGAGCGATTATCTTGCCTTATATACTTTTGGTGACGTCACAGAGCAGAGGGAGACACGTAACTATGCTATAATTTGCCCTGCACAGTGTGACTACCTTTTGGTGTATAGTACAAATTGCCGAAGATTCCCCATGTCCTTACTGTGACATGTAAGAAGAATTAGCAAGCTAGTAAAAGGTGATATTTACAAAAACTTTGTTATTCCCGGCGTGGGATCAACGATTTCCAATTAATCAACTGATCTGGAGCTACTTATTCCTGTGCATGACACGTAGTGCAGGGATTGATTCAGTTTTCATGATTCCATAGGGAAAATGTATGCTTTCACTTTGTTACGAGCGAGCATAAGGCAGGACAAATTTACATTAGAATGAGTTTACTGCAGTACTTGAATCTCACTTACATCCTTTGGCCATCCCAGTGTGTTTCCTGTCTCGGCCACTCCGGACGCATGCCCAGTAATGCCTATCCTTATATGTGTGAGATTGAGGACCACGCCTATAGGAACATGATTGAGGAACATGGTCCATCAGTCATATTGAGAAGGGTTATCATTTTTGTTCTGCGATATCATTGGGGCATTTCTGGTCATGGGCGGTAGGGCATTGTGGGTGGTGACAACATGGGTGACATGTTCCATGGTCTGTACCAGCATTCTTCACTGTCATCAGATGGTACCCCCAACATGGGGTTGGCCTCTTCTGGGCGGAACGTCTACATGGAAAAATCTGTACATGACCGAAGATGCCATTGTCTCAGCATAGCTTTCCATGGCAGATGGGATGTCCTATCTCCTTCTTAAGCAGAAGTGCCATCCTCGTATTTTTGCAGCGGAATTGTCGTGTTCGTGATAAGGCATGTTCAGGAGGCAGAAAGTACTGCAGCAGGCTTTTTTCACTGCAGGTGCTTTTCGACCTCTCTTACCCACATTTAGGAGATTCTCACTTGGGACGCTAGTGTGGTGGCCAATGAGAAGAGAAAGAGAGAAATCGCAAGGAGTGGTGGATCCTGGCCAAGTTCTTTTTAGGATCCTCATGTACAGTATTTTCCATTATCCTAAAAGGTGCACAGGCAGGTCGGCGAGAGGAGCAATTCTCATCATCTTTGTCAGGCGAAGAGTCATCCTAACTTTGTTCACCACTCACGAGGCGGAAGTGCCTGTTTGAGTGATGAGTGGCTGTCTCTCAGGTACTGTCTCAGATTAGCGAAGCTGAGATTGGGTTCAGGGAAGGGGGAGAGATAGCGGAAATTCTTTCAAGTTGCTAGTGGGCTCTAATCATCTGGTCAGTCTATAACATGTTAATCCGTTATTATAAAGTTGTTGGTACAGGTTCTTTTTCTTAAGTCAACAATTTTTTCTGCTTAGGGTGGAAACATGTGCATGGTTTTTACTTTGGTGTGCGGTCGAAGGGAATCTTCACTTGCTCAATTTTGGTGGTTGCGGCCTGGTTGATCAGATCTTCTCTGGGGACGTCCTGATGTGGTCCTTCTCTGTGTGCCTAGCTCTAATAATTATAGGGGATCCCGTGCTAGGCAGTAGTTTATGTGCTCCTGTGTGTTTTGTGGCTTAAGTCCTTCTGGCGATTACAGAAGGATGCGATTGGTTAGATTATGTGAGAACCGCTACCCTCACAATGATGGGCAATTCTTCTGCTCATAGATGAAGACAATCATCAAGAAGGACTTGACGAGGTCCAAGAATGCTCTATCAAGCTCCGCATGTGGCAACTGGCTCATGTAACTAAAAGGAAAAAGAGTTTAGGGAATGTCTGTCCGGTCTAAGCGCTGCTGCAATTTAATTTGATGGAAGATGGAGACACCCTAGCAGATGAAATCACTGCCATGGATGACTGCCACAAAATGTTTCAGGCAGCCCGGGCCATGAGAGTTGCTGACTACGCACAACCACTAACTGTACACAACTCTGAAGGACACTTTATTGGGACTGACCAGGGCAAAGCCCAGGCAATTCGAGAATGGTTCAAGGAACAGTTCACTGACCACGATGATGAGCCCTTGCACCCATTCTCAGGAGACCCCAGGACATTGCTAACACCATTTAATACATCAGAGGTTGAGAAGGCACTTAAAGCCCTGAAAAACGGACGTGCATCTTAACCTGATGGCATGAGCAATGAACTATTCAAATATGCAAATGATATTATCTCAAAACCGATCATGCACATAATCAATTCAGCTTTTATGCACCACCTTCCCATCGATGCTGTAGGCCAAAGCCTCCTTATCGTGCAACCAAAGCCCAAGAAGCCAGTTGGCCCCCAGCCAATCTGCGGCCCATTGTTCCCCTTAATCCTATCCAATGTTACTCTATGCCGCATCCGAGACAAGATCGACGACTTCACCAGATCATGTCAAACTGGCTTCAAATGTGGACGTAGCTGTGCAGCCATTATATGGGATCAACGCATGCTTGTGTCGGTAGTCCAAACACTGGGGATTTCCACAAAATGGGCATTGGCATGTCACGAGCCTTCGACACAATTAAGCACTCAATCCTAGATGTACTACGCCAAGCCAGTTGCAGTGAAGATGAGCTACGACTAGTGAGACTACTGCATGCAGACACCAAGCCGAGAGTACGAGACAAGTCAGTGAAGTCTGTAGAGTTTGAGACATCAATCGGTTCCCCAAAGGGAGATGGTCTATCCCCTGTGCTCTTCACCTGTTACCTGGCTGCTGCATTGAAATCCATGCGGGAAAATTCCACAAAACCAAACCCCACACCACCCACCACCCCAACCCCCAACACCCCCCCCCCCCCCCACCCCAACATCCACCCCAACGTCCCCCCACCCGGTATCAATATTGGGCATGCCGCTAGAGATGGAATATGCTGACGATGTGGACTTTATAGATGAGGAAAAGAAACGCCCTGACGAACTTCTCCCAATAGCTGCAAGCAAACTAAAAATTAAGAATCTCTATGAATGAATCATATGGAATCGTAGATCAAAGATGCCCTTGGTTAAAAGACTACGTTTATGCAATGCAACCTGCATATCCTTGATGATGTATAACTGCAACAGCTGGGCAGCTACAAAGGCAGCTCTAGACAAACCTGATGCCTGCCAGCACAAATACCTACGCACCATCACTGGACACCGATGGCCAGACAGCATAGTTTCCAATGATGCACTATACAAGATGTGTAATATGCCACCGTTGTCTGTAAAAGTGGCCCAGCAAAGATGGTCAATGTTTGGCCATGTGCTAATGATGCCAGAAGATGCACCGGCACAGAGAGCCTTGGAATTCGCCCTACTCGGAGCCAGCAAATACAGAGCCAGGAGAGGACGTCATTGCATAAATCTGCTAAGTGTGCTACGAGGTGATCTCAGGAAAGCAGGATTAGGTACACTCAAGTCAAGAATGGACCTGAGGAAGCTAAGGATTTTGGCTGAGGACAAGACACAATGGGCAAAACCGAAGACGGACTGATTGCAGCTGTAGGATGTTTCTACTACTACAGCGGCAAAATACACATACATACAAGATGGAGATTGATGTGGTCGATTCGAAAAAGATTCTGGAAGACACGACGGGTATCAGTTTCAATTGCCAAATTGAAGGTCAATAACCGCAAATTCAAATATTTAAGCAAATTTTAGCCTGACCGCTGGCAGACGATCGAATAGAAAACAGAAGTTGGTAATCGCCAGAAAAGAGCATGCCATGCTGAAATTCATTCAAATGGTGCACTTAATGCGTGCTAGTGGCTGTAGTGTGGTACTGTTTATACGGCAAGGTCTTCTCGAAAACATGTAACAAGGGTCGCTAGATCTGTTAAAAAGGCTAAATGTGTGTGGAAGAAGCTGTTGCCTAAGAGAGAATACATCCGCGGAGAGTTGTCTTAAGCGATGTGAACGTAGTCACGACATTAAGATTAATTGGTGTGGGCTCGGGTAGGTGGCAATGGCTTAAATTGCAAAGAAGGTGAGCTGAGAAACGTGGTGCAATAGATACTCAGCTTTCCTTATCCTACGATTGTTTACTACTCAACAAGGCTCAGAGGCCTACCAGGACAATTCGGATTATATTGCCTAAGACACACAGCTGTCGTTGCTGTTCCTGAGGGAGCTACAAGAGAGGTGAATTTCATTTTAAGGGAGAGTTCCAAGTGTACTGTGAAAAGCCTAATGTTTCCAAAGGAGGGACACCTTTTTGACAGAAAGATAAGCATCTTCGTTTATTGCACTATTATATGTCTTCATTCTGTGCAAAGCACAAAGGATGCCATCCGTAAATTTGGTGAGATCATCGTCCGAATATGACGGCAAAGACAGGCAATCTCTTTTGGTAGTACTAAAGCAGGAATTGGCTACAGTAATAGCGGGAAAATGCGTAAAACTGTAAAAAAAAAATGTTAGACAAATTGTGAACAGAAGGAGTGAGCGGTAAAAGTACAGTTCCTCATGATGTTCAATTAGAAAGTTACTTTAAGCACCTGGCAGACTCTTCCGTGGGAGTCAGATGATAAAAAGGTGTGCTCCAGTGATCAAAAGTATTCGTGGAAGGTGGCCAAATGCTGACTCATACGTGAAGTTTACACAGGTCCAGTTCTTTCTTCCAGGTCAAGCGTCCTAAGCTCATCATGGATCGCCATCGCGAGTCTGCGAGCTCCAGCAGCCTTTGAGTGAGAGAGCCAGCCAGATAATGGTGTGGTTAAGTTTGTGGTTCTTTGAAATGGTAGGTTGTATTTGGTGTCAGTTCCTTGGCTGGCTACTTCCAAAATACTCTTGCGAATGTTATCCTTTGACGAGTGCTTGCAAATGGTACCGAACATCCCTGGTGGCATTGTGATTATAGGCCAATGTTCAAGGAAGACGTCATGTAAAGATAATATGTACCTCCTAAGAAGTGTCTACCCAGTCAGTGGCATCATGCATATGTGACCGTGTCCTGCTCTATGAAGAAGCCTGTTTATTACGGGGGTACTCCCAGTGGCCCAGCACATGCACGGAAGAAGCAAACCATGTCTCAGAAGTTTTCCTCTATCTGTGCGTTCATCCTGCTATCCATCAGGGTAACTGTAGTACAACCCGATAGACAGCAATTACTGGTCCACTTAGCGCTAACTCTGTAAGAATGTGCATCACGGGGGTGGGGTGCGGGTGGAGGTGGGGTGGGTAGTCCGATATGGCTGTCATTACCATAAGAGTCTCCCAAACACTGCGTTGAGCAATTGGCAATCCACACCTGCCCAGTTGTTGACCAAATCTGACACAGTGATCAGATGCCGGCACCGTAGAATGCACCAACAATTTTTTCTGTCCCTTTGAGGAGTAATAATACCAATAGTATAAGTTTATAAGCCATCTCGAACTTATAGAGTCACAATAACGTAATACCTGCACCACCTTTGGAAGTCGCCAGGTTTTTTACTACACCATCTTAAATCGACTATGCATCGAACTGTTCGTTTGATATCTCACAAGACCTGTCTGAGCCACGTCAAAAAGTGATTTATCAATAGCATAGATCTAGTGCTAAAGGCTCTAAGAGCTAAGGCCATCTAACTTAACCTTCTCTGTTAGACATTGCTTTCGTCGCCTCACCTGAGGTTGTGGCGAAGATTGTCCTGTGCTGTTATCTAATAACTTTATTCACACGCCTTCATATTAGCAAGCATGTCCTCTTCCTTTACCTCTTTCATCATCTAACTGTTCCTGAGTTTATATGGTGCAAGAATTACTCGACCTACAGCTGATTAGTTGTTGTGATATTTGACTTTCAATAGAATGTATTTGTAATCATCTGATGGCGCACCACCACTGAAGAGATGTCATCTTCTACAACATTTACCTCATAGACTGCTACGTGCTGATGACTAACCGGTGCCTTTTAGTTTAATTATTATATACTTATTTTTGCGCTGATTACAAGTAGGCACTTTAGGTCAGTCAGACCGTTTTGTTTTACTGTATAAATTGTACTATGGCGAGTGCCATTCTTAGACTATTCCTTTTCTAATTATGTTAAGTTACTTGTTCTAGCATTCGCTTTTTAATACTACAGACTTACAATAAGGCATCACACCATTTTCAGGATTCACTGTGAAAATAATCTTATTATAGTAGTAATGGCCTAGCAGTGAACCTTTGGGCGTTTTCATAACTCTAACACAGTTAAATATTAGCTCCTAGGGACCGAGTCTCATAATGCTCACTCTCGGCATTTTATATAGTGGCAAAAGAAGCGCTTGCAGACTAACTCTATGGTGACTGGAAGGGCCGAATGGGTCCTCCATGCCTTCAAAAAAGGTCACCAGAGTCTGCCAGGTACTTCTTTGGCCCTGTTGTAACTAGATATGGTGCTTATTCAACACTTTTGTGCTGTCCTGCCTTTGTCTTGTTATATGTGGTTGTGCTGGCATGTAGTCAAGAGTCGCTCATCAGCTCCATGACTCATCGCCCAGGCAACAGTACATGCCATCAGGTTGCGGGGTCCACTCAATAGACACGTCCAGAGATGGGTGTCTAAGCGAGCTACTTTGTCAAAGTTAAGCATGGATAGGTCATTTGTGGTATAAACCCTTCTGTGTCCTGACTAGGTCAGTTTAGTTCCTTGAAAAGGCCCGCCAAAACAACGCAGCACCGACTAAACCAGTGACAAAGCTAAGGAGGTGACTGCACGGATTTCTGTTGAAATCTATGTACCATCTTTACGTAAACCAGCATACATCATGATAAAACGCCATATAACACATATAATTCAGCATTTTTGCCTTGTTTCTTAATTGGAGAACGGTATTAAACTGACTCTCCTCCTATGCTACGCCATGGTAGGCATGTTCCAGTGATGGAGGCCCATGCAAGGCACTTTCCTCTCGCAAAACCATGTGAGGGATTTAGTTTATATTAAACTAGTTATGCCGCGCTAGGGTTTATCCCTCACTCGAGTACCTTTATGAGTACCTTTCATATATATATTATTTATGGATATGTTCGGTATCTCTCGCAAGATACTGAAAAGAGGGTGCAGTTTCGTCACACACCACTAAAGCGTATGTCATAAATTAGCAGTGGCAAGTACCTAATAACAATCTTCTTACGAAGCCAGCTTTGACTCGCTGTGCCATCCCTACTACTAGTAGTAGTAGTAGAAGTATTAGTAGTAGTAGTAGTAGTAGTAGTAGTAGTAGTAGTAGTAGTAGTAGTAGTAGTAGTAGTAGTAGTAGTAGTAGTAGGAGCGGCTGCAGCAGCAGCAGTGGCGGCATGGTGGTAGCGGGGCGGTGGAAGGGCATCAGCGGCTGGGTGGTGGCGGGGCGGTGGCGGTGGTAGTAGTAGTAGTAGTAGTAGTAGTAGTAGTAGTAGTAGTAGTAGTAGTAGTAGTAGTAGTAGTAGTAGTAGTAGTAGTAGCAGCAGCAGCAGCAGCAGCAGCAGCAGCAGCAGCAGCAGAGCAGTAGCGGTGGCAGCAGCAGCAGCAGCAGCAGCAGCAGCAGCAGCAGCAGTAGTAGTAGAAGTAGTATTAGTAGTAGTAGTAGTAGTAGTAGTAGTAGTAGTAGTAGTAGTAGTAGTAGTAGTAGTAGTAGTAGTAGTAGTAGTAGTAGTAGTAGTAGTAGTAGTAGTAGTAGTAGTAGTAGTAGTAGTAGTAGTAGCAGCAGCAGCAGCAGCAGTAGCGTTAAGACGTATCTCACTTGTTCTGCATTTGCTACTCAAATCTATTAGTTTCAAGTGCGATGTTGTAAGTAAATTTTGTACATGCATTTCTGATTAGACATAGTTTCCAATTTTGTATTTATTTGTTAAATTCTCGTCCTGGTTTGCGCACATTTTGTGTCTCTAGTTTTGTGAATACAATCTGCTAACTGGCTATTTTCACCAGTTAAAACGTGGTCAGCCCAGTGCATTTTTATTTGAGCCGTCCTGCTATAGCTATAGTACCGCCGGTAGATCATTAATGTTGGCAAGATCTGATTGATTGAGTCCTCGTCAAGATTTAAATCCGTTGTTAGCTCGAGTCCAGTGTGGTGACGATATAAAGCTACTCAGCTAACAACTATACGACTGTGCCATATCATCGTATATTTGTTGGTAATACCACGTTCTAAAGGGGGCAATAATTTATTAGTGTTTAGCTCTTGGCATGGTGGTCTTTTATGCATTAGTAAATCACACGTTATCGGCAATCAAGTCAGACTAGTAACTATACGACTGTGCTATATCAGCATATATTTATTGGTAGATACCACGTTGTAAAGGGAACACTAATTTATTAGTGTTTAGCTCTTTGCTTGGTGTCTTAATATTGTATTATTTATTGGATTGTCTGTAGCAATGTAGTGAATTACATAATTTTCATTGCGCTATAAGCCAAAATGGCATCAGTTTACAAACGTACATTGAGTTTGAAAATCGCCACCAAGGATTGGGGCGTGACTGCTATTGAAGTCTATCGTAGGCTTAAGGACGGTGCGGGTCAGAAGGTGTTGCAGGGTCGAATTAATGTCGCCAGATGTGTGTGGAATGTCACCGTAAGTTGTGAAGATGTTAAAGAAAAGCTGCTTGGTTATGTTTTAATAATGAGGGGTGGGATTTGCATTGTGGAAGGGATAGGACAATACAATACAATCTATTAGTTAAAATAAAAAGTCCATTAGAAATCCGCGATGAAAGTCTAATCGAAGAGCTAAAGAAATATGGGTGGGAATATGAAAAATCGAAAAGGAAACGTACCCATTTGATAAAACATCAGGCGTGGTTTGAAAAGGTGGACTAGCCACTATGAAGCAAACTAACGCTTGCTGGTCGGTTGTTTCTCCAATTGTATTCACCTGTCCGCTGATTGTCCAAACTTAAACAAATGTTTAACATCTGATTCTCCTGATCATTTTAAATTTCGTTTTCCAAAGACCAGAGGAGAAGCACATGCTGTCGTATGTGAAGCTGTAGGTACATCGCTGGCTGTCTCAGTACAAGAGAGATCTGTAACAGTTGCTGATGTTCATACAACTGAACCTTTGAATGTTAAGTCAAAGGATCAAGTGGCAATTAGTAGTACAGATGAAATTGAGGTTCTGGAGGTTGGGTTAAGCATAACACCATCAGTGAATGACAAAGGAAAACATGCCAGCAGTAATGATGCTAATATAGAGCAGGACAACTATAGTTTAGAGCCCGAGATGAATCTGGGGCAAACCAAGTTCAGGTCGCAAGAAACAGAAAAATCATTTGAATTTCCTTTAAGTCCACCTGACATAACCCAAGTAGAAAAAGATAGCTCTGGGAGAGATTGTACAGAAAACGCTGTATCAAACGTCAGCAGCTCTGATTCTGAAATCGAAGAAAATGACATGGATGATGATGTGATATCTCTTGCTGAGTCAGATGTCTCAACACAGACACAGAGCTCGCAATGACGTGATGATATTTTGATGTGTCATTCACAAAACGGTCAAGTACTGATACCATATCTGACCGTGAAAGGTGTCAAACATTTTACGTCAGGACTCTGACATTAATATATATATATATATATATATATATATATATATATATATATATATATATATATATATATATATATATATATATATATATATATAAGCATTTGTCAACATTCAATTTAGATAACATTGCGTTCAGCATAAAAGTAGGCAAATGGGCAAGGACAGCTTCGGGAAAAAATAAATTCAGTTAGATTCTTTATGGCGACAGTAACCATCCAGTTATTAATCATTATAATAGTAATGATCATTTGCCCACTCAATTGGCGAGGTATAAACAGCCAGCTTAAACAACATCATCTCTTTGAAGAATTAGAAAACGAAAAGGTTGTTATCGCTTTCCTTCAAGAGACAAAAATCAAAAAACCTGAAGTGTATAATTCCCATAAATATATTTCCAATTCACAAATTAATTATTCCTTATCACATGATCAAAATGCTGAAGTAGCAATTATTTTCCTTCGCCATTGTCTTCACTCTGGAAACATTATCTCCTCAATAGCAGATGCAAATGGGCACTGGATTTGGGTCACAAATGATGTATCGAACACCCGCTTAAATCTTATCTGTGTATATGCCCCAACATCTCATCAGCAATGTAAAGAATTTTTAATGATATTTCTTCAAAATTGACCAGAAGCCATCTGACACCTTAATTGCTGTGGGAGATTTTAATTGCGTATTAGATGATGTCAAAGTCAATAAGGTGAACATAATTATAATGATTTATTGATAAAGCTAAAAGGTAAAATAAATGAAATAGAGGAAAATAAATTCAATGGAGCGAAAATGAGTTCGAGGGCACAAATGCTCGCTGAGGGTGAGAAACATACGACATATTTTTGTGGACTAGAAACGTCACATGGTATTGAGAAATTAACATAGTCCATAGAGGCGGTTGGTGGTACAATGGTGTCATTAAGCACATTGATGGAGAAAGCTGCTCATGACTATTATAAAAGGTTGTACACATCGGTAGGGAATGACATCACAGCTACTGAACATATTTTAGCTAATATGACAGAGACGCTTTCTCATTCATCTTATATAATCTGTAAACAACGTTTAACACCACAGGATTTGACTATATTGCTGAAAGGCATGAAACCACAAGAATTGGCAGGCTAACAGGCTACCTGTCGAATTTTACCAAACATTTTGGCATTTATTAGGTCCAATCCTTGAAGAGCTATCAACCTGCATCTTTAAATGCAGACACCTTCCTCCATCAATGGCCAAAGCATACGTTCGATTGATATATAAAAGCAGTAATATAAACAAACTTCAGAATTACAGACCCATTTCATTACTCTGTTTGGATAATAAAATTATATCAAGAACACTAACATTAAAACATGTTTCAGTCCTAGAAGTAAATTGTAAATAAGTGTCAACTAAAAAGCCCTAAACATTAGATAGCTCAGAGAGCTCATTTAGCAATGTTCAGAATTTGTTCTGTAAAAGATAGTGATTGAGATCACTTTCTGGCAATAATGCCTACAGTTACTTTGGAAATGTTGTGCTGGTTGCAATCTGGCAACAGTTAACAACCCTGAGCTTTTGTATCATAAAAGACAGCGATTGGGCGGACAACACTACAATTTAAATTCTATCTGGCTTAAATATTTGCTAGCTGAGGTTGATAATCAACAAATGCTAAGAAAGAACTCGGACACTATCTAGATGCACGTTAGGCCTACAATCCTAGAATAACTTGTTCAAGGAAAGAATCTTGTCCGCTTATTGGACAAGTAAACGAGATGCTTTGACTTGAAAATTATTCTAGGAAAAATATAAGTGTCGACTAAATCCTGAGAGAGCCGTTAAATAAGATCAGCTATAAAGTATGAGAATGATCTCCTTGAAATCTCGTAGTTAGGAGCGGAAGAAGCCTGCTCGCCTTTCGACTTCGAGAAAGCAGAGTCACCCCGCTAACTACCGGGCAACTGCAGGGTCTTAACTGATGACCTTGACCTCTGACCATAGTCCTACAAACCTGTCTGAGTTTCTATACTGAAATTAGCTGAATTGAACAGTTGGAAATCACGGGCAACAGAGATCACTGTTTACTGAAATCAATCAAATGAAGTTAAGGTATCCTGTGTTAAGGAGGACTAAAATCTAGAACGACTTAAATAATAATTTAGAAAACAGTATTTAAATTACTTGCGTCCAAAACTGGAACGAAATCCAGTTCACATGTTCAGCTTAACCTAAGGGGAGTCCAGATGTACTAGACACTTAATCGATTCTGAAAGATTATGACATCACAATGTTTTAACCGCTGCTAAGACAGTCAGGCACCTTCTTAGCACAATAAATAAGACTGAAAAATAGCTCCTAGTTTGGTGTAAAAAATCCCAGCAATTCATCTTCTGCATGTTGTAATGTTACCAAGTGTGTCTACGTGATGCAACTCTATAAAGCTGATTACAACGGCAATGATTTTATGAAAACTTTGAACGTGCTCCTTCAATAAAGAGTGGAATCAACTAAATAATAAGAAATTGTGGACTATCTATAAATTGGCTGCTGTCTGCAGCTTGCTTCAAGAGGAAACCGGAATCTACTGGATAACAGGAAATATCGCAGCGCTGGCTAGCTGCTGATTTAAACTGCACACTCGATAACTTGGTTTTACAGGAAACCAGGATATACTGGACAACATAGCATCTCAGTGCTGGCTATCTGTAAATTGCTGCTATTTGGATACTTGCTTCTACAGGAGTAGGCTTAATGTTATCAAAGATACTATTCAGAGACAGTAAAACTTATGACAAAATCTAACATACAATATTGCTAGGGACATCTGTATCAGGTACCTGAAATTTAATCCTGATGGGCCCTATAAAAATGGACTGTTTTTTCACTATCCCTGTCTCCTCGTAAAGCAAAGGGGGACAGAAAAACGGAAGTGGAAATAGCGAAAGCAGAAATGAATAAACTTAAGGTTTTTTCTAGATAATTTGGTATAGAGGCAAATCAGTACAGATATTTGCCTGCTGTCAAACAGCATGCCTCCTCACTCTTGGCGTCTTGTATCCCAGGTTCGTGTCCTCAAGCTAACACATTTGACTCTGAATTATAACTGCATTAGCCACAAATTCAAAAAGGTGTGCACAGTACAATCGACTATGGATTGACCAGTTAGGCCGGCCGAAACTATAACAGAGTTGTGTAGCTCGCGGGGTAGTGTCACGCCATTCCGGTGTCTGGTGTCGACTCACCCTGCCGCAAGTGCACGACGAATGATGATGCTGGTTAGCTTCCGGTCTCGGTGTGACGGATCCTGTACGATACTGCCCTACTGGTGACAAAGACCTAAGGCCGGTGAAACTCAATTATTCCGGTGGGGCCATGCGACCATCGTCATGAACATTAAACACAACAGTCTCATCCCAAGAGTTTGTGTCACCAGTATGCGTGTCCATAGCAATTTCGTGATCTATGGACTTACAAGATTTGATTGGTGACCCAATTAAAATAAGTCTATACAATAGTTTTACCTAAACAGACCATCAAGTATGCTAGATAAAAATGATGAGCATACGAAAATACAAGACATAGAGACAGCCTGATGAACTTCTAAATGTGGGGCTGCCGGAGGTACCACACAGACTCATAGGCTGAAAGGAAAGAAAATTATCTTTTGTAGTGTAGGAAAATCATGTGCCTCACACGGCCACTACTCCTAGTGCTAGTTTGGGTGAGGAGTATTATCCTCGTGTGGACCGTCATCACTGAATCCTTGTGGGAGGCAAGTGCCTCGCGCGGGCCTCCATCACAGGAAAATGTCACCATCGCTTAAAGCGGGAGAAGAGTAGTGGCCGAAAGGTGCCCACTCTAATATTTAACCAAAATGCTGTAAAGAAAAGACCATACCTAGTGAAATTATGACTATAAGGTTGCGCGCTGTTTTACGTGATGATGGGATGAGCGTTTCGTGAAGGATTCCTACGTCACCATCTTATGTAATTCTTAGTATTCTGAATTAGTAGTTGCCGCTTTCATTTATGCGGGCCTTCTATGCCTAACCTCATATTTAGTTTTTAGAGACAGGAATTATTTTAGGCCGCAAATGGCTGGCGTTTACCTAGCCTTTAGACATGGCTGTCATTGAGAATGGATGCCCTAAGACATCAATACTAAAGACAGCATGCATACATGTCACTTTGCAAGACCTCCGAACTGGATAAGAATCCAGACATCTCGCTCCGTAACCACATAAAACGTCACAGGACATTGCTTACTTTTCACAAAGGTATATTTAGGCAACTGATCTATTGTTATGGTGGGAGTAAGAGAGACGAATACCCACCGTAAATGTCCTTCCCATGAGGGCGTGGCAGATCTGAATATCATGCCCAGACATTCTTACGGAATTCGGTGGGGATGCGCATCTCGGCCATCACCAGGTCCTACAGAACTAACTTTTTAATCTGGCGTTAGGGTTAAACACAAGTTGCCAAGTTATGCACTGCGGTGTGGGAGGATTGTTCAGCAGATTAAAGAAAATAATAATTAGGATATGTTTTCATAGTGCTTTCCTACATTGGCAAAGGTAACTAACTACTGAGTATCCGAAGATACGTGGGGAATGTATGTGACACCACACCCTGGCCATCACTGCACGGAAACCCCAATAGTTTCCCAGGGTCGGATCAGTCCATGGTGCAGATAGGGACATCCAAACAATTAAGAAGCCATAGGAACATGAAGAGAGACAAAAACCTAGAAATATGAGGCCCTTTAGGTATGATGGCCAATCTTACACAACCTTGCCGGAGTACGGGGCTAAATTATCATGACTACCGGAAAAGAGGCGTCCACTATGTGTCTCCTAACGAAGAGATTGTCTCTAATCATATTAAACCTATCCTATCGAGTTGAATAGAAAAGGTTTTTAGTCGGTAGCATGCCGGGCTAAACAGAGTTTTAGCACAGACAGCGACCTCAGTGAAAAATTGTTGGTGGCGGGAGAAAGTGATGCATATATAAATGTTGCTGTATAGTGTTTCCTACGTGCACTGCAGTCCTATATTTTTCTACAAATAAACAAAACATATGAACTGATGGCCACTTGCCATATATACACTAACCAGAACAATCAATACAATATGAAATGATCAGAATAATATATATAGTACAGGTTGAGAAACCTACTATGGTGCGGTTAGCAAAAACACCTTACAGAAAATAAGAATAACTATAAACAGATACAGAAATTATAATTAGCGGTCCTAAGACCGTTACAGTGGCTGTTAGTCATAGGGACCATTTATACAGATACAATATAATTATCAAAGATGTAATTAACTGTATAATTAAAATGTCAAGTATAGTTACTTGAATAATCGGTAGCCATTCTCAAGCCTGGGCTATCGTGTTACTGAAATTGATACGTCACCCTTGGTTTGACATGAGTTGATGCGTTCCTTGGAAGCTGGAAAGTTCCTGCATGCCGGTTTCCGCAAACATGATTCTCGCAAACAGCCCATGACGGGAGCGGATCGAACTCAGGACTGTAATCACAATACATAGAACGTCTAACGAGAAGTCAGCAAAGAATACAATAACATTACTGCTATGACGAAAGTTCCCATACACCGATGGTACGGATGGAAGTTGACAACAACCCGATCATGAGCGGGGGTTGTTGAATGCGGATGAAGATACATAACTAAGCTTAACAGTGCGGGGTATGTCAGCCAGCTCTGAAGACATACCGGGCAACGTTTACTTTGCTCCAGTCAAAATGTTTAGATAAACCTGCACATCATCAGTGTGGGGATGGTTGAATAACCACTTTTCGGTGTGGCTGGCAAATCCGGCGAGTCATCCACCAAAGAACATTGCTGCCTCTACATCTGTAGAATCACATTTTCAGGCCAGGAAAAGCCTCACTGCAAGTTCGTGTTCCAGTTAGTTCTTAATATTTTCGTGAACAATATCCAAAAGTTCAAAAAAATGCTCTCGCAACAACGGGAGATACAAAATTGCTTTAGTACGGTGAGTTGGATTACTGCTGGCTACGGAAGAGAAACCGACAGAGACCAAAATGATCTGCGTAATGCCTGTCTTGCGGATTGTAGCTGACACAGGTCCAACCTATTCGGCCCCTGGCCGAGGATGCTCTCGAGCTCTGGAATTTGTCTCCTTTTATACTACTCGTGACGTCACAGGCGCATGCTCCAACCAATCATCGGTCGAGCGACAGCCAATCAAGGTGTAGCTAATAATAACGCAGTCAAATATTCTAGAACATTCTAGAAGTTCTGCGTACACGTGGTTATGATGTCACGGCAACATCTTGGAGATAATCAAAAGGGGTTGTCCGTGGATAACTCAGCCATTTCTTAACCGATTTTGAAATGGTTTACAGATTTGGAAAGCGCGTCGAATTCTGGTCTTAAGTACTGCCAGATTCGGCGGGAACAAGTTATTAAAAAAGGATTACATTGTACCTTCTCGGTACACTAAAAGCGTCATCCTATCTTGGTCGTAAATTACGCGCTCTGTCAAAAATAGTGTTAAGCGTACTATGCGTTTTAACGAACTTAGTCGTTTTTACAACGCAATCTCTCTCATAGGATCATATACGCTTATAGCTCTACCCAGGGGGTGGGGGCGTGTTCAGGGAACGAATCCAGGATGGGCGGCATGTACCCAGTTTAGCTGGTACGGCCGGTACCTGACCGGTCGATCCGAACTACAGTTGTGTGTAATGATTCTATAACTATATGGCCTTAGAATATTTTGTAACATACATCCCCTTGATTTAGTATAGTACCAGCTATAATTGACATATATCCGCCCTGTCCTAATTAGCACCTGTTGCCCACCTAATTATAGCTTAGTCTGAATAAAGTTATCTTACTATATAGTCATACATTACCGTGTGCTAGTTATATCATAGAAGACCATGTCTGAAGTTCTGAACAGTTCATGGTGTCAGGATTTTCAGTTAAAAAGTTGGTAAAAAATTTGTTTTAAAGTTAGTGATAGAAATGGATCAGTTACAGTCACCATCGAGCTTAAATTTAAATGGAAATATAAGTGAAAATTGGAGACGTTCTAAACAATCATCTGAGATATACATGGTCGCCAGTCACATAAAATCCAAGGACCAGGAGATCCATGCAAATGCCACTACTACATGTAATCAGATCAGATGCGGTGGCGATATACAACACATTTGTGGATGCATAGGGATGTTGACGGGACATACCTTGCAAAAATCCTAGAACATTTGGATGCTTACTGCAACCAGCGAAAAAACATGACATACATGCGCAGCCAGGCACACGGGAGAGCATAGGTGCTTATGTTACAGAGCTACCAGTGAAAGCTAAATCATGCAAGTTTGGTGAACTAACTGATCTTTGATACAGGATCGTATTGTATGTGGCATAATTAATGACCAGGTTTGAAGCAGACTGCTACATGACACAGATCTCGTGTTACAGAGAGCAGTAGATATTTGCCGAGCAGCGGAGGCGAGTGAATGTCAAATGCAAACATTAATATATGCTGACAGCCATTTGGTAAATGTGGTCAAACAGAAATCTGTTAAGAACCGACCACCTGTGCACAAACCTGGTTACCATAGCAACAAAAGTGATGACCAGCGAAATATATGTTTTAAATGCGGTAGAAAACACCAACCGAAGAAATGTTCAGCTTTTTGACAGACCTGTTATCATTGTAATTGTAACAATCATTTTTCCAAAATGTGTAAAACACGGAATCCTCAAGTGACTGGAAATAAAGTAAACATGGTTCTAGAACAATGACAACTCATCCGATAATGAATTATATATATCGATATGGTACAGCACATTGGAATGAATAAAGACACTTGGGATGTGGATTTAAAAATTAGACATACAACTGTCAGATTCAAATTTGACACAGGAGCGCAGTGTAACGTAATATCAAAGAAAAATTATGACAATTAGCAACGATCTGTTACAGAGATCACGAACGAAATTGGTATCGTATTCAAATCACCAAATTAAAGCGCTAGGGAAGGCTGTGCTTACAGTGTCGTTCAAGGACAAATATTACATCATTGATTTTTACATAGTGGCTTATGACATCACACCAGTATTATGCCTACAAGTGTGCGATGAACTAAAGTTAAATAAACAGATTTATGCAATCAATCAGGACACATCAAACTCTTCACAACGTGACATTTAGATGAATATCAGGATGTATTTAAAGGTATTGGATGCCTAGAGAAGGAGCACCATATTAAACTTGATAACAGGGTAATGCCAATAATACAGGACCAGGAGGTGAAATATGACTACAAAACTTGAAGCGACTACAATACATTCCATGTTGGAATACTCTTCAAACGTATACTATAGTGTGAGTTATATTGCTATGGCCTGAATCCCGGATTGAACCCCGGCTCCTTGGATTGGAATTCCAAGCTTGTGCGGCACAACGGTTTTGCCAACTGAACCTACGAAATATGTTCCGAGAGACGGAATCTACTCATAACCTGAGAAGACAAGAAGAAAAAGTCAATTCACGTGTTTTGTGTTTTTGTTTAAATATTGGTATTGACTTTTTAATTTACCGTACTATAGCCTGTGAAAACGAATAGTTGTTAAATATGGTTTTTGGAGGTAATGCTATAATATTGCGTAATCTTGTAGCCACTCTTTCAACTCTTTTGTTACCTGTTTTCGAATAAACTCCACCAACAAGTTGCAACATCTCGTGGACAGGTCAAGTCTCCCAGTTACCAACAAATTAACAATTTGTTTGTTTTTCTGTTCCAGACCGTGGCGGTTTTGGAGGACGTGGTCGTGGTGGACGAGGTGGATTTGGTGATCGTGGTGGATTTGGTGATCGTGGTGGGCGAGGTGGTTTTGGCGCACGTGGTGGTGGTGTTAGGGGAGGAAGAGGTGTGTATTAGCTATTACCTGAGTTGTAGATACATGTATGTCTAACAACATTGTGAGTGTCAATAACGCGCACGTGCACACAGTTTTCCTCATCTACACTTGAGGTATCAGTCATTTCTCCACACATATAATTTGTTTAAATGTAATCATAATTCATTTCATACATGTATTGTATCATACTCTATGTCATTTGTAATATAAAATATACAGGTACATAAAATTAATGCCATATGTATACACGTAATATTACAAATATTATATGTCAAGGTAGTCTCTATGATTATGAAGAGTCGCAGTCTACAACTGCGTCTCTAACATCTGCCTATCGATTCCTGTCTGGATTTTCCGCCGAAACGGTCCATATTTAACACACCTTTTTTATACGAAAACTGGATATATGTGCGAAACGAACTGCAGTCAATAAAAATATATCGGCAACATCAGATTGCCGTAAATAGTTTAGTGAATTATTCTCTTTAAACCATTCAGTCTTCGTTTTATTCAAAGTAAACAACAAGCACGTTTGTCTGCGCGTACATTTCGTTTTTTCGTATCTTCTTGCTTCGGTTGACGAATCGCGTGATGAGCGAGTCCGCGCTAAAACACGGATCCCGTATTGCGTTGCCGGACGGCGCCCGATTGTAGATTGAACAATCTACGAGGTTATTAGAAAAGCTCTGATTGAAAATATTTTATTTTAACATTTTCAAACCAAATTAACAGCTAAGTTTTAAATATTTTCAGGGAATATTTTGAGCGGTACCGGTTGCTACACATTCACAGGTTCGCATAGCTATTTGCTGCGATACATAATTTTGATGTAAAATTCAGTCAATTTTGAAATATTTTTGATAAAAAGTCGCTAAAAGTTGCAAAACACTTGTCAAATTTAGTAAGGAAGCGAGATGCGCATGATCAAAATTCTAAAAGCTAGCGATGCGCGCCTGCGTTAGCGGCTTCCTTCTTGTAGTATAATAATAAACTGTTACAGACTTCAGTTTTGAGTTTGGACACCAGTCGAAAACTCGCAATGTGTATCACGGGGTATTCACGGTCGTCAACATATTGCTCGTAACAGACTCTCTTGTAAATCTAAATTCTCCTATAGGGGGTATGGCTATTGGTCATTGCCTCGTCATTAGTTAGCGTTATGATAAACTTTAAAAATACAAGTTTATCTAGGCTGATTCTGGTCGATTTAGACAATGTTTGTCTCGGAAACTGAGTTATATCATCGGGAATGCTAAACTCCTGTTAGCGCATCCCCAAATCAAGGCCGACACAGTATAGTTAGCCATGCTACGGCGGTGTATCGTGCTTGATTCGCGCAAGCAACAAATTTAGAATGGCATGTCGCCAAGATTGACGCATGCGTGAGAGTGTTCTCGAGTACTCTTCTCCAAAGTCGGGAACATACTTTCTCTCACAAGATTATTGGTTAATAAATATAACTATATAGAAAGCAACCGATAAATCGCAAGGAAACTACCGACAGTAAAGAAAATAAACAATGTTTTACGTGGTAATTTTATGAATGACGTAGTAGTATCTATATATAGCATTCGTAGTATTCGTAGTAACACAGTGGCCCGATTGATACACGCTGATCACACTAAAACTTTTTATCATTCACTATTTAAGCCAGAGAGAACAACCATTAGTTATTTTTAAATAAAAATTGTGTCAAAATATTCAACATGTTATTGGTATGGTTGCTTTGAAATTAACATACTATTTCAGTGCTGAAAGAATTAAACTAAGGAGTAATACTATATAGTTGTAACAATTGAATTTAAATTCTTTTCCAAAAAGTATTCGTTTTCTATCTTGACCAGTTAAAATACATTAATAAAGTCAATTTATAAACAACCAAAATCGATTTCTGAAATCATGATCGATCTGTTAGTTGAACATACAAACCATTCAATCACCGATCAAATCGATAAAGTACATGTATGCATAATTTTATGTAGAAAATGGATAAGTCCCCAGCACGCACTCTTAAGTACTCAAAAGTATCAATACAGATTATGTACTCGAGTATGAGTACTTTGGAAATGTACTGAGTCTGAGTACATGTACATGTACTCATAAAAAGGCATGAGTACTGAGTACATGCGAGTACCTGAAAATCTGTACTAGAGTACACGAGTACGTTGTCCCCAACCCCGTTACTTACATGTATATGGAAATAAAGTATCTTGAATCTTGAATTTCGTCGATCTAAGCAGTTAATGACCATGAGTGAGAAAATGGGTGGTCGTAGGTGCATGTAACAAATAATATTCATAAATTTCAAAGGAAAACAAAAAATTGAGATCAATTTAAGAAGCATTTTAACCATCCCTCATAGCTGGCATTTACGTATTTGACATTGTCTGAAATTCCATCGACTGTTATTTAGTCGAATTTCAGAAATATAAATGATACTGACATAAAATTTTGTGAATAATAAAATTTTATTGAATGCGAAGCCACAACCGTCGATCGTTTGATATTTGCGTTGAATTTTGTTGCTTTTTCTATATTTAAAGCACCCATTATGCGCTCAATGTGAAGCTGAAAGAACTTGGTAAATACTGTAGAGTACTACGTCATTGATTTAAAAAAGGTTTATTTTTAGTCTATGTGGGAGCACAATAAGACATGTCTTATTAGTGTGTCTCCCACTTATGTACAAATATATTACATTATGATTAAATAAATCAAGGGGTGAATAATAATGTTGCCAACTGTCACAACAGTAATAACATTAATAATAATAAGAACAGGAAGGAGGAGGAGAGGGAGGAGGAGAGATGTTGTACTGTCGGTAGCCTAATGATGACAGAATAAAATCTTCGGGAGAAGGGAGGAGCTAGATGTGCTGTAGTCACCCATGCTGGTCCACACTGCATGGCCATCCAGAAATTCCGCACCTATGGATTTGGCGACACAATCCATGAGTGCTGTTTGAAATTACTGTAGGTCATTTAAAACTACGTCATTGCCTGGCAACGAGCACACGTGAATGACATTATGCCCCGCTTACTATTTATGGTAGCAGAATGCTAATTAAATGCAGTAATGTCGTGGAAATTGCATGTTTTGGCAGGACTTAGTTTTGTAATGACACACTTTTTATACCCCGCCAAAAAAATTGTCGTGTTATTATGTAATGGCGCCGGGCAGGCGACTGGTCGTGCAGGTGGCAGACTGGTTTCCAGATGATAACTCTGTTACCATTCATCGGATTGCATTGAAACTTCATAGGGTGGTTGGACTAGGTCTGGGGAAGAAACCTATCGATATTGACGATGATCCTAAATGCAAGATGGCCGCCAGCCACTGGCAGCCATCTTGAAATTTGGTTTCCGGATGATAACTCTGTTACCGTTTATCGGATCGCTTTGAAACTTCATAGAGTGGTTGGACGATGTCTGAGGAAGAAAGTTATCGAAATTGACAATGATCCAAAATCCAAGATGCCCACCAGCCAATGGTGGCCATCTTGAAAATGGGTTTCCGGATGATAACTCTGTTAGTGTATGTCAGATCGCATTGAAACTTCATAGGGTGGTTGGACTCGCTCTGAGGAAGAAACCTATCGAAATGAATAATGATCCACAATCCAAACTGGCCGCCAGCCACTGGTGGCCATCTTGAAAATTGGTTTCCAGATGATAACTGTTATCCTTTATCGGATCACTATGAATCTTCATAGGGTGCCGGCAGCCACCGATGGCCATCTTGAAAATTGGTTTCCGGATAATAACTCCATTACTGTTTATCGGATTGCTTTGAAACTGCATAGGGTGGTTGGAGAAGAAACTTATCGAAATTGGCAATGATCTGAAATTCAAGATGGCCGCCAGCAACCATCTGGAAAATTGGTTTCCGGATGATAACTCCCGTTTATCGGATCGCTTTGAAACTTCATTCAGTGGCAGCCATCTTGAAAATTGGTTCAGGACGATACATCCTTGACCATTTAACGGATCGTTTGACACTTCATAAGGATGACTGGTCTGATGAGTCTGAGGAAGAAATAATTGTTTAATGGAATGGCTATGCAGGGAGTGCTGTACAAAGACACACCAATAAAATGTGGAGTTGCAAATCAAAACCTACATACATGGAAAATAACAATAGAGTACAAACAAATCATGTGATGGCCTTGAGCCTGTCAATTTGGAAGTTTCTCATGGTAAATAAATGGTTGAAATGGCCTCCGAAAGTGTATTAAGAAATTGATCAGTTTCGATTACTAGTCTCAAAGACTGCATTCTTATTTCATCAGAAACGTGGCAGAAATTTTGTCAGATGACTAGAACGGGTCAATCGAATCAGAATAACTTGAGCCATATGATGCTATGTTACATGGGGCACGCGATATAATCTGATCGACGGAATTAGAGTAGTCTACTCTATGCTAAAATTAAAAGGTACAATGGACTGACGGCTATGAATTATGAGGGTGGCGTGTTAGATTTTGACGGTATTCTGGTGCCGAGACCAAGAAAATAGTTAAATAATTAAATTAGTAATCGTACAAGATTTTCACGGATTCCATGGGACCCAGTGCCACTAATTTTCGGGTTCGCAATGGACCTTTCCAGTTTTAGCTATGCCCCACCCATCTCTAGCTAAGCTCCACCCACACCTCGCTCGTGTTGGGATCAGGTCGATCTCTGAACACCCTGACTATCAACTTCCCAAAAACTACACAGGTAAGCTGTTGAATAGTTTGAAACTAATCTGACTGGGCGCTGTTGCTGCCTAAGGCAGCAACAGCGCCCAGTCAAATTAGTTTCAAAATGTTCAACAGCCTGTTTATTAAATAGCGAAGAATTACAAAGACATACAATTCATACAACGTGTCGGACCATTTAAGATTTGATGACGCTCTATATGGAACCCTTCGTGACGTAATGATTGTGATGTCATCATACATGCGCTGAGCTGATTATGACGTCATACGCGGTCAGATGATAGATGGATACTCTGGAAAGGTGAATTTACATTTATGGGAATTGTTGTATTGGAAATACTGGATTGTTGTTGTATACATGTTTGTTTGTGTTTCAGGTGGCCGGGGAGCGGGAGGCAGAGGTAAAGTATACATACTAGATGTAATTGATGAATCCGGAGCAATCATATGACGTAATAATCACCAACGTCATATTTTTGTGACAAACCTTTTAAACCAGATATTTTTTATCGATAAAAGCCCTCAAAAGTCGTAATGATGATGATGTCATAATGAGTTATGTCATGAATGCTGTAAATTAAGTCTGTCATAAATGCTTAATAGTCCGCCACCAAGTTGTACAAATTGTATTCATTTACTGTTTAATAAACAGTCTTAAATATTTTGAAACTAATTTAAATGGGCGCTATGGTAATGTAGCAACAGTCAAATTAGTTTCAAAATAGTCAACAGCTTACCTGTCATTTAGATGTCTGTAGTTAGTCTTCTGGAAATTGAGATTCAGGGACTGCAGGGGTTGATTGATCCCAACACGGGCGCTTAACCTTTTTTCACCCTCATAACTAAAAATGGCTGCTGTAGTCGTCTTGAGAAATTTCTTTTGCAGACCCAGGGAAGACTATTTTTGAAAATTTACCACTGGGATGACTGGTTCGATAACCGAGCCAGTCATTCCAGTGGTAAACTTTCAAAAGTAGTCTTCTCTTGGTCTGCAAATGGACATTTTGTATGCGGAAATTGAAATTTTCTTGAACAAATTTAAGTGTTGGCCGATTAATTAGCTAGAGATGGGCGTGGTATGACTAAAACTAAATTGGTCCTCCAATGGTAGATTTCTAATCTGTGGCCTTATCACGCGAAGCAATGTCTCATAATACACTTATATGGGGAAACATATTCCATTTAATCCTTTACTGGTCACATTTGCTGAAGAAAATCAAAACATTTCCTTATTGAATGTCCATCTACAGGCATGACAGGTAAAGGGAAGACATTTTGGAAATTTTACCACTGAAATGACTGGCTCGATTATCGAGCCAGGCATTTACAGTGGTAAATTTTCTAAAATATTTTTCTCTGAGCCTGAAAATGGTCATTCCTCAAGACCGCTGTAGAGGCAGGCCGGTTTTGGCCGGGTTGACCATTAAAGATTTAAATCGATTCTTAACTCGTTTATTTGTGTATTAGTTAGCGTTTTCTTAAAGTTAAAGTTACATGTCCTGCAGAGTACACTAAGCATTAATCAGTGCTGTAACTTAGTGAGTGCCCTGATGCAAATGCAATTGAAAATCACTGAGGAGATGTGGATCTCAACAGTCAGGTGCTCTCATGCTTAGGAAAAAGATATCAGTGCCTTGAATATTTATAAATCCATAGTTTGTTGATTTTTGTCTCATCGTTGTGTAATACAAATGCAATTTCAGAATGATGGTCACTGAATTGTTAAAAAGTAGCAGCTTCATACAATATTTTCTATTAATTAATAATGCGAGTATGTGTACTGATTTATTATATGACATAGAATGCTGGCAGCCTAAGTTCAATGAGGGCACTGTCTTTTGATTTGTATCATGCCCTGATGACATTCATCTCTAAATGTTATGCTACTGCACTGATTAATCACTCTGACATGTCTGATGTCAAAATTGTTAATTTTCAAATTAAAAGATGAACTGATGTTCATTTTTCAACAACTTTGGTAGAAGATGTCATGTCGTCCGCAAAAATTTGTTGAAAAATTTAATCCAGTTTCTTTACTATTGACAAGGTCAAGGATAGAAACTTGACATTTCATCATCGCTCTGCTCATCTTCATTTATAGACCTACACGTAAGACCTGTATGGACCACGCTGTCACATCAAATATTTAGTTATATATTAATACTTGATAGTCTTACTAAGGGCCAAGAGACCAAATATCATCCGGCGTTATCTCCCCGGAATAAAACGTGTCAAAAATATGGTATCTGAAGTATACAATTAGAAAAGCTTTTTCAAATCCAATTTTCAAAAATAGTCTCTTTCTCTGCAAATGGACATTTCTCACTTGAGACCAAGCTGTTTGTGGCTGACTTGAGTGTTGGCGTTACTAAATTAATCAAGTCTTCTGTAGTCTTGGAAAATGTTCATTCGTACATGTAGACCAAAAGACTTCAAATTTTACCATTAGAATGACTGTCTAGAAAACTTAGCCAGTCATTTCAGTGACCAGTGGTAACTGTTCAGTGATAGCTGTCCGACTCTTGGCCTTCAAAACGGACATGTACGTAGAAGCAAAAATGTAGATTTTTATACCAATTTTAACTGGTAATCATGGGTTAGAATGTCCTAGTTGGGATACAGTACATATTTAATTTTAACCCTTTCATGAAGAAGCCGGCCAAAACCAGCCTCTACATTGGTCGTGTGGATTGTCTATTTGTAGGCCAAGAGAAGACTATTAAAAAAAATTTATCATTGGAATGACTGGCTCGGTTATCGAGCCAGTCATTCCAATGATAAATTTTTTTTAAATAGTCTTCTCTTGGCCTGCAAATTGGCATTCAATGAGCAAATATTTTATTTTTCTTGACCAAATTTGGAGATTAATGTGTTAAACCTGCATGTACTTAGATGTCATGAAACTAAGTCAATCTTAGATCTTATGATGACTTAATTTCTTAAATTAATAAAATATTTTAGTTGGGAAGTTGAATTAGGGACTCATGTCTCTAATTCAATTTTACAACGTAATAAATTCTACTAATTTATATGTAATGAAATCATCGTATGCTAAGATTTAATTAGTTTCATTACATCTACATGTACACAGTAGGTACACAATATGAGCCATTTATTATACACACATTGTCCTCAGGTGGTCGCGGTGGGATGAGAGGCGGTAGGAAGGTGGTTGTGGAGCCACACAGACACGAAGGCGTGTTTATCGCCCGAGGAAAGGAAGACGCACTTCTGACCAGGAACCTCGTACCAGGAGAAACCGTGTATGGTGAAAAGAAAATTATTGTTGAGGTACATGTTTGTTCTGTAATGAAACTAGTGTTGTTCCGATTAATCGATTTGATCGATGATTGAATGGTTTGTATGTTCAACTAACAGATCGATCATGATTTCAGAAATCGATTTTGGTTGTTTATAAATTGACTTTATTAATGTATTTTAACTGGTCAAGCTAGAAAACGAATACTTTTTGGAAAAGAATTTTAATTTAATTGTTAGAACTATATAGTATTACTCCTTAGTCTAAGACACTAATTCTTTCAGCACTGAAATAGTATGTTACTTTCAAAGCAACCATACCAATAACATGTTGAATATTTTGAAACTTATTTGACTGGAAGCTGTTGCTGCCTAAGGCAGCAACAGCTTCCAGTCAAATTAGTTTCAAAGTATTCAACAGATTATTTCTTAAATTATTACGCCTCTGTCATACCTGCGACTTTGTTTGAAAGGGGTAGTTACATGTATCCTTGAACATGCTATAATTACTGCATTCAAAATGGGTACAAAATGAGAACCCGTTATGATCAATCATTAATTGGTCATCGCTTAATATATAAAACCAATCATCGATCACAAAAATAGAACCAATTCCCAGCACTAAATGACAGAATAAACCATGTTTTGTGTTTAGTCAGTCCCTTTAACCAAATTAAAGCTAAAATATCAAGACACCATCATGACCAAAATCATTTACTTTCTAATAAATGTGCTGTTGACTAATTTAACACAAATCTGGAAAGGAACCTGTTGCTGCCTTCTGAGGCAAAAATTCAAGGTACACTTTTGAATATTTTGAAACCAATTTGACTGGACGCTGTTGCTGCATCTGCAAACAAATGTGTTTCAAAATATTCAACAGTTTACGTGTATACATGATTACCTTGAAATTGGGATTCTAAAAATTCAGGATTCAATGTATATACATGTAAATTAATTCCAACACACAGGGGAAAAGTGGGAGGAGCCCCCCCCCCCCCCCCATTACTGCCTGATAGATACCCACTAGAGATAATAGAGACTGGCATTGCTGGGTACTGATTTAACTCTTTTAACAATCATATCAGCTAAAAATGCCTTCTGCACTGGGCTTGAGAAATGTCCATTTGCAGAGTAAGTGAAGACCATGTTTTTTAAATTTACCAATGGAATGACTAGCTCAATAACCGAGCCAGTCATTCCCCTGATAAATTTTCAAAGATACTCTTCCCTTTGGTCTGCAAATGGGCATTTTCTATGAGAAAATTGAACAAATTCGAGGGTTATTGAGATTAATTTGAGGTTTTGGACACAACTTAATATACATGGAGTTTGAGGGTTAAAATCTGGAAAAGTATGGAATATAAAAAATCCATTTCCAGCGTTTTAACCCTTAGCACTCTGATGTCAAAACTTCTAATTTTCAAATTAAAGTAAAAGATGAACTGATGTTAACTTTTCAACAAATTTGGTGGAAGATGGTGCTGTCGTAGAACTTACACCAGTTTCTTTGATATTGACTCAGTAAAAGATTGAAAAATGACATCAGAGTGGTAAGGGTTAAAACTGAAAAATTCTACATTTTCTGCTGATCGCTTAGAAAGTATATATGGAAATTTCAAATAATACAATTGTAAGTGTGAGGATCTTCTGTTTCGGCAGAATTTCCGCTTCGTAAGCAGAATTGACATACTGAAGCAGAATCTGCCCTTTGAAGCAGAAATCAACAAAGGTTAACATTTTCTTCTAAATAATTGGCTTTCTTGTTTAAATTCTTCAGTAAAATTCTCTCTGTACCTGAAATTATGAAAATTAATCTATCAAATTGAAGAAAAGCAATACATGTACATCTGTGTGCCAGAGATAGTCTTCTTACCGGTATTCCAAGTTACAAGGCAGAGTGTAAATCTAGTTTTGTATCCTCTCGATATAGGCATGTCAAATTTTCATGCATCTGCGATTGCCAATTATTGTTCAGATTATTGTTTGAAGGCTGAAAAACAGTGAAACCAGTGACGAAGCAGAATTTGCTATTTTCCAAAGCAGAAGTTACACTTTTACGAAGCAGAAAATCATCACCCCTACAATTGGGTTTGATTCTCATTTACAAAATAATAGATGATATAAACAAATCTTGACGACCTTTGCTAATAATTCTGATAGTATTCCAGGGTTCATACATACATGTACTGGTCATGGAAATCCTGCGGCCAAGGAATTTGAAAATTTAAATTCCAGGCCTGGAAAGTCATGGAAAATCAGCATTTTTTATCATAGGTCATGGAAAAGTCATGGAAAATAGTAAATCATACAAAGTAAAAGAAATCTGTTGGCATAAATTTTCGCGGTCACCTTTATGCAATGAAAATTACGGCAGCAGTATATTGATCAAAACATAAAGGCATTGGTTTGATTCTTGCAAGACACGCTATTCAGCCTTTTTGCAGAATAACTCTGATCATAATTTATAGCTATGTCATAAACACAAATCTACGTACTGGTATTAGTTCTTGGAGGTCATGAAATTTGTTTATTTTTTTCATAAAAAGCCATGGAATTTCAAACAGAAAGGTGTATGAACCATGGTATTCTGCACAATTTGGTGGATTTTGGAGACATCATAAAATGAGTTTGGAACTTAAAACATGTACACTAGGAAATGGTACATACATGTATATGGAAAAAGTATGGAATTTCGTTCTGCAGATGGTGTATAAACCCCGTGGTTTGAAGTACATAGCTTACATGTGCTGTATTTTAACTCTTGCCACACTGATGTAAGATTTTTAAATTTTCAAATTAAATTAAAAGATGAACTGGTGTACAGTTTTCAACAAATTTGGTGGAAGATAGTGCTGTCGAAGAATGACATAGTACATGTACCAATGTCATCCACCAAAATTGTTGAAACATGCATGCCAGTTTCTTTGCTATGGACATGGTAAAAGATAGAATAGTGATATCACGAGGCATAAGGGTTAATGGTTCATCTGGCCATAGCCGGCCTCTTATGGAATGTCCATCTACAGGCCAAAAAATACAATTTTTTAAAATTTACCACTGGAATGACTGGCTCGATAACCGAGCCAGTTATTCCAGTGATAAATTTTCAAAAATGGTATTCTCTTGGCCTGCAAATGGACATTCACTAAGCATTATTTTGATTTTCTTGACCAAATCTGACCATTATGGGGTTAATATTGTCTTTATTTAGGAGAATGAAAAGAAGGTTGAATACAGAGCTTGGAACCCGTTTCGGTCTAAATTAGCGGCGGCCATATTAGGAGGCGTCGACAAGATTCATATGAAACCTGGATCCAAAGTGTTATACCTGGGAGCTGCATCAGGCACTACTGTCAGTCATGTATCGGATATCGTTGGTCCGGTATGTGAGTAAAGAGTATTATTGCTGCAACGATATATCGTGATATCGCGATACAGTAAGCGTATCACGATACATGATACACAGTTAAACGGATCATGATACTTAGAAACATTAATAAAACATAATAACGAAAAATTAGTTACCTCTACGGGATGTAGAAATTGTTTGAGTGTAGCTTTCGTGGCCATCTCGGTCACTTCTTCGGCACTAAGTGACAGTTGCTGGCAACGTCACTCTGGTCAGTTCTGCTACTAATAAAACGGTTTACCTTTGGATTTATATGATAGAAAACTTAACCCTTTCAGCGACAAATCCCTGAAAAGTAAATTCCTTTCAAGGTAAAGTATATTTTGCTGAATATTTTGAAATTAATATGACTGGAAATGCTGCTTAAGGCAGCAATGGCTTCGTCATATTAATTTCAAAATATGTAACAGCTTTCCTGTATGGTTGCCTTGAAACTGAGATATACGGAATTTATCAACGAAAGGGTTATGTTAACATTTGCATTTAATTGGTAGGTCTCCCCAAAACAGATTGTTCCCACTGTTGTGCTGTTAAAGCATTACGTACTTTGTTTATTTTAATAGGTTTTTTTATGCATCGTTTGTTATGTATCGTTATACGTATCGTATCGTGACACACATTGTGATACGTATTGTATCATTATTTTGGGAATCATTGCAGCCCTAAAGTGTATAGATGTATCTATCAAGTATTCATATTGAGGCTAGTAGAGATTGCAGGCCTAAAGTCATCATATATTTCTTATATTTTCTTTTGTTTTTAGCAAGTCATATATTGCAGGGATGAGATTTTTCCTATCTTTATAGGAAATCTGATTTTTCACTAACCAGATTTATAGGAAATCTTATAATTTTGTTGACCAGATTTTTAAGAGGAACCATACTAGTGTCTTAACCATTTAACCCTCAAATTTATTCACAAAAATTTCAATTTTCTCATAAAAAATGACCATTTGTAGACCAAGAGATTATTTTTGAAAATTTATCACTGGAATTACTGGCTCGGTTATCGAGCCAGTCATTCCAATGATAAATTAAAAAAATAGTGTTCTCTTGTTCTGCAAATAGACATTTATCAAGAGCACTGCAGAGACCGTTTTTGGCTGATAGATTAACATTTTAGAACACTTTAATATCAAATTATATTGATTTAGCAGTCCTTTAATTGTCATTGAGTTGCATAGTGTATTCATTGCTCTTTAATGGTCACAATTGGTCAAGAGAATCTATATTTGCTCTTAGTGAAAGTCCATTTGTAAGCCGAAAGAAGACAAATTCTGAAAATTTATCTCTTGAATGACTTGGTCGATTACCGAGCCATGATTACTGTGCCAGTCATTTAGTGGTAAATTTTCCAAAAATTCCAAAAAGGGTTATTGGTTTTAG
This sequence comes from Chaetoderma sp. LZ-2023a, assembly GCA_034401795.1. NCBI lineage: Eukaryota > Metazoa > Mollusca > Caudofoveata > Chaetodermatida > Chaetodermatidae > Chaetoderma > Chaetoderma sp. LZ-2023a. Next base: position 4,591,500 of record CM067361.1, on the reverse strand, counting down.
GAGATGGTGACAATTTCTAAGTCAAGAAGGACTGACTCTTCACCTAGGTGAGCTTATACAATCCCGATTTGTCTGTCATCTGTCAACAGTTGTGGCATGTTTCGCCATTTGTTGATAGATTAAAACCAAATTTGGCAGATATGTTCCTTTTGGCAATATTATATTTGGGCAATGATGATGAAGAAGCTAATTTTGTTTGTGGCGGATTTCGCCATTTATCAAAGGATTAAAACCAAATTTGGCAAATATGTTCCTTTAGGCAATCTATTGAGATTAAGTGCCACGTTACATGTTTCTGCGGTCCAGGGCAATCACTTATTACCGCAGGGCAAGCAAATTTTAACACACTGGTTGTCCTGGGGGTGGGGGGTGGGGGACAACGTAGATAATGTGTTATTTTCAGGGCCTGTGACTAATTATTTTTTTTAGTCTTAATTCTGTAGCGCTCAAATTATTTAAATTTTCTCATAGAAAATATCCATTTGCAGACCAAGAGAAGACTGGTTTAAAAAATGTACTTGTACTGTAGATTGAATGTGTTTCTTGTTTCACCTGCAGGAGGGTCTGGTGTATGCGGTTGAGTTCTCGCATCGGAGCGGTCGTGATCTTATTAACGTCGCGCAGAAACGTCCAAATATTATCCCGATTATTGAAGACGCCAGACACCCGCACAAGTACAGGATGTTGGTCGGTAAGTAATATAGCTCCGACTGTCCAAGTACTTTGTACAAGTACAATCAGACATGAATGAACGCACAGGTCGGTGGGGAAAGTACAACTCAGAAATAACCTAAATAAAGCAAAATAAAAAGTATGGTTTAATATTTTGGACGTAACTCTCTGCCGTTTGCATTTCTGTTAAAAACATGGTCTACAGAAATTACATATAATTGCCAGATCTATCATCTAACATGTCTACAATGTAACTGTCTGGCACCTGAATTTCCATGGGTTTTAACTCTGGATATGCTGAATATTTTGAAAACAATTTGACTGAATGTTGTTGGTGGCTATACAACTTTCAGTCAAATTGTTTTCAAACTATTCACCATATCCAGAGTTATTGACCATTGGGTTTATTGTCCGGTGGCTTGCAGCAAGACAGTTAATTTGATTGGAAGTCATTGCTGCTTAAGGAACCAAATCCTTATAAATATGAGTAACCAGCCTGGAACTGTCAGTCCATTACTATGATAACACTCTAGCAAGCGTCCGTCATACTACAGTCGGCAGGAATTTAGATAGAAGTTTTTTCCAATCAGATTATGTCCAAAATATTCAACAAAAGATTTCTTACATCGTATTCAAGATTATACTAACTACATGTAACATATTTTTGTCTGGGAAAGATGTTGACTTACAGTATCTATGTGATGTACCGTATACAGGGGTTAAAATGTTTGAAAATTTAATGTAATCCATGGAATAATCTGACATTTAATTATGTCTTCCAAACTGAATTAAGCTAATCTTTTCATAATAAGCAATGCAAATTTCCAGGCTTTGAATTCATCCATGGATGACTGCACCTAAGAATGAGGTCATCCATAGCAATTTGAGGTCTTAAAAACGAGTGGAAAAGTGAACATTTTGACCCCTGACCGTATACATTGTGTCATTGTAGGTATGGTGGACACAATATTTGCTGACGTAGCACAGCCTGACCAGGCGAGAATCGTAGCTATCAACGCACACAGCTTTTTAAAGAACGAAGGACATATTGTTATTTCTATCAAAGTAAGTCATGAATGATTCACCTTTCTAGTTTATCCATCCATCATATGATGTCATAATCAACTACGTGACGTGTAGGCTGATGTCATAATCATGATTTTATGAATGATTCGAAATAGTCCGTCTTTAACGTTTATTAGCCCGACCTGTCTGTCATTATCATGTGATCGGGGGGCAATGCATATCGCGAGTCGGTGACTGTCCATCCATTCAGTGTTTTGTCCATCTGCCTGTCATCTGAAAATCTCACTGAAAAAAGATTAGGGATAAGAATGTTTGAGAATTGATCTCATTATATCCCTGATTTCAGGAAAGTGTGTGATTTATGTTTTTGTTTCGTTCTGTTTGTTCATCAAACAAGTTTACTTTCTCTTGGAACCTCGTGACAAAGTTTCATGGGAATGTTGCTATAGAGCTAGCGAAATGCAGCTCTTATGTTTATGGTCATTTCCTCACTCCTTCCATCTGTCTTTCTGACTGTCTGTCGTTGTGCATGAAAATTTAGGGTTTTCATTCGATGACTACTTTTATTTTTATGGTCATTTCCTCCCTCCTTCCATCTGTCTTTCTGACTCTGTCGTTGTGCATGCAAATTTAGGGTTTTCATTCGATGACTACTTTTGCTTGGAGTATCGTGACAAGATTTCATGGGAAGGTTGTCTATGGTGCTAGGTATAGAGCTAGGGAAATGCAGCTCTTATGTTTATGGTCATTTCCTCCCTCCTTCCATCTGTCTTTCTGACTCTCTGTCATTGTCCATGCAAATTTAGGGTTTTCATTCGATGACTGACTACTTTTGCTTGGAGTATCGTGACAAGATTTCATGGGAAGGTTGTCTATGGTGCTAGGTATAGAGCTAGGGAAATGCAGCTCTTATGTTTATGGTCATTTCCTCCCTCCTTCCATCTGTCTTTCTGACTGTCTGTCGTTATGCATGCAAATTTAGGGGTTTTATTCGATGACTACTTTTGCTCCGAGTATCGTGACAAGATTTCATGGGAAGGTTGTCTATGGAGCTAGGGAAATGCAAGTTATTTTGGGGGTCAATCTGCGCATCCGTCGCAGACCAGAAGAAGACTATTTAAAAAGAATATATCAGTGTGGGATGCCTGACTCGATTATCAAGCCAGTCATTCCAGTGAAGAATATTTAAAATTTAATCCTCTCTTGGTCTGCAAATAGATATTTTCCAAGACCACTGCAGATGCCATTTTGGGCGACTTGAGTGTTAACCCTTAAAGCCTTGAATTTGTTAAGAAAATTAAAAAATTTGTTAAGAAAATTTAAAAATTTTCAAAGAAAATTTAAATTTGCAGACCGAGAGAAGACTATTTCTGAAAGTTTAGCACTGGAATGACTGGCTCGGTTATCGAGCCAGTCATTCCAGTGGTAAATTTTCAAAAATATTCTTGGTCTGCAAATTGACATTTCTCAAGATCATTGTAGAAACCGTTTTTTGGCTGATATGAGGGCTAAAGAGCTTCCATGGTTACATGTTAATTGTTGCTGTTGTTAAATTCTTGTTCCTGTTGGTTTAGGAACCTCTATATTGATGGTGTTAGACAAGTGAATATTTTCTTGTTTCCAGGCAAACTGTATAGATTCCACAGCTGAGACGGAGGCAGTGTTTGCCGGTGAAGTGAGCAAGCTGAGAGCTGAGAAAATTAAGCCTCAGGAGCAGCTAACTCTGGAGCCATATGAACGTGATCATGCTGTCGTTGTCGGATTGTACAGGTACATGTATCTCTAAACGAAGCGTCCTTAAAATCAGAGACGTGGTCATGTATATGTACGACTGGGAGGGAAGATATTAGGATCAGAAAGTCTGAAAAACATCGCGTGGCAGAGGTTTGCACTCTAAGCAGTAGGGTTCTAGATACACATTGGCTAAGCAGGGCATAATTTAGTATTTGCATAGCGTGAATTGCTATGCAAATTACAAATTGCATAGTTGTCTGCAAGAATGTATAGCAATTAACTCTTTCACGAATAAATTCCCTGTATCTCAATTTCAGAGCAAACAAACGGGAAAAGTTGTTAAATAATTTGAAATTAATTTGACTGAAAGCCATTGCTGCCTTAGGCAGCAATGGGGCTGCCTTAGGCAGCAATGGCTTCCAGTCATATTAATTTCAAAATATTCAACAGAATATGCTATACATTGTAAAGAATATACTTTTTCAGGGATTAGTCGCTGAAAGGGTTAATGACAGAACTTATGAAAATCAATGCTAAATTGCAATCGCATACAAATTTTGCATAGGAGATAGACAGGGTTCGCACGGGTCATGGAAATCCTGGAAAGTCATGGAATTTGAAAATCTAAATTCCAGGCCTGGAAAAGTCATGGAAATTTGTCAATTTGATAAAAGTCATGGAAAATGATAATCTCCCTAAATAAAAATAAAATCTGATGGCATACAAATGTGAAATGGGGAAATAAAGCTCGGAAATACACATTTCCATATCTTTATCGCGGCGATCACATGATTTCATTCATTATCATTAAAATGACCCAAAACAACGTAAGAAATAAAATGAGGTTAAATCCCTTCTTATGTTGGTAGGCCATATTAAACTCTTTTGTGATTGGAGACATTCCACTGAAACTATATCTGGACTGGAAGGAGGCCTCCCAAATAAAAACGGGTTTTGTAACGCCGTGAATGCGAATATCCCAAATTAATAATAAATATGTACAGAAGAGAATGTTTTTAAAACAATTTGAGCAATAAATTCACTATTTCCTACTCAGCGTATGCATTCGGCAGTATATTTAGTGGCAAGATTTTTGTTCATTTGGCCGAATTGGTTACATTATGATAATTAGATGGCGATGATATCTCGGTCTCGCTAGCTTATGGTGATTCCCCTGTATGTTGAACGTATTTCTTGCTCAAAGATGGTTTTATGCATTCTATTACGGTTAAAGTATGAAATAAACTTGGTAATATTAAAAGAATAACAAGATATTTAGCCGAGAAAGGATTATTATTATTTTGAATTTAGCGGTAAAGTTACCAATTTTTGTTCGTCTGAAAAATCTGTTTTGCAATATTTCTAAACTCTGATTGCGTGTTATATACATGTATAAGGCTTTTTTGGCTCATATTTTGTCAAATTTTCCCATGCGTGTTATCTATTAGTGCGCAACATATTTGCGAAAGTAACAATTTTAGGGATTGGATTTAAATTTGTTCTTGAACACCTTGTCCAAATAGAAGCCTCGGCTCTAAGCCTTAAATTTGTTCAAAATTTTTTTAAATTAAAAAAAAAAGGTCAATTTGCAGACCAAGTGAAGACTATTTTATAAAAAATGTTCAACAATAGTCTTCTCTTGGTCTGCAAATCGACATCTCTCAAGACCACGCGTGACAGAAGCCGGCTTTGGCTGATATGAGTGTTAAAGGGTTAATAGACAATTTTTGGGGTCAAAATCTTTACTAGAAATGGCCATATTGCTTCTTACCATTTTGACCGATTTCAACCATGTTAGACTGAAAGGATACTACATGTATGATCATAGGCTCTAGAACTTCCATTCAGAATTTTTATTCATCAATTTTTTATGTGAAAACCTCAGATTTTATTAAAAATGTACCGGATATTCTCACATGTTGACCCTTTGCCCTAGAAAAGTGAATTCCATATGATTCACTATATGCTGTTGAACATTTTGAAACAAATTTGACTGTCTTTGACCTAGCTATTGATTCTTGGAGGTCATGGAATTTCTTAATTTTAGTCATGGAAAAGTCATGGAATTTCAAATACTGAAAGGTGTACAAACCCTGGATAGAGCTATGCATGGTGCAGAAATGCCTCAATATGTGTAGCAAATGGAGATGCGATGCCAGATAAATTATGCCCTGGATAAGAGCTATACATGTATTTCACGCTAGAAATGGAGAAAATGCCCTCTTGGAGTTCGAAATGTCCCATGTCCCTGAGCAGAACACACACCCCCCATCCTCCGTTTAAAGGTACATGTAACCTTTGCCTAGGGCACTGAATCCTAGAGTCAACCCTGAAGCAACTGAAAATTATGGCTTCAAATATTATATTTTTTGATGCACAAGAAATTTGCTATGGAATTGTTATTGCTTACAATGGTTTCAAGTGAACTTAGTCGAGCTGGGGGTAGTCTGGGGCCCAAAATTTCAGTTACCGCTATGATCTAACTCGCCACCATTTTTTCTCTCTTCCCACCCCCCTCAAGATTCACGTAACCGGAGGCGCCACTGGTTGAATGTGACAAATGTTGTCCTACAGTCTAGATGGGACTTAGAAAAGTAAATCTATGGATTATTGATTCAGTTTACAAAAAAACTTGGAATTATATGGTTCTCATTATTTTATATAATTTTACATTTTAGACCGCCGAAGAAGCCAGGCCAGTGATGCAGTTCCAATGTTCTACGGTTGATTCGAGGGACACATCTATTTGAGCGCATCATCATTCAATGTGGTCCATACCTTTTCCAAAACAAAAACTTATTGTTTAGTGCATTTTTGAACACGATGTAGGAAATGTTCTGTAATTGTATTGGAAGATATTGAGCTGCCGGATGTTCAAAATATTCAACAGTATGTTATATTTAGTTTTGGAGACATGTTGCGTTATTTCTGAGCTGTACTGCGGTGCCGTCTTAACGGCTCGAGTGACGCCCTCTATTGATGCTTTAATGTCAGGACAGATCAGGATATTTCATTACTTTGTTCTGCAGATCGGGAGACTAATTTTGAAAACTTAGCATTGGAATGACTGGCTCGGTTATCGAGCCAGTGATTCCAGTGATAAATTTTCAAAAATACATGTAGTTTTGCTCTGTAAATAGACATTTCTCATAGGCCGAAACCATGTTGGCTGATGAGGGTTAAGCGGTTAATGATTTAATGGTCGGGACTTTTGGTCTTGAAATTGATTATTTTGTGAAAGGTCATTTGTTGGCATAGAGAGACTATGTTTGACAATTTACCACTGGAAATGTTTAAATGTAGTCTTCTCAGATTTAGTGTAAAAGCCTTTTTTTGCAGAATGGAGGAATTCAGTTTTAGCTATTCCCTGCCTTTTAACTTTAGCTAAACTCCAACTACGCTTTGTCCAGGTTAGCGGCGATTCAGCCCTGAAGTCACTGACCGTCAATTTCCAGAAAACTATACGGATATGCTGTTGAATATTTTGAAATTAATTTAGGCATCAATAGTGCTCTGTCAAATTAGTTTCAAAATATTCAACAGCATATTTATTGAATAGTAAAGACATAGAATTCATACAACCTGACGGACTACTCCAGATTTACGACAGACTATTTCTGTCAATTATTATTGTGGATTGTGACATGAACCTAGATGTGACGTAGTTGATTACATGACGTCATTTGATTGATCGGTAAGCTGGATTCCTCTATTGACCAGTAACATGTTAACCTTTACCCCTCATTTGAGCCAAAAATGGCCTCTGCCGTGGTTTTGAGAAATGTTCATTTGCAGACCAAGAGAAGACTATTTTTGAAAACGTACCACTGGAATGACTGGCTCTGTAACTGAGCCAGTCATTCCAGTGGTAAATTTTCAAAAATAATCTTCTCTTGGTCTGCAAATAGACATTTTCTGTGAGAAAATTTAAATTTTCTTGAACAAATTTGAGGGTTAGTGTGTTTTGAACCAGTGTGAAAAGTTTTTCAGGCAAAGCAAACTTCGGGATGGGCTAAACCCATCAGAAAGCAACTCAAAGAATTCATTCTTTATATCCACCACAGACGTCACACATGTGAGTGTCCTCACGGTGACTAATCTATAACTTTATATAGCTTTGTTTGATAGAAAGATCTACATTTATCTTTGATATTGCAAATAAAAATTTATGTGCAAGCTTTTAGGTTAGGTCAGCTTGTTATCAGGAATGTCTGTTAGCAAGTGTCCAAAAAATTACTAATATTATTTGTTTAGTAAGACTAGAATCAATTTACATGTATGTACGAGAATGAATGGCAAAAGAATAGGTTTTCAGTTGACATTAATCACTGATTCAAACCCGGATAGCGCAGATTACTGTGCCAATACAGCCTGGTATTGGCCCAGTAACCTGCGTTATCGTGGAAGCATACATTTGGAGGTGTGTCCACTGGAAGGCAGAACAATGCACAGAAAAAGGGTTTGAGTACTAGTGTACTGTGGACTGGTCACAAATATGTAAATATGTACAGACTATATATATATATACATTTACTTTTAAGACACTGGATATTGGTTTGCACATTTTTAGCTGCGGCTCACAATTAGTATAAGTTGGTCGGTTTGTCAATCGCTCACATTTTTTAACGTTTCGGGCAAAACCACCCGATGTCGCAGCTAGTTGGTCGCACTTATTTTCCTATATTTAAGTTTAGGGATGGTCAGGTGATGCGAATGCTAATGGTGCATAATTTTTTTATCATGAACAGTGTTATAGAATCCTAATACATGTATATGTATATATCCGCAAAACCGTTATTGTGTTAAAATCTTAACTATATCAGTGTAGTGGTTTCTGGGATATCTGAACCAATCTGGATCAAAGTTTTAAAAATTTGGATCATGTGCCAAGTCTGGAAATCCTGGCTCAAATTTGAACACAAACAAAACTGCCACCGTCAAGGAGGAATTCAGATTAATAATCCGGATCCAGATCAGATCAAATTCAGGATCTATGCATATCTCGTATTCCACAATGTTGGTCGTGATCCGCCGAGAAAACTCCAGAAATTCTGAAAATGTGGCAACACCTTTAGAGTGATGATCTGCAATGACTCATTTATTGTGTAAAAATATTTGTTGCACAAACTCAGGGACAGATCTGGTTTTTGCAATGTTCTAGCCAACCGATTAGCCAAATAACATTTCTGTTAGCCAAAGTAGTAAATATTTTGGCCGTGTCTACTTCAAAGTCACTTATGAACATTTTTGCAGTCAGTCGTCATCAGTTAATACTATCAATTTTACAGTCCAGATACAGTAGGGTTTTAATATCTAAGAATTGTGTTGAATATTTTGAAACTAGTATGACTGAAAGCTATCAGTCTTCTTCTTTTCGTTTGCTGATCATACCGCCAGTGCTGTAAGTGACTATCGACATGATCATAAGCGTTAAGTGCGTGGATCCATGGTTTATTAGAGTGCGCCGTGTGGCCTGGAACCTCCGTCTTCATCAGTCGAGGTTTCTGTCAGGGTTACCTCACCCTTACCTCCTTTAGTCGCCTCTTACGACACGCAGAGGATACGGAAGGTGTATTCTAAGCCCCACCTACAGGGCAAGAAACAGCTTTCAGTTATATTAGTTTCATAATTTTCAAAATATTCAATAAAGTAAACAGGAATTTTTTCTTTGCAATGGTAACGCTGGAATTAGTCAGGAATCGGCCAATCAAGAAAATTAAATTAATTTTAATCATTAGCAAATGATTTAGCCAATTCTGCTTTTCATTAGCCAGGTTTCAGTTTTATTAGCATTTGGCTAGTGGGTCCCTGAAACTTGTTCTGTTGAATATTTGTGAAACTAATTTCTCTAGACGCATTTATGCCTCCTTACTCTCAAGATCTTCATCATTTTTCCTAAATCATGTGTAAATAAACCATTTATAATAAACATGCCAAATAACTGAAAACCGTGTTATTATATGTATATATACACTTGTGTTTATATGCACATGAGTGTTTGAATCAATCATCTGTTTGTGTGTGGGTGTGTGTGATAATTTCTTGTCAGCGCAACCCCTACAGTTTAGTTGTAGTTGCGAATGTTTTGAAACTTGGTAAGTGTTAGCATTACCATGTGAAGATTAGGGCTGTAAGGATTCACCACTATATCAGTGAATCGCTATATGCACATGAGTGTTTGAATCAATCATCTGTTTGTGTGTGGGTGTATGTGATAATTTCTTGTCAGCGCAACCCCTACAGTTTAGTTGTAGTTGCGAATGTTTTGAAACTTGGTAAGTGTTAGCATTACCATGTGAAGATTAGGGCTGTAAGGATTCACCAATATATCAGTGAATCGCGATACACATGCTCACAATACGTTTATCATGACCTGGCGTATCGATACACACATGATAGAGGGAAATATGTTTATGGCGCCCTTCATGCGTCAACATCGTCGCCAATGTTGGGTAAGTTATAGTTAGTTATGCACAAGTGCACCATTTTCACTAAGTTTCATCTGAATATGTTTTATTATTTGTTTATGAGCACTCAGTGTCTGAGAGTGGCATAAAATGGACAGGTTCAAATGAAACTTAATGAAAAAATAATTCAATTGTACTGCATATTGTATTGTGACAAGTGTATCATGATACATACATGTATCGTATCATGGAAAAACGTATCATTACAGCCCTAGTGAAGATGTGCATGTGCTATCCATACATGCCATATGGATGTACTTATGGATGTATGTCTATCCGTCTGTGCAGAATGTGTGTCGGTCTGTCTGTCTATCCATCTCTGACAATCATTTCTTGTCACCGCAACACCTAAAGTTCCCAATCGCTTAACGTAACATGTTATGCACATTATCAGTAATTATCATGTGCAGATGTGCTTTTTGCTGGCCCAGGAACTTATTCATTACAGATTTATCCCCATTTAAATATCTTGAAACTGATGCATAACTTCAGAACACCTGCATGGATTCATGCAAAATTTACTTCTCTGGTTAGTTTTGTTACTACTGGCAGGGTGATATAGCGATCAGCATTTCCGTCAATCCATCTGTCCATCCGTCTATTTTTTTACCATTTGTCTGTAATCGTTTCTTGTCAACGCAACTCCTATAGTCTTTTTAACGAATAGATTAGTGTGATGTGTCATGATTTCTTTTCGACAAAATATGTCCTTATTCGCCAGAATTATCTTCCTTGAAAGACACAAATTTGAGAATTTTTGTGTCCGGTGTCATATCTCAGAAAGTTTTAACCTATGCTCGTAATTATAGTTACAGCGAAATAGATTAGGGATAGACGACGTGGCATGATTTACTTTCGGCAACATTTATCTATATTTACCAGAATTATCTCCCTTGAAAAAAAATTCGTCAAAATTGTTGTGTCGAGGCCATTATCAGAATGTTGTTATCTTACGCTGGCAATTTTTCTTCAGTGAATATATTATAGAAAGCCGAAGTGTCATTATTTAATTTCGTCAAAATCCATCAATATTCCCCAGATTTATCTCCCTTGAAAGACTAAAATTTTTGTGTCCTAGTCATGTCTGAAGAATTTTTGTTCCAGTTTCTGACTTTACTGCGGGTGCATAGTGGGTTTTACTAAAACCTGTGTTGTCATCGAGTTATATGCCATAGAATACATTTGTTTTTAAAATTCTGCTTTGCGAAACAATTTTAGATGGCTTACATGGATTTACTTCAAATTTGGGAGTTGTGTGTCAAAGAAACCATTCATGTTTCTCAAAGTTATCTCCCCTGTAAAACAATTGGAGAAAAAATTGGTTTACCTATGGATGATGACATACATCAGACTGATGATCAGAGTCGTCAGTGGATGCACACTGATCTCGGTGGTTTTTTGGGCTAAAATTTGAATTTCAACGGTCTCAGCTTTTGATTAAATACCATTAAAACTAACCATTTTTTAACGAGGGTTTGGGGGTTAAGTATTTTTCAGTGGGTTTCAGTTTTTATGCTCCCGAAAAAAATTTCGCGGGAGCATATAGTCGTCGCTTTGTCCGTTCGTCCATCCGTCTGTTCACCATATATATATATGTTTGTTCGGGACATAGTTTCAAGACTCACATATGGTCTCCAAACTTGGTATGTGGATGCATCTTAGGGAGAAGGTGGGCGAAGTATGAAAAGTAGGTCATGCTGACCTACTTTTCATGGTCGACTGAATATCACAGAAAATGTTTGTCCGTGCCATAGTTTCAATTCTTTTGCACATATGGTCACCAAACTTGGTATTGATTATTACAGAAAATATCTCTGTTCATTTTGAACATAGTTTTTATATGTATTTTTCATATGGTCCCAAGCAAAGTCTAAGTGTTTATATAGAAAAACTTAGATTTTGCTTTTATCCATTCAGTTTCTCTGCAGAGTATGCCTTCGGGGAGCATACATCAATTTATTGATTTGCCTCGTTTTCTTCAGTTACCGCCCTCATCCCTGTGACGATGATAATGTATGGGCTGAGAACAGGTGACTAGCACTGGCCCTTTATTCCTGATTTTAACTTATGTATTACGTGTATGTTATGGGTGGATCCGATCTGTCACTCAAGTATATGATGTCATAATCAATTATGTCACATGGAGGCTGACTTCACAAGCAAAATGCATAAGCAATGACGAATCTAGGTCCGCTATGAACATTGAATAAGCCTTCAAGTGTACGAATCCTCTATCTTTACTATTTGATAAACATTCTGTTGAATATTTTGAAAGTAATGTCTGGGTGCTGTTCCTGCTATTGACAGCAACAGCACCCAGTCGAATTAATTTCAAAATATTCAACCGATTACTTCTATAGTTGCCTTGAATTTGTGATTCTAGGATTCAAAGTATATAAGTCGATCCATAGTCTAGTCGGCATAGCTATAAATGGACGCAGCATAGCTATAAATGGATGGAGCATAGCTAGAAATGGGTGGGGCATAGCTAGAAATTGGCGGGATATAGCTAGAAATGGATGGAGCATAGCTAGAAATGGACGGGGGCATAGCTAGAAATGGACGTAGCATAGCTAGAAATGGGTCTGTGTTTTGACAGGCAGTGGAAGTGATCATTATCCTGGGCTTCCATTAAATTCTGAAAACAAGATTTCTGAGACATCCTGTGTAATAGTTTTGGAGACAGGAAATATGGAATCTTGGAATCTTCCACAGGATGTGTGTACTCCTTTAACTCTTTTTTGTAAAAACATTTTATTGCCATTCAGAACAATGGGATTGAGTCACATGTCACAATTGTAGATACGACTCTTTCCCTAAAATATATTACATAGGCGGTATGTAGCTAGAGAACATTTATGCAATAGGTTGGAATGCAATATTTACATATATTCATTAGAACGGTTGACCATTTAACAATTACATTTTTCAGGAAAGCTTCAAGTTTCAAAGAAAAATGTCAATCTACAGACCAAGAGAAGACCCTCTGAAAATTTACCACTGGAATGGCTGGCTCAGTTATCGAGCCAGTCATTCCAGTTGTAACCGCACAAAAACAACCCTCTCCCGGTCAGCAAATTGTCACATCTCAAGGACACTAGAAGCGTTTTTGGCTGATCTGTGTGTTAAAGGGTTAAAGGTTTGAATATTTCAGTGATTTCACTGTCTCTGTTACAAAAAGATTAGTTCAGTATAGTAACATCTCCATGCACCTTTCCAGTTTATCCATCCTTCAAGTTACACCATACACAACTACTCTATACTCTTTAACTCTATAACACCCCTATCAACCAAAAACCTGATTCTGCACTCTGCAGTGATCTTGAGAAATGTCCATTTACAGACCAAGAGAAGACTTTGAAAATGTACCACTGGCTCGATAACCGAGCCAGTCATTCCAGTGGTAAATTTTCAAAAATAGTCCGCTTGGTCTGCAAATGGACATTTTCTGAGAAAATTGAATTCTCCTTCGATCAATACTCACCATTCTGTTACTTCTGATATACAGCTGGCCCTGACAGCTGGCTCGAGGACTATAGACTTAGAAAGCTTTACCGACTCCACCTGCCGAGTACCCGTCTACCATAGAGCTCATTCTTGTTTGCATATAAATGAATAAATCTAAGTCTTTTTGTCTGTGATTGTGATAGCTAGTGATTCTCTTGCAAGGATAATTGGATAATATGGATACCGCCGAGGATAACCAGGTCGTATATTTACTTATTATTCCATAGTTAAAAAAGACTTAGGTCTCTAAATTTCGTTGTCGCATGTTCCAATTTCTGACCCCAAAGAATCTGGGACGTGTGTTAACAACGAGATATGCCGGATGATTGCCTTCTTTAAACCCCAGCAGGCGATCGGCAGATATGAAAATAGGTGTTTGCTACAGTATTTGTAACACGAATATCGGCTGACGTCGTTCTCGGATGTTTATGTGAAGACAATTTTTTCATTAATTCGCGCATCTTGTTCTGGGTGCTGCGTACTAAGAATGGTACCAGAAAACTTGGGAATGTTCAAGTTTTGCGTGTTATCACGATCTGTTTGCAATGATCAGTGGTTTCAAAATTCTTGATTAGATGTGTGGTCTGCGGTTTTACCGTGTGCTACAGCAGTTTGTTTACATTTGGTTGTTTCTTCACATATCGTTTTGGCTTTCGTCAGGAGTAAAATTTATATTGATTGGTAAATATACCCCGAATGCTATGCGATATGATTCCTGGTTCCGTTATACATCCTGGAGGATCAATTATGGGTGTATTTATGCCCGCTTCGTTCTTGTCGTCATAATCAATGCGATCTTTGCTGTAACGTTGCGGGGTGGGGTGCGGGAGGGTTTACAGTTAATTTATGGTCAAATTATTTGAAAATTAATTGTCTGCCTTCCATCCGTGTCTCGTTCCGCTTGCTTATTGTAGGTTTGTGCTTATTTATAGGCCAAACCAGCCCCGCCATCAGGTGACGAGTGCCACAAGTTCGTACGGGTCCTATTTAAGGACCATGTCTGCTTTAGATGTACTCCATGTAACCTTGATAGTAGGTGTAATGTGTGTGCAGTGTGGTCCGCGGATATGATGTTAAAGTTCCTTGCCCAGAAGGATGTGGCTGGGTCTGACGCGGGGTCAGGCGGTTCGAAGTTAAATCGTGGAGCGTCCGGTTCGGCCGGTGGGGGTGCTCCACGTCCCCAGCTGGAGATGGCACCGCCGGCGTGCTTCGGTCCGGCTATGCAGGGTTTTCTGCATAGCGTTCTGCCCACGCTGGTGTCGTCCCTGCTGCTGAAGGTTGGGGGGCAGTTTCTCCCCATGCTTGGTACGGACCCTGTCCTTGGACAGGGTTCTGGACTGGTCACCGAGGGAGCTGTCTCGTACGGCCCCCTGGCAGTCCAGTAGCGGTGGCCGGTCCGTCAGGCATGGGAGCCGTCCGCCAGGGCGGCTCCACGGTTTCCTCGTCTAGTGACGACTCTTCGGAGTCTGAAGACGAGGAGGCCGAGGAGGAGAGGTTGCTGCGGCCTGTGATGCCACGGGTGGAGAATATGGAGGTCGATTCCGCCTGGACGGAACCGTCCTCCATCTGTCTGGCTTGGCGCAAGCCAGGGCAGCGGCTCCGCCCGTGTTTGAGGCCAATCTGGTACCAGGCACCGGTCCCGTGACGGTTGGTTTGACGCCAGACGACACGGTGACGGGTGTGCCGGGCCAGGCTTGGTACTCACCTATCTCGCCTGGTCCGGCGGTCAGACGTGGGGTGCCGTTGGCGCCCATGTCTGGCCATGGTTCCACGTCTGCTATGGGTCCGCATGGTTTTCCGTGCGAGCCTACCCCATGGACTTGTATGTTTCATGGGGTGGCGGTGGAACCGTTTGGTACTGGAGTGCCTGCTGTGTCAGCCGCGGCTCCTTGCCGGGAGGCCATGGCTGGCAGGCCCGTGAACGCATCAACGGGTGACGTGTTCACGGGTGTGCCTTCCTCGGAAGTGGACTGGTCGGATGCTCTGGCTTGGCTAGCCAGGGTTGACCCGTCTGGTTTCGGCCACGGCCGAGGAGGATGCACCCCGTCCGTCGGTTGCATCGATTAGGACAGGGATCTTGCCCGCAGCCCGGATCCAGTCTGTTGGACTGGATCCACGGTTCATCGAGTTGCTTGAGGCTATTTATAGTAAGCAGCTCATGACTAAGGGCCAGCTCCCTGCGGCCTCCAGGGAGGTGCGGGCGAGGTGTCGTATTCCACGGGGGGAATACGACAGGTATGGTGTGGTACCATCGGTCACCGAGGATGACCGATGGGTTCTGGGTGTTCAGCTATGAGTGCTGTCAACCATTCGGTGTCTCGCCGATTCCAGATCCAAATGCTGTCGATACAGACGCTCTGGCGATAAGCTGGAGAGGGATACACGCTTACGCGTACCCACCCACCATTCTTCTGCCGAAGGTATTGGTGAAGATCAGGGAGGAACCGTGTCTGGTCCTGCTAATAGCGCCGTATTGGCCCAGCAGGGCGTGGTTCACTGATCTGCTAGATCTGCTGGTGGAAAACCCAGTGCAGTTGCCCGAGATTCCGAACATAATCTCCCAGGCCAGGGAACGCTTCCTACACGAGCATCCCGAAATGTTCAAATTGACTGCGTGGATGTTATCAAACAACGTTCCACGTCGGAAGGCTTTTCTCGACAAGCTGCTGATTTCATCGCGGCTGCGAGAAGGAGGTCACCCTTCAAGTCATATAACAACAAGGTTAACAGATTTGCAGACTGGTGTGAAGAAAAGGGTATTGATACCTTTCAATACACTATTCAGCAAATTGCAGACTTTCTCTGTGAGCTGTTCTTTTCAGGACTAGCTCCCGTCACAATTGCTGGATACAAGTCAGCTTTGGCATCAGTTATCCCTTGTCTAGCCAACAGGGATAGTCCAGAGGTGGCCCAGTTAAATGTGATGGTGAAGGGAATGAGCAATCTCCGACCGAGACAACCGGTAGTCATTCCAGCCGGGAGTCTATCTTTAGTGCTTAATGTACTGGCCAAGCACCCTTTCGAACCGTTGCGTTCGGCTAGTCTAAAGCATTTGACCCTAAAGGCGGTTTTTTTCTATTGGCAGCTTCCTCAGCTAGAAGGTGCAGTGAGATCCATGCGCTTTCGGCAGAGAGGGACGATTTATTGTCTCCGGAGAGGGTCTGCGTCTTCTGCCAAGAGCAGAGTTTATGTCAGAGAATCAATCTTTGAGATATCCCGGCAAACCGATCATAATACCGAAGTTAACAAGCTTTGATCGTGATGCCAGTGTCTGGTGCCCGGTCCGTGCTTTGACTAAGTATAGGAAACGGACTGACTCGTTACGGTCGAACGATAGACATCTGTGGATCTGCCATAAGAAGCCTTATGGCGCCGCATCCATGGATACTATCTCTCGTTGGGTAGTAGAATGCATTCAGACTACTCATGAGATGGCGACTGGGCACCAGGTGCAAGGCGCAAGGGACACAATGTTAGAGGAATAGCCACCTCGACCGACCTTTACAGTGGTGTTAGAGGACATCATGGCCATTGCACAATGGCGCTGTGAGTCCTCATTTACGGATTACTATATGAGGGATGTGTCAGACTCAGCCAATCCACTCGCTTTAGCTGTTTTGAGACGATAGTTAAGTGACCACACTGCTCTTCACCCTTTTTACACTTTGGTAAGAAAAGAATCTAAAGCAGGCGTGGTCGAGCGAGAGGATGACAACCAGATTGTGTCACTGATGGCCGGACCAGTGAATGGTTGGAGGCGGTACGTCTGAAGTCCAATTATCATAAGGTAATTCAATAGTGAGAGTTTTTTGTATTATGTCTATATATCATGTTCATTCATCTTATATATTCATGCTCATTCCCAGGCTAATACATGTGGATATGCAAGGAGCAGTTAACCCTCTTGGCATATTTGTGTTTCAGGCGAGATACATGTTCGTGAGTTCTCTCCCTTTTCTTAGGAGAAAAAAGGGGGGGGGGCAGTGATGCGAATGTGATTCAGTTCCGTTAACTTGACGGTCCTTTAGGTCTCTGTTAGTCAAGTTTTAAGTCTAAATATTTCTCCAAGGGGCAAAAGTAGCATTGATGGCTTGCCCCTTCCCACCAGGTTACTGATCAAATCTGGTGTTTATCAGAAGTAACAGAATGGTGAGTATTGATCGAAGGAGAATGAAGGAAATGTCAATTTCCCTTTCTCCGAGATCTAACAATACTCACCATTCTGTTACGGACCCAGCCTCCCAGCCCCACGGGGCAAGCCATGGATTTCTCTTGTTTGGTGGCTATGCAAACAATATGAGCTCTATGGTAGACGGGTACTCGGCAGTTGGGAGCCGAGTACCCGGTTCCAAGGAGTTGGTAAAGCTTTCTAAGTCTATAGTCCTTGAGCCAGCTGTCAGGGCCAGCTGTATATCAGAAGTAACAGAATGGTGAGTATTGTTAGATCTCGGAGAAAGGGAAATTGACATTTCCTTCAATTTTTTTTACTAATTCAATTGTTAAAGGGTTAATGTTCGAGCCAGTGAAAAATTGTTTCTTCATCAGTCTTGAGAAATGCATTTGCAGATCAAGATGAATATTTTTAGAACATACCATTGAAATGACTGGGTTGACTGGGCCACGGTAACAGAACCAGTCATTCCTGTGTTAAGTTTTCAAAACTATTCTCGTGTAAAAGAACTCGCCATTAAATGCTTAAAAAACAGGCATTTCAAGACAAAAGCTTTGGAAAGCCGAACATGAAATTAGTTTGTGAGCAAGACTCACAGGCTTCCACTAATGGAAGCTCTGTCTACATACAAAACTTTCTTCAATAATTGATGAATTTTAGCTATGCTTCTCCCATCTTTAGCTACTCACCGCTCACACTTTGTCCAGTCAAATTAATTTCAAAGTAAATAAAATTGGTATTAAGTAGTAATGACATACAATTCGTACACTTGACGGACACTAGTAATAGTTCCTGATGGACTTAAATACGCCATTCATGACATTTTAATTGTGACGTCAACCTGCCTGTGACATATTTGATTAGGACATCATATACATGACTAGCTTCCTCTATATTACAGTTGGATTAGCTTCAAACTTGTTATAACGCTATGGCATCGTTCAGATCGGGATATAGCCATGATTTGTCTGCATTTTCTCTTTGTAATGGAGAGATCTGCGTCGCTGTTCTTGTCTCCAAATCTCACAATTATATTGGGTACATCACTGTGGTATTAGCCCCTGACGCGCAGACTTTAAGAGGATATTTAGTTTCGGCGCCAAATCCGTAATCTAATCTGTCAGTAAAGCACAATTTAACTACCCAACTAACAGTCAAATTAGTTTCAAAATATTCAACAGCTTACATGTAGACATCTTTAAAATGTGATTCTGGGAAATACAGGGGTCAAAGTATCTAAATTGATTCTATGTTCCACCACTTCTAAAAGTGGGTGGAGCTTGGTTAGCTTCTCAGAACAGCGTGATCCAGTTCTAGCTTATGCCCCGCCCATTTCTAGCTAAGCTCCGCCCACTGCGAGTGTTTGAATCAATTTATTTACTTGGAACCATGAATTCCCAGAATCCGTATTTGAAGGTAACTAGGGCAGCAACAGCTCCCAATCAAATTAGTTTCAAATTATTCAGCATAATTTTTAACATACAATTCGTACGTACACTTGACAGAATTTTAAATGTTCATGACGGAGGTAGATGTGTCACTATGTATTGTGACGTCAGCTTATACGTGACGTAATTATGACGTCATATACGTGAGTGACAGATAGCATACCTCTATTCAGTTGAATACACTGAAGAGCCATGGTATAAAGTTTCTTTAACCATTTCCCTGGCAAATCCCTGAAATAGTAAATTCTTTAAAATTGAATAAACCTTATTCTGTTGAATATTTTGAAATTAATTTGACTGTCAAACGTTGCTGTCTATGGCAGCAATGGCTTCCAGTTCAATTAATTTCAAACTATTCAACAGTTTTCTTGTATGGTTGCCTTGGAAATGAGATATGGGAATTCATTGGTGAAAGGGTTAAATGTGCATATTCACGCCAGAATGCTTTAAAATAACATCGTAAAAATGTTATAATGTTAGAGATTTAAATTATGTATGTAGGGCCTACTTCATTGTAATGAAACGAGATATCTTATCATATGATTGATTTCATTCCGTATAAATTAACCCTTACCACTCTGATGTCAATATCAAAGAAACTGGTGTACATTTTTAAACAATTTTGGTGGAAGATGTCTACGACAGCATCATCTTCCACCAAATTTGTTTAAAAATGAACGCTAGTTCATCTGTTAATTTAATTTGAAAATTTAAAATTTTGACGCGAGTGGTAAGGGTTAATATAATAACAACAACAAGTTGTGAATCAGACACGTTTCCATAATTCAACGTCACAACTCAAATCTGTTATATTTGTACATAATAATATCATCATGGTAAGATTTATTTTGTGTCATTACATTGAGGTACACAATTTAGGCAAATGATCTAAGCCTTTAATGTAGAATTTTAACAATTTTATTTTAGAGCATTTTGGTCTGAATATGGCCCTTTAATTAAAATAATATGTAAAAAATAGTAATCAATAGCAAATAGTAATCAATAGCAAATAGTAATCAATAGCAAATAGTAATCAATAGCAAATAGTAATCAATAGCATGCTTTAAAGCCGATTTTAGAAAGTCAGAACGTCGTCTGGGCAAGGTCTGTTAAAATGGTGTAGCGGAGTTTGTTCGGCAATTCTAGCCCCGGTCATACATGGGATTAACAAATTGCATCTAGAAACATTGAATGGGTTGGTTGCCTCTGTTGATTATTTTATGTGGATATTAACGTGTTGGCTTTAATTAGGTTGGATAATTTAGCTGTATGTAGATAATGCCATCGGATGAAGGAGATTATTATGGGCGAGAAGTTAAAGAGAAATTGTTTTCGTTAAACATACAAGAGAAAATAAACAGAAACGATTGTTTGCTAAACCACAGCAATAACGCACAAGAAATTAGTCACCTAACCAGCAGAAAAGACAGCAAACTGATTCTCACGTATTTGGCCTGCATCGCTACAGCCTCCAGGTCCTCTAACTTGCCGAGGCATGATGCATATTTGATAGCATTCAAAACTCATTATGGGTCAAAAGGCCTCTGATCTAAAACACAAGGATCTTGTTTGAGTGGCAGAGAAAATAGTAGCGCTTGGTTACTCTCATCCGGATACCACCACGCAATATCAGGATGATGATGAGTGACTGTGTTCTGCAACTGATGAAGTGAAAACTTCTTTCAGCCTCAATCAGTTTTTCTTCAACCTTCTAAACCGTGTTTTGTCCACGTTTACGTTCTTTTTCGTCTTTAGTGATTCTAGCTTATGTTCTTTGAGGTCTGATCACAAAACACTTAGCAAGTTGATGTTGCAGAGCCCTTTGCATGCCTAATACCTGTTGGCACCTATGACTGCAAATTCTAGTGCTCTCTGAGCAGGGGTATCGTCTGGCATTCGAAGAACATGTTTGAACATAGACAGAGCATTGCTGATGCGCTACCCTCACAGACAGGCTCTGTGTTACACGGTCTGTAGACTGCTGTATTTGATATTAGACTGTATCCAGCGATGATTAGTAATGGTTTGCATAAAGTTTGTTCAAAAGTGCTTTAGGAGATTCCCAGCTCTTGCAATGGACCTTTCCATTTTTAGCTATGCCCCGCCCATCACTAGCTAGGCTCCACCCACACCTCGCCGTGTTGGGATTGATCGATCTCTGAATGCCCTAACTTTTGATTTCCTGGAAACTATACAGGGAAGCTGTTGAATATTTTGTAACTAATTTGACTGGGTGCTGTTGCTGTCTATGGCAGCAACAGCGCCCAGTCAAATTAGTTTCAAAATATTCAACAGAATATTTATTAAATAGTAAAGGCAAATAATTTGTACAACAACGCAGAGACCGTCTTCAAATATGCGTTCGTGGCGTACTTATCGACGTCATGCATGACGTCATTCATCATGATGTCTTTCTACACATCACGTAGTTGGTTATGACGTCATATGGTGAGTGGATACTCTGGAAAGGTGAATTATAAAGCTTTATGGAAACACGTGTAGCGTGGTATTAGATCATAGTTGCATCTCGACTCATGGCGATTTTAGGGCCAATAATCTGCAACTTTCAAAAAGACTTGAATGCAATATATGTCCTATTACACAGCACGTTCCAGTGTCGGTAGAGCTGCCCAGGAGGGAGCCCAAGATTTCTCAGTGCCACGATGGGGTTACTGACAGTCTGTTATCATTCATCTCTGCTATTGTGGCTTCATTCATGAAGAGGTTTGTAGCATTGAGCTGTTTTTGCAGCTATTGGAATCAATGCATCAAGATGACATTTCTCGTTGTCGATAAAGTCAACATCTGCATACTCCATTTCTAGTGGCATGCCTATCATTGAGATTGGAGAATTTTGTCTTGTCAATTCACGTTTCCAAAGTATCCATCTATCATCTGACCTTTCTTGACGTCATAATCAGCTCAGCTCGTGTATGATGACGTCACAATCATTACGTCACAAAGGGTTCCATGTCGACCGTCACCGAATCTCAAATACTCCGACACGTTGTATGAATTGTATGTCTTTGTAATTCTTTGCTATTTAATAAACATGCTGTTGAGTATTTTGAAACTAGTCAAATTGGTTTCAAAATATTCAACAGCGTAAATGTGTATTTTTTTGGAAATTGATAGTCAGGGTGTTCAGAGATCGATCGATCCCAATGCGAGCGAGGTGTGGTGGATCTTAGCGTGAGATGGGCGGGGCATAGCTAAAACCGGAAAGGTCCATTGTTCTCGAACAGATGATAATGCTGCGGCGAGGTAGCAAGTGAAACGTACTGATAATAAACCACCTTGTGGTGATTCCATTGATGTTTCAAACTGTGCAGAAAGCATTGATTTCACGTGAATATTTAGGTCTCAATGCTTTGATAGTACTACTGATGTCAATGTCCATCGTGTCCAGACTATTTGAGCGCAGCTTTAAATTCCTATTTTTTTAAAATTACTATATTTTGAGATATTTTGCTAATTAAAAAACACACTTTTGAGGTGCATGCGATTTGCAGCCAATGTTCGTGCCTTTAAATCTAATTTCCTCGTCTCACGAATTAAATACTGTACACTCCTATTGAATGAAGCAGAATCATCCGATGACAGTCTGTAGAGGTGGGAGAGGATTGGTGATGCTCCGAGTAGCGAAGATGGTACAATGAACTGCCTCCTCAGACGTTATATTCTTCAAAATCTCAACTCAGGTCGTCGATGAGGGCAAACATATCGATCATCCCAAAGTAGTGCGCCAGGCTTGGCGTAGTACGGCAGCATTGTATGCAAAGAATATGGCTACCATATACACAAAACACTTGTAGGACAGGGCCAAGTTGTCGGGCACAGGCATAGTCTTCAGAGGCCACACACTTCTTTAAGATCATGAGAGTGGAGGGTCTTACAGCAAGAGTGCCATGATTACCGGTCTGGGAGAGATTGAGCAGGACTTCGGTGTTGGTAACATTACATTTCTCCTCTTCATCGACTGTTTTGAGACAGAACAGGGATTTAGCATCTTCCTTCCCTCTCAGCAAACCCAGACAGCCCCTGGTGATGAGTTCAGCCACAACGAGGATTTCAGAATATCCTGAGCCACTACATGTGTGACCAGTTATCATGCCAATGGCGTCATCTCGGTGTGGAATGGCCCCGAGGTGACAAAACTTTTTTACTCGTCTGGGAATTTTCAAATGAGGGCGAGAGCCTTCATATAGCCACAAAGGTCGGGGTTGAGGACATATTCATAACTCACCTGCATGGTAGTATCCTCTGATGACTGAGTACTCGGTGAAGGACTGCTTGATGAAGTGAAGTCACCAAACCTTGGAACAATTGGTTCTCTCCACTGCTCTCAACCACCCATGCAAGTTACCAGACTCGATACTCTTGGATGCACGTCGAGTACACTTCACTGTCTACTCTGAGTTAACACAGCTCCCACCTAAAGTTTGGGCCTGACTCGACTATACATGTGGACAGCGGTCATGGTCTCTGGTCTGTCAACCTGCAGAGAGCACGTCTTGCTCCATCCATATAGAGGGGGCATCCGATCTTGTTGGTCAGAATCAAACTCGGGGGTTTACCCCGTGTATCATGATCCCACCGGCGCTGTTCACCAGGTTTTAGTGATGGATGATATTGTCCGACTCGAGATGGAACACACCGTTGCTCTGGCTGGTAATACTCTGGCTAGTCAGGAAGGTGGTGCAAACCTCGTCCAGGGACTTGGCCAGCACCTTTTCAAGTCATAGGGACTCCCAGTGAGTAACATAGCTTACTGCGGACAGTGGTGTGTTGTTTACTACGTTAGATATACCATATAGTGATGCGGAGATGGGTATTTTGACTACTTCCACTTTCTTTCCATACAGCATGGCATATGTCCTGGAAATGTAAAGAACGTGATTAGCATTATAGCAACTAGTATGATATAAGACTATTAATACAAAATTTGACAGACCTGTTAGTTAAAAATGTTAAGCCCATGTCAGGGCGGATGATTATATTATACATGACCTATACAGAACATGCTGCGGCTAGTCCTATCACACTTCTCCATGCCTGCCCTGCCAGCCAGTTCAGGAACTTCATGAGGTCAGGCTGGATAACTGATGACTTGCCCTCACGATCGTCAGCTGTAGGCCAGGGAAGTGACTTCGATGCATTGAACACCTGATGAATGATTGTACTAAGAAGGAGCAGGGCCATATCCTCATAATGGGCTTTGCAACCAAGGCTATATGCATAGGTGACTGCATATACAATGGCTGTCAATCGAATTGCTAGAAATATCTGTGTGCGTTACTAAATTGAAAATCCTGCTGAATATTTTGTGAACAATTTGGTTGAATGTTGTTGCAGCAACGATTTTCAATCAATCGTTTTCAAAACGTTAGCTAGTATTTTCTGCTGATTATTTCGTGAATAATTGGAAGGAAAGTTGTTGGTGCTTTCGGCAGCAACAATTATCAGTCAAATTGTTATACCAATATCTAGGCTAGCACGTTTCACATCTACCATAGAAAATACACAATTGGAATCGAGCTACGATACGTTTGCTACACGCTATGCGGGTACATGTGTTCACATCGGAGGCCAACAGTAAAATGACTCATTAGCATTACGGGAATGGTTTGACCATAGCCGGCATCTGCAGTTGTTTTGGAGAATCTCCATTTGCAGGCAAAGAGAACACTATTTTTGAAAGTTCACCACTGGAATGATAACCGAGCCAGTCATTCCAGTGGTAAATTTTCAAAAATATTCTCTTGGCCTGCAAATTGACATTCAATAAGTAAATATTTTAATTTTTTGAACAAATTTAGTCATTAGCGGGTTAATACCGAGCATTGGGCAGAAGCGAGAACAATACAATCCTAAATAATGGCACCTGCAAATATCAAAGTAAAATGGCGGCTCAGAAGAAGACGATCATCATGAAGTTTTTCTAAATATTTTCTAATCTTAATGCGTCAGGATAACTTTAAGGCAGTGCCACGCATACATTTGCAGTGTCCCCAAATTTCCCAAAAAAGTGACATAAAAATTCATCTTTGCCTTGATTTTTGTGGCCCTGCATAACTTCAAGTAACATGCATCGATGCAACACCTACAGTGCAACTAAAAAAATTAGGCAACGTGCTACCAAAAAAAATCAATTTTGAACACGATATAAAAAAATGTTTTGTTGAATATTTTGAATCAAATTATGTTCAAAATATTCAAAAGTATCTTTAATTTTGTGGTTGAAATATGTCCGATTATTTCTTAACTGTGCTGTGTCAGAATTATGTGGCCACATTTCAAATCTCACGTCCCTCTGCCCGCAGAGGAACAAGCAGCATCGCGACCGAAACTGGGCACTAGCTTTCTTGCGATTCTAGCGCCAGATCCGAGCCACTACCCCACCACCACCCCGGCAAGAATTTCAGAAGCGTTGCATAGTGCCCCCCCCCCACCCCGGAGTCCTAATATACGTCTCGTAAACCCTATCACTAACACCCCCCCCCCCCATCCTTCCACCGACCCACCCACCCAGCACTTCCACCCCCACACCCCCTCACTAAAACCGCTGCTGACATTTAATAATACGCCGTCTCATTTACCGCCGCGTAAATATCAATTTCTAGTAAGTTCTTTATTTGTTTCAAGCAGGTAATCCGATATCTTATGCGATGCATTGAAGACACAACGACACGCCCTCCACTACCACGCGCCCCCTCCCCCCCCACCCTCCACCATCTCCCCGCCCTCGCGGACCATTTCCTGTTCGCCGCCTATAGCATTTCCTGTACTTTTCTTAGGGTACTTTGGCGATAAGGGAGGGTGGTAGTCTTGTTGGTTGGGCCGTGGGGTGGTGTGTGTTTGTGGGGGTGGGGGGTGGGGGGGGTGGGGGGTGCGTGGGCTATGTGCGGGTGGGGGGGGGGTGTTGTGGGTAGTGGAGAGACGTCTTTCCCGTATCTTAATTGGTCAATTTTATCTTTATTGAAAAAGATAGCCAATGGGCTTACGATAAAATGCCACGGAGGATGAGTGCGCAAAAAGAATGAGCCGAAAGAGTAGTTTATAGGAAACGTGAATTTTTAGCAACATAGACGTAGAAGTTGTTGAGAGTCGTCATACAGCCGACCGTCATCTATACGTTATCACAGTGTACTGTATTAAAAAATATATAAATTCGAATATCTTGACTCTTGTGGAACAGCTAAAGGTGAGAATATATTTAGACAATTATAGATAAATGGATGGATGGATAGATAGAAAGACAGATAGATAGTTGGTTTTGTCGGAGGTGTCTGGGTGGGGGTGGGGGTGGGGGAGGTGAAGGGAGAGGTTGTGTGCGCGTTTATATATAATCTCCACACGCACGCGCAGTATGTTAGTGTGTATATTATATATAGTAGGGGTGGGATGTGTAGTCGGATCCCCCTCATCCCAATAATGGTTGAACTTTGTTCTGCTTGATACCCTACCTTCACACAGGGGTGCTATGGAGATGACATTTTTAGCTCAGGTGACCTGAAAGGACGAGTGAGCTTATGACATGGCGACCGGACGTCATGTGTCCGTCCGTCAACTTTTCCTTTAAACAAGTTCTCAAGAACTACAGGGCCGATTTCAATTATATTTTGACATGAAGCATCCTTAGGGCATAGGGATCCAAGTTTGTTCAAATGGACCAGATCGGCCAATTTGGTCGGCGGCCATCTTGGATTTAGGCCGATTTTAAGAAACGTCTAAGAATTTCCTCTGAAACTCCTTAGGGGATTGATGCAAATCTAATTAAATGTGATCTATTGCAAGAGCTGAACAAAGTTTGTTCAAGGGAACTTGATTGGTCAAAGATTTCAGCGGCCATCTTGGTTGGCCTAGTTGTAGCAAAAAAGGCATCCAGAACCGCTGAAGGGAACGGGCCGAAATTTGTCAGATATGATTAGGACCTAAGGGCCATTAAAGTTTGTTCAAGAGATGTTGATCCATCAAAAAACATGGTGGCGTTGGCCAATCAAAATAGAGCGTGTTTGGCGGCCATATTGGAATGTTAATGGATTTTGTATGTGGTTTGCGGTACTCTGATCACAAATTTGCAATTTTTGAAACTGTCGGTTAAACGTTTTGGCTGCCATTTTGGGTCATTTTCCCGCTAAAAGCTCCCATACTAAAGCAATCAGAAATTTAAAATGTTTTCTCGAGAACTACAGGACCAATTTCAATTATATTTCGCAGGAGACATCCATAGGGCATAGAGATTCAAGTGTGTTCAAACGGAGTCGATCATCCAAGGGGCATCTTGGATTTTGGCCGATATTTAGAAACGTCTTTAAAAATCTCCGAAACTGCTTGTGGGATTGAGGCAAACTGCATGAAATATTATTTAGGGCAAGTGCTGAACCAAGTTTGTTGAAGAGAAGTTGATTGGTCAAATGGTTCGGCGGCTGTCTTGGTGACCTAGTTGTAGGGGAAATGACTTCTCCAGGAAAACGCAGAAGGGATTGGGCCGAAATTTGGCAGATATAATTAGTGCCTAAAGGCCAGTACAAAAAGGCCCTGGGGGAGCAGCAGATAGCTAACATCGACGTCAGCTCCGATCCAAACGAAGCTCTAACCAAAATACTGAAAGCTATGGAATTATCAGCTGCGAGCACCATAGGTGTTCTAAAAAACCAGAACTCGGTATACTGACGACCCTCACGTAGTAAAACTGTCAGCAGACCAGAAAGCGTTACATCTGCGCATCTATCAAAGTGGCCAACGTGAAGATCGCACCAAACTATGCCAGGAACGCAATAATTTTCTGCGCCACATTAGCGAACGTTTAAAAGAGCTTGCTATCCAACAAGTAGACGCCCTAGCAGATGAAATCACTGCCATGGATGACTGCCACAATATGTTTCGGACAGCCCAAGCCCTGAGAGGTGCTGACTACACACCACCGCTAAGATGCTAACTGTACACAACTCTAAAGGGCACTTTATCGGGACTGACCAGGGCAAAGCTGAGGCAATTCAAGAATGTGTCAAGGAACAATTCACTGCCCACGATGATGAGCCCTTGCACCCATTTTCAGGAGACCCCAGGCCATTACTAACACCAATTAATACAGCAGAGGTCGAGAAGGCACTTAAATCCCTGAAAAATGGATGTGCATCTGGACCTGATGGCATGAGCAATGAACTATTAAAATATGCAAGTGACATTATCTTAAAACCGATCATGCACATAATCAATTCAGCTTAAAAGCACCACCTTCCCATCAACGCTGTAGTCCAAGGCATCTACCCAAGCCCACGAACCACCTGGCGATCGATGACGTCACCGGATCATGTCAAAGTGGCTTCAAACATGGACGGAGCTGCGCAGATATAGTATGGGCTCAATGCATGCTTGTGTCAGTAGTCATGCCCAAACACGGGGATTTCTACAAAATGGGCATTGACATGTCACGAGCCTTCGACACAATTAAACGCTCAAAGATCCTAGATGTACTATGCCAAGCCAGGTGCAATGAAGATGAGCTACGACTAGTGAGACTACTGCTTGCAGACACGAAGCTGAGAGTACGAGTCAAGTCAGTGAAGTGTGTAGAGTTTGAGACATCAATCGGCTCCCCACAGGGAAATGGTCTATTCCCTCTGCTCTTCACCTGTTACCTGGCTGCTGCATTGAAATCCGTGCGGGAAAACTCCACAAGATCAAAAAAATAAAAACCCCGGTTGTCAATACTGGGCATGTCGCTAGAGATGGAATATGCTGACGATGTGGACTTCATAGATAAGGAAAAGAAACCCCTTGATGAACTTCTCCCAATAGCTGCAAGCAAACTAAAAATTGAGAATCTCTATGAATGAATCCAAAACAGATACATATACCTATCTACAAAGCATGAAACTAAAGAAAATGATGATCCACTCCATGGTGGCGAACCATGGAGGAAAGGTAAAAATTACTGCCGACATTGCTGCACGCCGCATCATGGGAAACAAAGCTTTCCAGTCCTTCTGGAAGCTGGATTCGGTGATCAAAGATGCCCTTGGTAAAAAGACTACGTTTATACAATGCAACCTGCGTATCCTGGATGATGTATAACTGTATCAACTGGGCAGCTCCAAAGGCAGCTGTAGACAAACTTGACGCCTGCCACCGCAAATACCTACGCATCATCACTGGACACCAATGGCCAGAGAGCATAATTTCCAACGATGCGCTGTACAAGATGTGTAATACGCCGTCGCTGTCTGTAAAAGTCGCCCAGCAAAGATTGTCCATGTTTGGCTATGTGCTACGGGTTCCAAAAGTCACACCAGCACAGAGAGCCATACTCGGAGCCAGTAAATACGGAGCCAGCAGAGGACGTCATTACATAAATCTGCTTAAGCATGCTATGAGGTGACCTCAAGAAAGCATGATTAGGTACACTCAAGTCAAGAATGTACCTGAGGAAGCTAAGGATTTTGGCTGAGGACAAGACACAGTGGGCAAAAGCGAAGAAGGACTGATTGTAGCTGTAGGATGTTTCTAATACTAAAGCCACAACAGAATACAGTAATCATACATAAGGGCCATTAAAGTTGTGTTTAGGGGTAATCTGAGCTCAGATTTGAAATTTTCGAAACTGTCGGATAAACGGTTTGGGTGGCCATCTTGGATCATTTTCCCGCCAAAAGCACCCATACTAAAGCAATGGGAAATTTAAAATGTTTTCTCGAGAACTACCTGGCCGATATATATTTCAATTAGATTTGGCAGGAGCATCCTGAGGGTGTAGAGATTCAAGTTTGCCAATCGGCCGGTGGCCATATTGGATTTTGGCCAATTTTTAGAAACGTCTAAGAACCTTCTCCGAACCCGCTTATGGGATTGATGCAAACCTGACGACATATGATTTAGAGCAAGAGTTGAACCAAGTTTGTTCAAGGGAACTTGATTTGTCAAATAGTTTGGCGGCCATCTTGGTTGAGCTAGTTGTAGCGAAAACGACTTATCCAGAACCGCTGGAGGGATCGGACCGAAATTTGGCAAATATTATTAGAGACCAAGGGTCATTAAAGTTTGTTCAAGGGAAGTTGATCCGTCAAAAAAACTGGACACCACGAGCCTATCAAAATATAGCATGTTTGGCGTCCATTTTGGATTTTTTTTCATTTGATGGATTTTGAGGCGGAAATAGGTTTTATATGTGTTTTGTGAGTGTTCTGATCTCAAATTTGCAATTTTACAAACTGTTGGATAAACGGTTTGGTGACCATCTTGTTGATAAGGAGCATTCTAGTTGAAATGCATATGGCCCAGGTGATCGATACAGGCCCCTTGGGCCTCTTGTTGAAATTTTAATCCATTTTTATGCTCACTGAAAAAGATTTCGCGGGAGCATATAGTCAGCGCTTTGTTCATCCGGCCATTTGTCCACCATATATAAGTTTGTCCGCGGCAGAGTTTCAAGACTTTTTCACATATGGTCACCAAACTTGGTATGTGGATGCATCTTAGGGAGAAGGTGTACAGAGTATCAAAAGTAGGTCAAACATAGGTCATGCTAACATACTTTTCATGGTCGATTAACTATCACAGAAAATGATTGTCCGGACTATAGTTTCAAGACTTTTTCACATATGGTCACCAAACTTGATATGTGGATGCATCTTAGGGAGAAGGGGTGCACAGTATGAAAAGTAGGTCATGCTGACCTACTTTTCATGGGCGACTGAATAGCACAGAAAATGTTTCTCTGTGCCATAGTTTCAAGACCTTTTCACATATGGTCGCCAAACTTGGTATTGATTATTACAGAAAATATCTCTGTTCATTTTGAACATAGTCTTTATATGTATTTTTTATATGGTGCCAAGCAGTCTAAGCGTGTTTATTTAGAGAAACTTAGATTTTTGCTTTTATTAAGCTATCCTTAACAAATTGTTCGTTAGGGCAAATCCCGCCAGACCAAAAGAATGATGGCCCACTGAATCATTCCTACTGACCAAATTGTGCATTTAACAGCAGTACCCCAAACCAACAATATTTGTCTGAGCCACATTCCAAACCTTTCCCTGAAGCATATGCTTTCGGGGTTATCCATTCAGTCTCTGCAGAGGATGCCTTCTGGGAGCATACATCAATTTATTGATTTGCCTTGTTTCTTTTGAGTACTAGTATTTTAACCCTTGCCACTGATGTTAAACCTAATATTTCAAATTAAATTAAAAGATGAACTTGGTTGGTGTTCATTTGTCAACAAATTTTGTGGAAAATGTTGATGAACAACGTGTCCCACGAAAATCTATTGAAATATTACACAGTAAAAGATAGGATATTGGAGTGGTAAGGGTTAAAAGATCACTCTGCGAACCTCTTCCACCCACCCATGCAGCCACGCATGTAGCCACCCACCCATGTAGGCAATCTAAAATACATCACTGGCATGACATTACGAAACCGTGCTAGGGGGTTTACCGTGCTTGCTTGGTACCTAGTCCACACGGGGATTAAAATGGACTCGCTCTTCTCAGTAGTGGCTCATGCGTATCTCGCGAGTTCTTCGATTGAGATCGAGAAAAGTATCTCGTACGTATAGAGGAGCCATTGGCACAGTGATTTCCACCAGAATATGGTGGTAGAGAGAATTCAAACTTAAAAGGACACTTGCGCTACTCTCTTCATGCCAGACTATTAATTCACGTAAAACGAGATGATATAAAGCATATAGTAGACTGTATGACAAGTGATTAACACAAAAATAGTCTCTCTGAATTCGTCGTAAAATTCAAATCTGTCGTACGAGTGTCACATACAAAATGATGTCAAGAATTTGCTAACGTTGCGTAGATATTGATATCACATGAACCACTCGGTGGATCGAGTCCATTTTAATGTGTGTATTGAGCCAGTGATAGAGAGGTAAGATGGTACCAAAATCAACACGATCCATTGTTCTTCTTTTACGGTCCGCTACGGAGATGGGCTATTTCCCGATATGTGTCGTCGCCGAAGTGGAGTGTAACAGTCTAGTTGTGCTGACATAAGATGGCTGGTCAATACATTAGAGGTGTATTCTCGTAGAAGCCATGTCTCTAATTTTGGTTTGAGTAGTGGCTGGGCAAAGCGAGTCCATCGTAGTCCCCGTGTGGGATATGGTGGTACCGTGCTTGGGTGATACCATGCGTGGGTGGGAAAATGGATGAATTCAGTTTTGCCCCAACCCCATGCTTTAATCGATCAAACCCTGAACTGATTTTCCAGAAAACGATACAGGTAGGTAAGCTGTTGAATATTTTGAAACTGATTGAACCGTGGGTGGGGAGCTGGGTGCAGGTTTGGTTAACAGTGCCCAGTCAAACGTGGTTCAAAATATGCAACATGTTTATTATATAGTAAAGATATACAATTCGTAGAACAACTCTTAGTCCGTCATGAATACATATGCCATTTATTCCGTATTTTTATTACAACGTTACCTACTGGGACCAGTGACGGTATTTCGTATGGCGTCATATTCTTGACTAGTAGACTGGATTCCTCCATTGATCAAAGCTCCCGGTGGAATCTTATATCGGGAAAATGTAAAATACCTTTAATGATAAAAATCGCAATAATGCTTACTATTGTAATCTGTCCTGATGATAAATGGACGTTTCCATTTTAGCTATACAATGCCCATCACTATCTAAGCTCCAACCACATCTCACTCATGTTGCGATCGATCGATCGATCCCTGAACTCCCTGACTATCAATTTCCAGATAACTATACAGGTAAGCTGTTAAATATTTTGAAACTAATTTAACTGCGGTATTTCTTCCTATAATAGCAACAGCATCCAGACAAATTAGTTTCGAAATATTCAAGTGTTTATTAAATGTTAAAGACAAACAATTGGTACACATGTTTATGACGTCAACCTACACATCACGTAGTTGATTATGGCGTCACATGATGGATGGATAAACTTGGAAAGGTCCATTACCATCATGAAAAAACATCATCAAACCCACCAGCTTCCACCAAATATAATTTTCCATCTGCAGCTCACCTGATCGAGCTTAAGCGCTGGCAACCGTCCGTCAGCAGACTGTCTCCGCCGTCAACCTTTTCTTTAGAGGACTTCAGACCAACTGAACTGCATTCACTTGTGTTTGACAGCGGGCGTCCTTGGGCCATAGCTGTCCAAGTTTGTTCAAACGAAGTCGATTGACTAATTTGGCCGGCAACGATCTTGGATTTTGGCTTAATTTTTAGCTCACCTGGCCAGAATGGGCATGTGAGCGAGGTTATGCCATGCCGACCGTCCGTCCGTCAACTTTTGCTTTAAATTGTATCTCCTTAAGGGCTTGCCGGATTTCAACCAAATTTGGATAGAATGATCCTAAGGGGGTAGGCTCTAGAACATCGATTCAAGTTTTTGATATTTCAAATTTCGGGGTAAAAAACTTAGATTTTGTTTAAAATTTACCGAAAAGTGTCAAAAAGTGTCAAAACGCATCTCCTCCTTAGTTTCTTGACAGATTTCAACAAAATTTGGCTAGAAGGGTCGTACCGACATAGGCTCTAGAACTTCTATTCACATTTTTAATGTTTCAATTTTTGGGGTAAAAAACTTAGATGTTGTTGCAAATTTACCGGAAGGTGTCAAAATGCATCTCCTTAGTTTCTTTGCAGATTTCAATCAAATCTGGCTAGAACGATGATACGGAGGTATGCTCTAGAACTTCTATTCAGATTTTTTTATATTTCAATTTGTTGGGTAATAAACTTGGATTCTATTTAAAATTTGCGGAAATTGTCAAATTGCTTTAAAACGATACTCCTCCTTAGTTTCTTGGCAGATTTCAACCAAATCTGGCTAGAACGATCATATGAAGGTAAGCTCTAGAACTTCTCTTCTAATTTTTTATATTTAACATTTTGTGGTAAAAAACTTAGATTTTGTTTAAAATTTACCGAGAAGTGTCAAAACGCATCTCCTCCTTAGTCTCCTGACAGATTTTAACCACATTTGGGTAGAAGTGCCATACCGAGGTAGGCTGTAGAAAATCTATTCAGATTTTTTATATTTAAAATTTTTGGTAAAAAACTTAGATTTTGTGAAAATCTTACTAAAAACTATGAAACCGCATCTCTTTAGTTTACTGACAGATTTAAAACCATATTTGGCTAGAATGATCCTATGGAGGTAGGCTTTAGAAATTCTACTCATATTTTTTTATATATCAATTTTGGGGGGGTGGGGGGGGGTTGGGGAAACACTTTGATTTTTGAAAATTTTACCGAAAATGTCAACGCATCCTCAGTTTACTGGCAGATTTTAACCCAAATTTGGCTAGAAGGATCCTATGGTGGTAGGCTGTAGAAAATCTATTCTGATTTTTTATATTTCAATTTGTTGGGGTAAAATAAGTAGATTTTGTGAAAATGTTACCGAAAACTGTCAAAACGTATCTCGTCCTTAGTTTACTGACAGATCAACCAAATTTGGTTAGAAGGATCCTCTGGAGGTCGGCTCTAGTTTAAAATGTCTTTAAAACTCTCAAAACCCGCTGGGGGGATTGATCCAAAACTCATGAAATATCATCTAGTTCCAGTGGTCATTTCATTATGTTCGGATATGTCAGTGGCCACTAAGTTCAGGTGAGCAATACAGGCCCCTTGAGCCCTCTTATTAGAAACATCTTAAAAAAATCTGAATGGAAAACCTTTGGGGATCAGTTCTAAACTTATGAACTATGGTCTAGGGCAAGCGCTTTATCAAGTTTGTTTAAGGGAATTTGATTGGCCAAATACATCGGTTGGCATCTTGGATGACCTAGTTCTCGTGAAAGCTACCTGAAGTTCGAGAACTGCTGAACAGTTTGGGCCGAAATTTGGGTGCTTTGATTAGGGCTTAAATTTTGGTCAATGTAATATGTAAAAACATGGCCATGGTTTAAAAGCGCTACTCCTCATTAACTTGCTTGGGCAATTCACCTCTCCAGAATATCCATCCATCATCTGACCTCATATGACGTCATAATGGCTCCTCGCGTGTATAATGACGTCACAATTATTACGTCACAAAGCCTTCCATAAAGCCCAATTGTGTGTGTGTCTGTAATTCTGTGCTATTTAATAAACATGCGTTTGAATATTTTGAAACTAATTTAACTGTACGCTCTTGCTGCCTTAGGCAACAACAGCACCCACTCAAATTAGTTTCAAATATTCAGCAGCTTATCTGTGTAGTTTTTTGGAAATTGATAGTCCGGGCATTGAGAGATGGATCGATCCCAACACGAGCGAGGTGTGGATGGAGCTTGGCTAGAGATGGGCAGGGCATAGCTAAAAATGGAAAGGTCCATTGCAAGCTGACTTGGCTGGAAGGATACTAGGCTGATAGCTTTTCAAGCAAACTGGGCTGGAAGGACCCTAGAGTAGAATACTTCAGAAGTTGTATACAGAATTTTGATTGCTCAATTTTTTTTGGCAGCCTTCATGAATTTTCTGGAAAATGGCGGAATATCGTTAAAATGCTACTGCTCGGTGACAATTTCAAGCTGACTTGGCTGTAAGGATACTAGGGTGGAAAGTTTCAGAACAGTTATACTGAATTGTGACTGGTTACTTTTTCCATCGGCCATATTGAATTTTCCAAAAATGTAGAAAAATCAGTTAAGACTACTCTTCATTGACCGCTTGGCCGATTTCAAGCAAACTTAGCAGGAATGACCCTAGAGCCATATGCTTCAGAAACTGTATACATAATTTTGATTGGTGAATTTTTCTGGACGCCATCGTGGATTTTCCGAAAAGTTTAGGAAATCAAGTAAAGGGGATTTTCCGCCATGTTTCGGAGAATCCATAATGCCAACCAAAAAGAAAGAAGCAGTCAAGTTTTGTATACCAATTCTAAAGCGTACCAGCTGAGTTTGTTTTAAAGTGACCCAGCGGTGTACCCCTCATTAACCACTTGTTAGCTCATCTGTCCTGAAAGGCCAATTGAGCTTATGCCATGGCTACCGTCCATCATGTGTCCGCCTGTCATTTGTCTGGCAACTTCTCAAAAACCACTGGACCGATTTCAATTATATTTGGCAGGAAGCATCCTTAGCGCATAGGGATCCAAGTTCGTTCAAATGAACCCGATCGGCCAATTTGGCCAGTGACCATCTTGGATTTAAGCCGATTTAAGGAAATGTCTTTAAAAATCTTCTCCGAAAGCGCTTAAGGGGATTGATGCAAATCTCATGAAATATGATCTAGGGTAAGAGCTGAACCATGTTTGTTCAAGGGAACTTGAATGGTCAAGTGTTTCGGCGGCCATCTTGGTGGACTTGCTTGTAGCAAAAATGACTTCTCCATAACCGCGGAAGGGATCAGACCGAAATTTGGCAGGTATAATTACGACCTAGCGTCATTAAAATTTGTTAGAGAAGTTGATCCGGCAAAAAACATGGCCGACGTGGGCCAATTAAAATATAGCGTGTTTGGCGGCCAAATTGGATTTTTTTATTTGGTGGATTTTGAGGCCGAAATTGGTTTTGTAAATGTTTTGCGGTATTCTGATCACAAATTTACAATTTTCCAGAACCGCAGAAGGGATCAGGCCGAAATTTGGCAGATATGATTAGTGCTCATTTTCCCGCCAAAATCGTCCATGATAAAGCCATGGGAAATTAAAAAATTTTCTTCTCAAGAACAACAATTAATATTTGATAGGAAGCATCTTTAGGGCATAGAGATCCTAGTTTGTTCAAATGAAGCCAATCGTCCAATTGGGCTGGCAGCCATCTTGGATTTTGGCCGATTTTTAATGTTTAAAAAAAAATCTGCGAAACCGCTGGAGGATTGATACAAAGCTCATGACATATGATTTAGAGCAAGTGCTGAACCAAGTTTGTTCAAGGGAAATAAATTGGTCAAATTGTTCGGTGGCCATCTCGGTTGACCTAGTTGTAGTGAAAATGACTTATGCAGAACCGCTGAAGGGATCGGGCCGAAATTTGGCCGATATAATTAGTGCCTAAGGGACATTAAGTTTGTTCAAGAGAAGTTGATCCGTCAAAAAGCATGGGCGCCGTGGGCCAATCAAAATATAGCATGTTTGGCGGCCATATTGGATTTTTTTATTTGATGGATTTTGAGGCCGAAATTTGTTTTGTATGTGTTTCGGGGTATTCTGAGCTCAGATTTGGAAATTTTGGAAACTGTCGGATAAACATTTGGATGGCCATCTTGGATGATCTTCCCGCCAAAAGCTCCCATACTAAAGCAATGGGAAATTTAAAATGTTTTCTTGAGAACTACCTGGCAAATTTCAATCATAGTTGACATGAAGCATCCTTATGGTGTAGAGAATCAAGTTTGTTCAAACGGAGCCGATCGGTCAATTGGGCCGGTGGTGGGCGTTTTGGATTTTGTGCGTTTCTAGAAATGTCTTTAAAAATCTCCAAAACCGCTTATGGGATTGATGCAAACCTGATGAAATATGATTTATGGCAAGAGCTGGACCAAGTTTGTTCAAGGGAACTTGATTTGTCAAATGGTTTGGCGGCCATCTTGGTTGACCTAGTTGTAGCGAAAATGACTTCTCCAGAACCGGGTAAGGGATCGGGCCGAAATTTGGCAGATAAGATTACGGTCCAAGGGCCATTAAAATTTGGTCAAGGGAAGTTGATCCGTCAAAAACACCATGGGCCAATCTAAATATAGCATGTTTGGCGTGCATATTGTAGTTTTTTATATGATGGATTTTGAGGCAAAAATTGGTTTTATATGTGTTTTTGGGTATTCTGGTCTCAAATTTGCAAATTTTGAAAGTGTCTGATAAACAGTTTCGTGGCCATCTTGTTGATAAAGAGCATTGTAGTTGAAATGCCTATGGTCCAGGTGAGCGATACAGGCTCCTTGGGCCTCTTGTTCCAGTGGCCATCTTGTTCTAGAAACTGTCATCTCAGGGGAACTGCTGTACGGAGCAGGCTGAAACCCATTACATTTAATTTCATCTATACTTAACGCTGATTAAGATTTCTCAAGATAATTTGGTCTATGATAAAACAAGGGTGTCATGGTCCAATCTTATTGTGTGGGCACCGTCCATCCTTAAATTCCCATTAAATATCATTTCTACTGAATTCCAATGTTGTATTTAATGCTTTTTTACTGCTAAAGTTAAATATTATGTCTGTTCAAATGGTTAATTTCAAATGCTACTTACTGGTCCAGGTGAGGGTTAAGAGCCTTGAGCCTCTTGTTCTTGTTACATTTTTGGCCACTTATAGGCGATGCCATTTCTAGTTGACATGCTTATGTTCCATGTGAACCATACAGACCCCGTGTGGAGCTGCAAACGGAGCCACACGCTTAGTTCTCTATTATGCTTATGACGCAACACTAAACCTCTGTGTACAGTAGCAATCCAGCTCAACGTGACACACTATAAGCGACATATTATAAGCTACACATCTTGAAACTCGGAATGCTGTACTGATCCATGCACAGTATCGCAGGCCATGTATCAGGTAACGAAGCTACCACCGATTCCAGAATCCTTAGCCCAAACGTAATTTACTAGTAGAGCTGATGATACATGCAATGAAGGTACAATATTAGGCCCCTATCTTATGTTGGAACTGGCAGTAGTTTCACAGAGTAAAGCACCTGTACCATCGAAACACAGAGCTTGGATGGAATGTGCATTAACACAACGCACACATGGACACAGCACACACAGACGCATCGGCATCAAGAATGAACGAGAAATGCTCTGGAAAGGTCAATTATTCTGTATATCACGATGTCCAGCGAGCTTTTTCATTTGTACCGAGAGAAACTGCATACATAACAGGATACATGGTAGAACGTGGTGATTTGGTCTACTTTTAGCTATTTCATGAAATTTTTTTTGTTCATTCATTTTTTCAGCTAAAAAAATTGAGTAATAAAAAAAAGAAATTAAATGGCCAAAAAAAAAATAATGTAACAGCCAACGGAAGGTCCATATATACCTCTGGACATGCAGGAGATTCCATCTGGGAGCATCTAGATTTCTAAATTTTCCAATGGAGGAGACCTGCACCCCCCTTTTAGTTTGCCTTTCACTTTCACCAAACTCCCCCCCCCCCCCCCGGCCCTGGCAAGACTTAATCCGGCACTGCCCTATCACGTTATTTCCAAGGGGTAGGTTTAACCCATTAACCACACACACGCTCTTGATAATGCCAGTCCATCTGTCCATCTACTTGTATGCGTAACTTTTATGACCCGTACTGACGAACTTGGGTATTTTGCTAACAGCGGATACTTCGTTAGTCAAGTAAAAGTGTCGTGATATACAGGATGACTGACCTTTCCAGAGTATTCATCCATCATCTGACCTCGTATGACGTCATAATCAGCTCAGCGCGTTTATGA
Organism: Chaetoderma sp. LZ-2023a; assembly: GCA_034401795.1. Classification (NCBI taxonomy): domain Eukaryota; kingdom Metazoa; phylum Mollusca; class Caudofoveata; order Chaetodermatida; family Chaetodermatidae; genus Chaetoderma; species Chaetoderma sp. LZ-2023a. The sequence goes on along the minus strand of CM067361.1, from coordinate 4,552,106 downwards.
CGATGTCACAATCATTATGTCACAAAGGGTTCCATGTAGACGGCATCAAATCTCGGAGTCCGATAACTTGTATGATTTGTATGTCTTTGTAATTCCTTGCTATGTAATAAACATGTTGAATATTTTGAAACTAATTTGACTGGTCGCTGTTGTTGCAAGGTCCATTAGTCGGGGACTATCTCGATGTTGAACATACACACTATAGAATCGGTGTGGTGATAAGTGCAGGACGTACTGACTGCCACGAGACTTGTAAGGAAGTGTACCCTAGCATAAGACATCGTGAAAGCGACAATGACTACGTTTGTCTGATTATCACTAGGTAGGAATTCAGCCAAATCGGTACAGCACATTAAGAGAGTGCTATCGGTAATACCCTGATACCATTAACCCTCAATTTGCTATTGGACAGCAGTTACAACATTCGCTCATGTACATGCACATATTTGTCCTTAGGGTACAGGTTTAGCTTGAAATAACCCCATAACGAATTTAGAACGTGTTTTCCCAGGGTCATGAGACCCTTTTCTTACACACAGAAACCTCGACCCCTCCCGCTCTAAATATTCCCAAATACACACATGGTTCAGTCTGCTCTGTTGAGAGCGCGTCTTTGGGATATCGGGAAGGCACCTGTTTTATCTTCAGAAGGTTATCGATGTATCCCTTAAAAAGGGTCCTGGAACATTGAGGGCATCTGTAGCTGTACTATGTACTGTTATAGGAATAATGACATTTAATAGTCTTCTCTTGGCCTGTAAATGGACATTTCTCAAGACCACTACAAAAGTCAGTTGTGGCCAGCCTATGTTGTTATTACACCACAAAAACATCCATTACCGTTCAATCACTACTTGCTAAATCAATTATCTGCATTTAGCTACCAGAATAAGAATTTTATGCTTGCATACACTCCTCCCCATGCCTATTCCTATAAATATGGACCCTCAAACAGGCTACTGGTTAGGTCCATCTCCAGTATATTAACTAAAATAGACTGGCACCAGTCTACTCACTCCATAGCGCGCTTGCGCATGCGCATGGAAGCCCAAATAGGAAACGGATTCACTTTTCAATTATTCTGCAAGCAGAACAACTGCACAGATATTATCAGAAAGTTTTATAGCTTTGCGCTGTGTCAGCTTACTGTTAAGGACTTCCTCACGCTAAGATATGCCTACTATGAAGTCTATCCTCCCAAAATTATGTTTTTGGAGGTATTTCGTGGTTATATTGATCTTTATAACTATGTATATAAATGTAACCGGTTTTCGTGGGTTTCGTTTTCATGGTATAATAACTTTAATATGCCTAAGTCATCATCATATAAAAACACTATTACTCCAGTGAGCCCTTAATCACTTTCAGTTAAAAGAAAAAAATAGTGCTTAACAAGGAATTACATTTATTTCCCTATGATAGAAAACAATTTTGAATTTGAACTTTTCCGGCCTTTCTTTGAAAGGCGTTTGCATGGTTCTCGACTCCTTTTATCGAAATTCTAAGCTGTATGCCTCTTTCGTAATCTTTTTTCTATTTTTTTAGTGTTTTAATGACCGATAAATCAAGTGCACGTCCTCAATCTGTGAACAAGTTCACTCTGGAGTATGGAGGAGATTTCTGTTTTAAGTGCACTACGTGTACCCCCACAGCGATGTGCAGGTTTTGCATAGGGTGGTCTGCGTTCGTATCTAAGTTTCTTTAAGGATTATTCGTCAGGTTTTGCATAGGGTGGTCTGCGTTCGTATCTAAGTTTCTTTAAGGATTATTCGTCCTTACAGCCCTGCCCTATGGTCGTCCTTCCCCTTCCTCCATTGCTAGTAGACACAAGCTGTGTCTTTTGCAATAATCTAATATGTCTAATCCAGCAGCAATGGGGGGGGGGGGGTGTGTGTGGGGTTGTTTCTTCTTCGGCGAATTCGGAAGTGGTAATAGCTTTATTTGCGAGATTTGAATCCTTTGCTGCAGATTTGACTAAATCTTTAGATGAAAGAATATCTTCTGCCATCATGGAGGCCAAGAAACAGGAAGTTTCTTCTGATTCCGACGATAGGCCAAGGGCTAGCGAGCATTCCCGCAAATGGGGGAAACTGATTCCTCTAACGTCAATGCAAGTAATCAGGTCTCCTAAGCAAACTCTAGAGTGACTAAGCTCTCGAAAGGGGTCTCGTGCAGTTCACTGGGTCAAACCCACATTAGTCTTGAGGGTGATAGGCATAACCTTAAGCAGTGGTGGCGGAGGCGGAAGTGGTGGTGGTGGTGGCGGCGGAAGCCCCCGTCTTTAACATATATACCAATGTCAATGTCTTAGATCAGTTGTAGTGGATTCAGGTCCTCAGGACAGGGTTTACTTCCATGTCCGTATCTACCTCCGTTTTTTCCGTATCCGGTCTGACTTCCGGTTTGCGTATTTCTGGTTCCTATGCTTATTCTGGTTCTAAATGTACATCCGGGTTCAGTTTTTGGTTGTCTTCTTCCGTTTTCCTCATTTCCGTTTCCTATTTTTACACTTCCGGATTCGTACATCCGGGGATAGGGGCATTACCGGTTTTCATGGTGTTCTATGATTAACTTCCGGTTCTGTCTTCCTTTTTTGGATTTCCGGTGGTAGCTCTTACTGAGATTCCAGATGTGTCTGTCCTAGGATCTAGTCATCATTTTGTCTAAGAGTTAGTCTTATTTCAGTAGGTGCTTTTAAAATCGGAATGTTTAATCGCTGAATTCCGAGACATGGCCAGTCTTGAAGTCTCTCTTGGAATTGTAGATATTCAGCATTTATTCTTTTATCAGTGAAACATTTCAACGTAATTAAAGACTTCTGACTGGTTGCCGGATGGGTTTTTGTTGGCGTCGATAAGTCAGTCTGTATTCTATGCATTATCGCTAGATGTCGCAATTAAAATTAATTTTTAATTTCATCCAACTTTAGATGGCCAGTTGTCTTCGGGCCGTTCAGAATTTTTTCGCGCTCTTTTTTCCACTTAAGTCGGCAGGTTGACATATTTATTTTAACCAAGAGAATTAATTTCCTGAAAAAAATTCCTGTTTCTAGCGTAATTCTTAGTCTAATTCTGACAGTGCGAAAGGAAAAGATTCAGTAGTGGATTCATAGGGAGGAGAATGGCTCTAATATTAATGATTACAAAAGAGCAAGAAAATGCTGAGAATAGAGAAATAGGATAAGGGCGAAGGAAGAAGGAATAAAAGCCGAGTTTTTTCTTCTGCGTTGTCACAGTCATGGTTTAGGTGAGTCTTTTTGTTTTGATTTTATATCGCCTCTGTCTTTCAGCGTTTTGTTTCGTGGTTCATCCCGTAGTGTTTAATCATAATCAGGTATCAGTGTTTCGTGTATTTAACATCTAGCTGTTCCTGGAGGTTCATTATCATTCTATCAATCATTCCGTTTATTGGCTTGTCAAACTCTATGACATCCGTCTTTACAAGATGATAATATTGGTTCTAAGTCTTTAATAATAATGAGTTAAGATAAGTATATGTCTCTTCCTTCATCCTCTGCCCCTTCTCCTTCTAAAGTTTCTTCTAGTCATGTACTCCTTCATCTCACTCTCTCTCTCTCTGTTTTCCTCCTTTTTCCCTCCTCTGGTATTTTTCCATATTTCATCTATCAATCCTCTCCAGGGATCTTCGGATCCTGTTCTTTCCGCTTCATCTTCCATTCTTCTTAATTCCTCTCTTCCCCCTTCTTCCCCTTCTTCCTCCTTTGATCATCTTGATCCGATTGTTTCTGTCGTTCTCTTTTGAGCTTGAGTTTCTAATTGTTGATTAAGGTCTGGTTTACTCATTGCTTTCTGTTCTTAGGGATTCGTCCCTTGTTTGTTCTTTCATGTCAGTTTTTTTCTCTATTCTTTCAAGGTTTTCCGCTAGTGGCCTGATTCTCTTTCCATGTCCTCTGGTCAGGATGTTGTATCTGTTAACATTCCTTCTGATCAATCTTTTTCATTTTCTGATTCTTTAGAGTTTTCTTCTCTTCTAGCTTCTAAGAGGCCTTGTTCTCCTCTTTCCATTTGAACAGCTTCTAAGAGGCCTTGCTCTCCTCTTTCCATTTGAACTGTTGATTCTATGGCCTCTGGTGATTCTTCTCATCATTTTTCTTCTCCATCTTCTAATTTTCTATTCCCAAGTCAGTCAGAGCTGAGGAGATTTTGTCCAGACAGGGTCTCTTCGGATGACTGGTCCCTGGCTCCCAGGTGGATTGCTTAGTCCCTTTCTCTTCCTTTTAAGTACGAGTTTTCTATAGACCTTCCTTCTTTTTTGTGTCAGCACTTTCCTCTTCTAATTCTTCTTTCTTATCTCCTCTGGTCCTTCTAATTGACAATTTGGTCATTAACATGTTAGTTTTCTTTGTGAATAATGTTATTTCTAAGGAATTTATACATACATGAGAGGGGTCAGCTTAGGGTAGGATTTCCTACCCTGTCATTAAATCTTAGTAAAATGATCTCTATTCACTCTCAAACATTCAAATCTGCATTAATTGTAATTTATCAAGGGGGTTATGACATGATTAAATCTCATGATTCTTACTCCCAAGTCAAGATGGAGACCATCTCCCAGATCATTTCCAGTCTAGATCAGGTATGTGGTCGTTTTCCATCGACCAAAATGACGCCTTCTTTCATGTTCTCATTTACCCTTCCTTCAGGAAATTCCTGAGATTTGCTTACTGAGATCGAGTTTAGCAGTTTCCCTTCATGACTTTTGGCCTGACCAAGGCTCCTTTTCTTTTTACTCACCTAGTCTCAGCCGTGGCAGGAATTTTACACCGTCATTTTATCCATCTACACGTTTACATAGACGATTTGTTAGTAAAGCAGTCTTCCTCAACTCTATCTGGAATTCTTCCAGAGGTTTGCAGTCTGGCATGCAACCAAGGGTGGATTTTAAATCTAAGAAATCAAGCCTAGGTTCCCTCTCAAATCTTGACGCACCTAGGCGGTTCTTTCGATCTGGCCCAGGGTCTAGTCTTCCCTCAGATCCAAGAATAGCAGGCCTCTCCACGAGAGGCAAGTGATTCCGATCCTCTCGCCTCCACTCCCCTAAAATAATTTTAGGCGAGTATCTCATTGCTCGCCTCCATTGCTTAGTAACAATGGCAGCATATAGGCGAGTACTGATACAGCTCGCCTCACTGGGTTAAATGTAAATTCAGGAGAGCAAGTTATTGCTCCCCTTAAAAATTCTCATGGAGAGCCCTGGAATATAGGCTTTATCAGGGGCAATGGAAATCCTGTCTTCTTCCATGGTCTGAGCAAGATTTCTGCTAAGAGTGATAGGTTTGATGGTCAGTGTAGATAATGTTATTCCATGGGTAGCGTTGATGAGAAGACCCTTCCAAATGTATTTAATGTCCCTATGGAAGCAGTTGGTTCACTCTATTTACCATCAGATTCCCATCAGAGAACACTTGATTCCTCGTCTAGATTTTTTGGAAAGATCGTTCTCTGCTTCTGATGGGTGTTCCACTGGTAAAGTCCTCTCCTCAGGCGATTATCTTCACAGACGCTTCTCAGAATGGAGGGGGAGCAGTCTGGGACTCCCTGTCTGTTTCCGGTCTTTGGTCTCTGGAGGAGTTGACAGCTCATATCAACATTCTGGAATTGTGTGCTGTCAAGAAGGCTCTTCCTTTCATGGTCAGAGCTTGTGATAGGTCTCAAAGCCTCGATTCGGTCAGACAATTCGACAGTGGTCTCTTATATCAACAGGCAGGGTGTACAAGGTCACTCCTCCTTTGTCTATAAGTGTGGAACCTTCTCTTACGGTGTCGCAAGAATCAGATTCTTTTAGTGTCTTATCATGTCCAAGGCAATCTGATTTTTCTTGTGGACCAACTGTCTCGTCCCAGCAAATTCGGCCACACAGTGGTAGTGTCGGTTGTCAAAGTGATTTTCAGTCGTATGGATCGTCCTTTGGTAGATCTGTTTGCGACAACTCTGAATGCTCTGATCTCTTACATGTCTCCTTTTCCGGACAGTCAAGCCCTGGCAGTGGATGCCCTGTCTCAGTCCTGGACAGGAATGTTCGTCTATGCGTTCCCTCAAACGATTTTGATTCCGTTAGTGTTGAAGAAGGTCAAAGAACAAATCTGCGAGATTCTGTTAATAGCTCATTTTTGGCCCAAGAGGATTTGGTTTGTAGACCTAGATCTCCTTGTAGACTTCCCTCGTCTTCTTCCATTCTCCAAGGATCTTCTGTCTCAAGTAAGAGGTCTTTGTCTTTATCCAAACCCAGAAATCTTCAGTCTGTGTGTTTGGAGAATATCGAAACTAAAGTCTACGAGAATAAAGTTTCTTCAAGATCTCCAGTTATTATCAAATCTTCCAGAAGAGAGTCGCCCTGTAGAGTTTACAAGTTTCGACTTAAAATTTTTGGAGAATGGTGTTCAGACCAAGGTCTCGTGCCCGATTCTGTTTCTATTCCCCAAGTATTAGACTTTTTAACATCTCTTTGATTCCTTACATTTATCAGCTAATACAGGTAGGGTATATAGATTTTCTCTGGCATCTTCTCTTCCTTGCCTTCTGTATGCCGATGTCAAGGTCACTAAGACCTTTAATAGTTTGTATTAGAGGTCTAGGCAATATTCGTACTCCGATAGCTAATTTAGCTTTATTTTCATGGAACTTGACTTTGGTTCTTCAAGTGCTGGCAGGCCGTCATTTTGAAACTCTTTCCTCTATTAGTATTAACGGCCTCTGCTAGAAGGCGTTCAGAAATTCATGCTTTTTCTGCTGAAAGGGGGAGATTTATAGTTTCAGGAGACGTTTTAGTTTTTAATCCCAGAAGTGATTTTTTTATCTAAAACTCAGTCTAACTGGTTTCCTGCTAGTCCAATCATTTTAAAATCATTATCGTCTTTTTCGCCTTCCGACAAACTCTGGTGTCCTGTCAAGGCATTAAGAATGTACAAAGGGTTTTCTTATGTGGAAGAGTTAGCTAAGCCAGTCTCAAAGTTTACAATATCCGGATTGATTTGGGAGACGATTAAGCTTTGTTACGAGATTGCTTCTCCGGAACAAATTAATCTCCCATATTAAAGCTCACGATGTTAGAGGAATGGCTTCCTCTTTGCGCTTTTTGCCGGTTCGTATTTAGATGGAAGTCATGCAGGTTGCAGGATGGAAATCTGAATCCTCTTTTACAACCTTTTATCTGAAAGATCAGAGTGCCGCAGCCTCATTCTTTCGTAATATTATGATTTTAACCAAAATAGCCGAAGACCATTTACCAAGCACAGAAGGCTGCATCTGTAAGAAATGGTGAGTGTTTATTTGGCTTGTATTTATCTCTAAGTTCAAGTTTTCCTTATTTGATAATCACGGTGTGATTGATTTAAATGCACTATTATGTTATGTTATTAACATTTGGATAAGATTGGTTTGGTTTGTATCCTTGTTTGTTGATTCTCAAATCGCCTCCCACCTAATGTTTTAAGTAGGGCACTGACCAAATCTACGGGTTTAGCAAGTAGTGATTGAACGATAATGGATGTTTTGTGGTGTAATAACAACCCCCCCCCCCTTGCGGGTTGGTCTGTTGTTTTATTAACCACTAAAAAACATACCATTCAATCACTACGACCCGGCCTCAGCCACCCCGTGTGGAATTGATTTAAGAATTTGCCTATAATATTTGGCACTTAAATTCAGAAAAGTGAGTCTTGTTTCCTATTTGGACTCCAGTGCGCATGCGCAAGCACGCTTAGTGACAGGCGTCACTATGGAGTGAGTACAGACTGGTGCCAGTCTATATCAGTTAATATACTGGAGATGGACCTAACCAGTAGCCTGGTTGAGGGTCCAAATTTATAGGAATAGGCATGGGGCGGAGAGTATGCAAGCATAAAAATCTTATTCTGGTAGCTAAATGCAGATAATTGATTTAGCAAGTAGTGATTGGATGGTAAGTATGTTTTTATAGTGGCTAATAAAGCAACAGACCAACCTGCAAGGGGGATGGGTCTCTGGGGACGTTTTGGGGGTGGGGGTGGAGGGGTTTAAGGGCTGAATCATTTAACACGCATATCGTCCAAGAACGGCTTCTGTAGGTGTCTTGAGAAACGTCCATTTGGAGACCAAGAGAAGACTAATTTTGGAGATTTACAACAGGAATAACTGGCTTGATAACCGAGCCAGTCATTCCGGTGGCAAATTTATGTAATCCAACCACCGACAAGCATCTACCGAGTAATGTTAGTGGTACATTAAAAAAAATAGTCTTTTCTTGGTCTGCAAATGGACCTTTTCTATAAGAAATTTTTTTGGGAACAAATTGAAGCGTTACAGTGTTAAGATACTTAATCAGTTCCCTGCAGAATGCCCTAAAGAGGCGATGCAGACACTCGCTAGTTACGCGGAAAATGGCCCATTCTCTAGTCATCATCTGCTGACAACAGGTCATATTGCAGTGCTGCTTGCTGCTGGGTACGATAACATAAAGACTGATCGAAAACTCATCCAAACCCCAACTATGGGCAATTTGGAAAACTTTAAACACATTATTACCTCAGACATTAAAATTTAAACAAATGAACACTCGCATGTTGCAAAAATAAATCTATACGACGGTAGACATATACCTTTTACGAGTCCAAAGTAAGAGTCGAGCTGGTCTACCGGTTGGAAGTCTAACGGTGACTTCTGGAACGCCTAAAGGGTACATAAATAAGGGTAATGTGATGTGATATCGACGTATGCTATGTACTAGTTCTCATAGGCTTTATGGTGCAAACGGATGCGTTAGTACATCCTACATAAAACCATCAATGCTAATAAGTCTCATAGGTTTAAATTCTTAACTTCACAGTTCAACCACTTTAACGCCCATATGCCTAAGGTGATATTCTTTAGAAAGGTCAAATCAAGGCTCTTCTAAAAAGTCAAAATTTGTTTGAAAACCAGATTTGACCGGAGCTTGGTTACATGGTAAACATTTAGCTCAGACGTGCACAAAGACCCCGTAATACTTGAAATACTCATCAGTGTCTACGAATCTACCCAATACCTGATTTTGGTCACCCATTAAAAGCGTGCTGAATAACCACGGTCCCCTTAGAATGAGCTACATAATCCAACCACTGACAAGCATCTACCGAGTAATGTTTTTGGTAGTAGGTTAGCATAATGGTGCAAGGGTGGCACTACGACCTCTTGCTTGTCTAATTAATTCGCTCTGACCACCTTATTGACTAGCGACATTAGCGGTACCGTAGATACCAAAGGGATATGCATGTCGGGTTCCTTAATAAACATGCCCCTAAACTTACCACACACTATACGTAGAATATCTACATCTACCCCACAGTAAAGTTTCATAGAATTCTGGAAGTTGAAGACGCAATTTTTTACAGCGGCGTACCATTTGTCAAATTCTGGACAAGTTGACGTGACATGCCGTCGGCTCCATAAGCGTCAATAGGGTGGTACAAACTCTCGTAATCAAAGCCGTTACTGTCTAGGCGATGAGGGCCCCAATTCTCGCTTTCTAGACCGAGTGTAGCCGAGGCAGCTGAAATGTTAGAAATGCTAGAATGGCGTTAATGTCCCCCCCCCCCCCCCGTCTAGGAACACCACTTTGTTACATTCAAAATTATGCCTGTCTGCTTAATCAGAGTGTTTCTAAATAACCATTCCATCCCTAGTTGTAAGTCAAATCAATAAGTTATGTGCGAAATCTGTATTCGCAAAAACGAAAAATATTAATTTTTTAAGTGCAGATTTCGTACAAGAGTTTCTCGCTAAAAGCCACTTCATAAACTCTGTTGAGACTCGGTACCATCTAAGATAACCTCTACTAGAAAGGTCGCATACGTCGCAATGTTCTGATGGAGGTTTAGCCGCACATAGAGCACACGAGCACATGCTAGCTGGGCTACGATGTAGATACCCTCTGGACACTTCGTAGCCTGATTAGTTTCAAAATCATAAAATATGAACCGCTGAGGTATCAGAGAGCTGGTGAGGTATCAGAGAGCTGGTGAGGTATCAGAGAGCTGGTGAGGTATCAGAGAGCTCGTGAGGTATCAGAGAGCTGGTGAGGTATCAGAGAGCTGGTGAGGTATCGGGGAACCGGCGAGGTATCAGAGAGGCGTCGTAATCCTTATTCATGCATAAGTTATGCTTTTTAACCCTGTCATGCAGAAACCGGCCCAAACCAGCGTGTGTAGTGGTCTTGAGGAAGGCCAATTTGCAGGCCAAGAGAGGACCATTTTTGAAAATTTACCACAGCAATGAATGGCTAGCAGCCATTCCAGTGTTAAATTCTCAAAAATACTATTCTGTTGGCCTATAAAGGGACATGCAATAAGTAAATATTAAAATTTTTGGAAGAAATTTAGTCATTAAAGGATTAATCAGTGCTTAGACTCTAGGTGAGTGTTATAACATACATCACTTTTAAACGTTATAACATACATCACTTTTAAACGTTATAACATACATCACTTTTAAACGTTATAACATACATCACTTTTAAACGTTATAACATACATCACTTTTAAACGTTATAACATACATCACTTTTAAACGTTATAACATACATCACTTTTAAACGTTATAACATACATCACTTTTAAACGTTATAACATACATCACTTTTAAACGTTATAACATACATCACTTTTAAACGTTATAACATACATCACTTTTAAACGTTATAACATACATCACTTTTAAACGTTATAACAAACATCACTTTTAAACGTTATAACATACATCACTTTTAAACGTTATAACATACATCACTTAAACGTTATAACATACATCACTTTTAAACGTTATAACATACATCACTTTTAAACGTTATAACATACATCACTTTTAAACGTTATAACATACATCACTTAAACGTTATAACATACATCACTTTTAAACGTTATAACATACATCACTTAAACGTTATAACATACATCACTTAAACGTTATAACATACATCACTTTTAAACGTTATAACATACATCACTTTTAAACGTTATAACATACATAACTTTTAAACGTTATAACATACATCACTTTTAAACGTTATAACATACATCACTTTTAAACGTTATAACATACATCACTTTTAAACGTTATAACATACATCACTTTTAAACGTTATAACATACATCACTTTTAAACGTTATAACATACATCACTTTTAAACGTTATAACATACATCACTTTTAAACGTTATAACATACATCACTTTTAAACGTTATAACATACATCACTTTTAAACGTTATAACATACATCACTTTTAAACGTTATAACATACATCACTTTTAAACGTTATAACATACATCACTTTTAAACAATCTACGACAATTCTCGACAATACTCGCAGCGTCGATTAGTATTTTGCTGACAGGGGGGGGGGGGGGGGGGGTTTAACTTGTATACTGAACCAAAAATGTTTAGCGACACTGAGAGTATTACTGTATAAATGTTATTTAGCAAAAACAATAAATTGATTCAAATATATTATTTAATTGATAGGTCATTTTCCAATTTGAACAACAGTCCCTTGTTACTGTAATGCTAGCATCGCGCCTTTAACCCGGCATTATTCAACGGAAGGGTCCAATTTAAATAATGACACTGAGCTGTGAATACCGGTTGTGACCTCCGCGCGCATTAACCACCGCCGTACATCGCTTTCTCATGCTTCGAATTAAGCACCTGATGTCACGAAGAGGAATCGCATCCCATTCCTGGAGCAGTGGAGCTTCCAGCTCCCGCATGTTGTGAAGATGTGGATGGTTCTCACGCACCATACGGCCAAGAATGTCCCACACGTGGTCAATAGGAGACAGGTCCGGTGATCGCGCTGGCCAGTCCAACACCGGAACGTTGTTAGCCTCAAGGAAATCACTGGTGACCCTAGCTGAATGAGGACGGGCGTTGTCTTGCTGGAACATAAAGTCTGTATGATGCTGCATAAAAGGGATGACAACAGGGTCGACAACTTCTTCACAGTAATGTTGAGCCGTTAAATTTCCGTGAATCACAATACGATCTGTTTTGGCATTTTCATGGATTCCAGCCCACACCATGACACTGCCGCCACCGAAGCTGTCATGCTGAATGATGTTGGCTGCATCATACCGTTCTCCTAAACGTCGCCAAACCCGGTGCCTACCATCTGACACATCCACACAAAACCTCGACTCATCACCGAACAAAACGTGGCTCCATTGTTGAGCACGCCATCGCTGATGAGTTCTTGCCCATGCAAACCGATTCTCGATGTGACGCTCTGTAAGTGGAACAGCAACAAGTGGACGACGGGCATGCAGTCCAGTATCATGGAGTCTGTTTCGCACAGTTTGTGCATGCACTGTAGTTCCTGTAGCGGTGTGCAAATTACGGGACAGCCGCGACGCAGTCTCAAACCTGTGACGTCGTGATGACGTCACTAAGTAGCGTCTTCTCGTGATGTTGTTGTTCTCGGTCTGCCAGATCGTGGTCAGTGATTAACAGAAACTGCTCACGTTGACGGAGACGGGAAATGGTTGAGGCGTGAACAGTAAAATGTCGAGCAACAACGCGAATGCTCTGCCCAGCAGTGAGTCTTCCCATTGCTTCATGGCGCTGATTTTCCGGTAGCCATGGGCGGCGGCCCATGTTCTGTAGGGTAAACTTTTAAGCATTTTCTGTTAACGTGTATTATCTGCTTTTGCAATATGGTGAATTTTTGCCTGCGCTACCCGCCAATGTGGGCCAGCGCATGAAAAATGCATTTTTACATGCAGTAAGCGTGCGGCCGAGAAATGTAAGAAATGATTTGCATTACTTCATGATCAGCGAGATATTACATTAACGAAACATGCCTGCAAATTTGGTTATAAATGGACGCACAGTTTTAATACAACAAGCCAAACTTCACTGTTGCTAAACTTTTTTGGCTCAGTATATATATGAAATGACAATGTGTGTTTATCTCGGTGGCCGTAACCTGCAAGAGTGTTTGTGTCGGTGGTCATAACCTGCAAGAGTGTGTGTCTCGGTGGTCGTAACCTGCAAGAGTGTTTGTCTCGGTGGTCGTAACCTGCAAGAGTGTGTTTGTCTCGGTCTCGGTGGTCGTAACCTGCAAGAGTGTGTGTGTCTCGCTGGTCGTAACCTGCAAGAGTGTTTGTGTCAGTGGTCGTAACCTGCAAGTGTGTCTCGGTGGTCATAACCTGCAAGAGTGTGTGTCTCGCTGGTCGTAACCTGCAAGAGTGTTTGTGTCGGTGGTCGTAACCTGCAAGAGTGTGTTTCGGTGGTCGTAACCTGCAGGAGTGTTTGTGTCAGTGGTCGTAACCTGCAAGTGTGTCTCGGTGGTCATAACCTGCAAGAGTGTTTGTGTCGGTGGTCGTAACCTGCAAGGGTGTGTCTCGGTGGTCGTAACCTGCAAGAGTGTGTGTGGCTCGGTCTCGGTGGTCGTAACCTGCAAGAGTGTGTGTGTCTCGGTGGTCGTAACCTGCAAGAGTGTGTGTCTCGGTGGTCGTAGCCTATAGGAGGATTTGTCTCGGTGGTCACAACCTGCAGGAGTGTTTGTCTCGGTGGTCGTAACCTGCAAGAGTGTTTGTCTCGGTGGTCGTAACCTGCAAGAGTGTTTGTCACGGTGGTCGTAACCTGCATGAGTGTTTGTCTCGGCGGTCACAACCTGCAAGAGTGTTTGTGTAGCTGGTCACAACCTAGAGGAGTGTGTCTCTCGGTGGCCACAATCTGCAAGAGTGTTTGTCTCGGTGGTCGTAACCTGCAAGAGTGTTTGTCTCGGTGGTCGTAACCTGCAAGAGTGTTTGTCTCGGTGGTCCTAACATGCAAGAGTGTTTGTCTCGGTGGTCCTAATCTGCAAACGTGTTTGTGTCGGTGGTCACAACCTGCAGGTGTGTTGTTCTCGGTGGTAGTAACCTGCAGGAGTGTTTGTCTCGGTGGTGGTAACCTGCATGAGTGTTTGTCTCGGTGGTCGTAACTTGCAAGTGTTTGTCTCGGTGGTCGTAACCTGCAAGAGTGTTTGTCTCGGTGGTCGTAACCTGCAAGAGTGTGTGTCTCGGTGGCCACAATCTGCAAGAGTGTTTGTCTCAGTGTTCGTAACCTGCAAGAGTGTTTGTCTCGGTGGTCGTAACCTGCAGGAGTATTGGTCTCGGTGGTCGTAACCTGCAAGAGTGTGTCTCGGTGCCCACAATCTGCAAGAGTGTTTGTCTCAGTGTTCGTAACCTGCAAGAGTGTTTGTCTCGGTGGTCGTAACCTGCAGGAGTATTGGTCTCGGTGGTCGTAACCTGCAAGAGTGTGTCTCGGTGCCCACAATCTGCAAGAGTGTTTGTCTCAGTGGTCGTAACCTGCAAGAGTGTTTGTCTCGGTGGTCGTAACCTGCAGGAGTATTGGTCTCGGTGGTCGTAACCTGCAGGAGTGTTTGTCCCGGAGGTCACAACATGCAGGAGTGTTTGTCTCGGTGGTCGTAACCTACACTCGGTGGTCCTAACCTGCAAGAGTGTTTGTCTCGGTGCTCGTAACCTGCAGGAGTGTTTGTCTCGGTGGTCGCAACCTGCAAGTGTTTGTGTCGGTAGTCACAACCTGTAGGAGTGTTTGTCTCGGTGTTCATAACCTGCAGTAGTGTTTGTCTCGGTGGTCGTAGCAAGTGTTTGTCTCGGTGGTCGTAACCTGCAAGAGGGTATGTCTCGGTGGGCGTAACCTGCAAGAGTGTTTGTCTCGGTGGTCATAACCAGCAAGAGTGTTTGTCACGGTGGTCATAACCTGCAGGAGTATTTGTGAGAGGGGGGTTGCGGGTAGTTTTTTGGGGTGGGGAGGGGGGTGGGGTTTGAGTGTGTGGTGGTTGTGGCGTAACGTGCAAAGGTAATGGTAGCTTGTTAGAACATTTATCAGACATGACATAGATTTATCAATTACGTGTTATTATTATTAGCTCACCTGGCCCAAAAGGCGAAGTGAGCTTATGCCATGGCATCCGTCCGTCATCCGCCGCTGCCCGTCCATCAAATCGCTTCTCTTTGCCAGTTAGACCGATTTCAACCAAATTTGATTGGGATGATCCTCTTTTTTTTTGTGTTGATGAAAACCATAGATGTTAGGAAAATCTACCAGAAATTGTCAAAATTATACTACTTAACTGCTCAACATATTTCAACCAAATTTAACCAGATGGATTTTATGGGGGTAGGCTCTAGAACAACTATTTAGAATTTTAATTGATCAATCTTTTGGGTGAAACTCGTAGACTTTTATGAAAAATCTAACAGAAATGGTCAAAATTGCTACTCCTTTATGAAAAATCTAACAGAAGTGGTCAAAATTTCTACTCCTTAGCTGCTTGGCATATTTCAACCAAATTTGACTAGATGAATTCTATGGTGGTAGGCTCTAGAACTTCTATTCAGAATTATGATTGCTCGATATTTTGGGCGAAAATCTTATTTTTAGCTCACCTGCCCCGAAAGGCCAAGTGAGCTTATGTCATGGCGACCGTCCATCGTGTGTCCATTCATCAACTTTTCCATTCATCATCCGTCCATTCATCAACTTTTCCTTTAAATGATTTCTTCTCAAGAACCACTGGGCCAATTTCAATTATCTTTGGCAGGAAGCATCCTTAGGGCATAGGGGTCCAAGTTTGTTGAAATAGATCTGATCGGCCGATTAGTCTGGCGACCATGTTGGATTTTGGCCGATTTTTAGAAACGTCTTTAAAAATCTCCGAAACTGCTTGAGGGATTTAAGGAAACCTCATGAAATATGATCTACGGCAAGAGCTCAGCCAACTTTGTTCAAGGGAATTTAATTGGTCGAATAGTTCGGCGGCCATCTTGGTTGACCTAGTGTTTGCGAAAATAACTTCTCCAGAACCGCTGAAGGGATCAGGCCGAAATTTGGCATATATGATTAGGGACCAAGGGCCAGTAAAGTTTGTTCAAGAGTTGATCTGTCAAAAAACAATGCCGCCGTGGGCCAATCAAAATATAGCATGTTTGGTGGTCATATTGGATTTTTTTATTTGATGGATTTTGAGGCCGATATTGGTTCTATATAGGTTATTCTGATCTCAAATTTGCAATTTTCGAAACAGTCAGATAAACGGTTTGGTCGCCATCTTGGAACATTTTTCCGCCAAAAGCTCCTATACTAAAGCAATGGAAAATTAAAAATATCTTCTCAAGAACTACTGGGCCGATTTCAATTATATTTGGCATGAAGTATCCTTACGGCAAAGAGATTCAAGTTTGTTCAAACGAACCTGATCGGCCAATTTGGCCGGCGACTATCTTGGATTTCGTCCGATTTTTTGAAATGTCTAAAAATCTTCTCCCAAACCATTTTAGGGATCGATTCAGAACTCACCAAATATGATCTAGGGTAAGAGCTGAATCAAGTTTGTGCAAGGGAACTTGATTGACCAAATGGTTCAGCGGCCATCTTGGATGACCTAGTTTCACAAAAACGACTTCTTCCCCAGAATCGCTGAAGCGATCAGGCTGAAATTTATGATATATAATTAGCAACTAAGCGTGATTAATGTTTGTTCAAGAGAACTTGATTTGTCAAAAAACATGGCCACGGTGGACCAATCAAAATATAGTGTGTGTAGCAGCCATATATATATTTTTTTGGAGATGAATTTTGAGGCCGAAATTCGTTTTATATAGGGTTTTATACACCCGCCCAAAGCGGGGTCATATTGTGTGATGGCGCTCGCCGTCCATCCATCCGATTCTTGTCCGCAGCAGATCTCGAAGAGTTTTGAACCTACTCACAAATTTTTTTCAGCATATATGTTACCTATAGACGAAGTGTCATGATTTCGATTCGGCAAAATCCTGCCATATTCGCTAGAGTTATCTCCGTTGAAATTTTAAAATTCGTCAAAATTTTCTTGTCCCGAGTTATCTCCCCTGAAAAGCTCAAATTTGCCAAAAGTGTTTTCTCCGGGCCATATCTCGAAGAGTTTTGAACATACCCTCGCAATCTTTTTCAGCAGATGTTTTAGGGATAGATGAAGTGTCATAATTTTATTTCGCAAAGTCCGCCCATATTCGTCAGAGTTATCTCCCTTGAAAAATTAAAATTCATCAAAATGTTGTTGTAATTGTAATGACCAATGCATCCCCCTCCCCTTTCTCACAGAATTATGAAAGACTAGCTGTTCACACATTTAGCATTCCTCAAACAGGTATGCCTGCGGGCGTATGTTGAGTTTCACTAAAACTCTTGTTGGGTATTCGGATCTCAAATTTGGAATTTTCGAAACAGTTGGATAAACGGTTTGGCAGCCATCTTGGATCACTTTCCTACCAAAAGCTCCCATACTAAAGCAATGGGAAATTTAAAATGTCTTCTCGAGAACTGTTGGGCCGATTTGAATTATATTTGGCATGAAGCATCCTTATGGCATAGAGAGTCATTTTGTTCAAACGAAGGCGATCGGCCAATTATGACCAGTGACCATGTTGGATTTCAGCCGATTCTTAGAAATGACTAAAAATCTCAGGTAATATGATCTAGC
This sequence comes from Chaetoderma sp. LZ-2023a, assembly GCA_034401795.1. NCBI lineage: Eukaryota > Metazoa > Mollusca > Caudofoveata > Chaetodermatida > Chaetodermatidae > Chaetoderma > Chaetoderma sp. LZ-2023a. The sequence continues at coordinate 4,534,612 of CM067361.1, read as the reverse complement.
GCAAGAGCTCACTAGAGAAGTTGATCCGTAAACAAATGACTGCAATGGGCCTATCAATATATAGCGTGTTTGGCGGCCATATTGTATTTTTTTATTTGATTGATTTTGAGGCAAAAATTGGGTTTTTGGAATTTTTGTGCGTATTGTGATTTCAAATTTGCCATTTTCGAGACTGTCGGATGAACGGTTTAGCGGCCATCTTGGATCATTTACCCGCCAAAATCTGCCATACTCAAGCAATGGGAAATGTAAAATATATTTTTGCGACATCTTGGATTTTGGTCGATATTTAGAAATGTCTAAAGATCTCCAAAACTGTTTAAATGCAAGTGGTCCAGTTGGGTGCCAAGTGCCCATGTGCCTCTTGTTATTAAGGGTCGTGCGTGCGGGTGGTCGGGCGTGTGTCGTCGTTTGGGGAGGGAGGGCGGGGCTGGGAGTGTGGTGGTGTGGGTGGACTGGGTGAGGGTTTGTGTGTGGGGGGAGGGGTTTTGGGGAGAGGTGTGAGAGTGTGTGCGTGCGTGTCACCGTAACGAGTGGGTCCTTTAAAACAATTTGGGAATAGATAGGTTTAAGAAAAGAATGTTTGTACCATTTACAGGGTTTTTTAATGGATGTTTTTGAAAACGTTTTTGAGAGAGTGAGCTTGGACATTCGGAGTACGAAGAAATTTGCTATTTTGTAATTTATAAATCGATATAAACCTTTGTTATTTACAAAATTTGTAACATGTAGTCATGAAAAAGTGAGATAAATTTCCAGGAAACACTGGGAATATTCAATCGATCACTCGACGATTTTAGGATTTTGATGCAACGAAGCAAGCTGTCACTAATAATTGTTCAGGGGACCTTTTCATTTCATCTCGGAAATTTGTCGACAACTATCTGTAGATCGCGATATTAGTCTGTCCAACCACCACAGTCTATAATACATTGCAATCATACATAATGGTTTCGAATTTTTTACGCACTGAATGTAAATGCTTCTATCGGTGCCGTGCACACTCTACAGTAGCATAATGGCTAGTAATCCACCTTTCCGGATTATCCATCAATGATTTGATGTCATAGTCATCTAAGGTGTATAGGATGACATCATCATTGCGCCATAAATGATTCTATTAGGCACGTCTTTAACTCTTAATAGTCCAACACATTGTAAGAAGTGTATGTCTTTACAATTTAATAAACATGCTCTTGAATATTTTGAAACAAATTTAACTGGGCGCTGGTGCTACCACTGGCAGCAACAGCACCAAGTGAAATTAGTTTCAAAATATTCAACAACTTACCTGTATAGTTTTCTGGAAATTGATAGTCAGAGAGTTCAGAGATCGATCGATCGATCCCAACACCAGCGATGTGTGGGTTGGGCTTGGCTAGAGATGGGTGGGGCATAGCTAAAAATGGAAAGGTCCATTGGCAAGCAAAAGCAGACACTCTTGACCAGAATTTATACATTTTTATTGAAAATAAAATGAATGTGGTTGTATTATCAATCTGACATTTCATCCAATAAGCTCCCTAATACTGAGATTGTCTGCTCTTGGGGGGTGCTTAATCCGTTACCACTCATATCGGCCAAAAACAGCGTCCGCAGTGGTCTTGAGAAATGCCCATTTGCAGCCCAGGAGAAGACTATTTTTGAAAAGTTACAACAGGAATGACAATGACGGGCTCGATAACCAATAAACGGACATTTTATATGAGAAAATTGAAATTGTTTTGAACAATGTCGAGGGTTCCTCGACTTGACTAATACGAATACATGCTATGCCGATTGAATAGTTTATTATTGGTCCTAATAGGATGAACTTTTGACCATGAATTTGCTGCATGGCTGTCCGAGGTGATAAATTGACCGATCAGCTTCATATGAACAACCTTGAATCTATATGCTAAGGATGTTTCCTGGCAAATATAATTGAAATCGATCTAGTGGCCCTTGAGAACTTGGTTGAAGAAAGGTTGTACAGACGCCAGCCAGATGAACTGTCGCCATGGCCCATGGCATAAGCTCACTTAAGAGCAAGTGAGCGAAATATCCAATATGGTTGCTAAATGCTATAATCGTATTTGTCGATGGCGTCCTTGTTTTTTTAACATGCCAACTTCCCGTGAACAAGCTTCAATGGCCCTCATTCACTAATCATATGTACCCGATTGCGGTTTGATCCCTTCAGTGATTCAAAAGTCATTTTTGTGAAAACTAGGTTATCCAACATGGCCGTCAAGCAACTCGACCACACGGGTTCTATTGAACAAATTTGATTCATCCATTGTCCTAGCTGAAGTTTCTCAAGTTCCTCATCAATCTGTCAACCACGATTTTAAAGGCATTTCTAAATTTAGTGCTAAATCTCAAATGGTCACTGACCAAATCCCCCAATTGATTTATTTTGAATAAACGTGAATCACTATGCCGGGCCTAAGGAAGCTTCCAATTGTACTTCAAGTCAGTCCAGTGTATATCAAATATTTGTATTTTGTTTCTATTAACAGCACCTAGCAAGGATGAGTGAGAGAATTGTCACACTTAACGTGGGAGGGATCCTGTACACTACAACTATCGGCACACTCACTCACTACCCGAATTCAATGTTGGCGACCATGTTTGGTGGGACAGTGCCCCTATCACATGACAAAGACGGTAACATATTCATTGATAGGGATGGAAAGACATTTAGGTATGTTTTAAATTTCCTCCGATACAGAGAACTGACTCTGCCAGAAAATAATGCGGAATGTCGCTTGCTCGAAGTGGAGGCGGATTTTTATCAAATCGAGCCACTTATTAAATGGCTTAAGGAGAGGCTTTGGACATATAATTACATAGAGGTTGTCTACAATTCTCATTTAACGGGAGATATTGTGGAAATCCATGGCATGGAGCACACGCTTAATAAACTGAAACTAACACAGAAATATAACCTGCAAGCAATGGGACACTATCGTGTTGTCAGTATCAATCAATGTCTCCCAGCATGCCAGCCTTCAAGGAAGGTTGATCCCCAGGTACTAAGGAAAGATCTTCGTAGTCTTGGATGGGCGCTGCATGATTCGCGTATGGACTCGGTATATAATCCTGTCAATTGGACCACAAAGCTTTTCTATAGGGAGAAGTGGTATCAGCACAGCTAAAATCACTATAAACGGCAACACCACATACAAACATGTCCTAAACAAGCACCTTCTGAACACCATTTAAGTATTCTCATATATGAAATGTGCTTCGTGACTGACAACATAAGATGTATGTTATATTTAACGGCGGGTTGTTTCTGATGCTTGTTTAATAGAATCACCATCTTTGACCCACAGTTTGTGTGTGAAGTCAATAGACAAGTTTTTCCGTGTCGCTGAGTAATGTGCCTTAAAGTTAGTTATATTGAGTAATTACTAGTAATATATTGCCTTGTTTACAATTAAGGTATATTTTCATCAAACCTTTCTATAACGGACGCTATGGACCATCAGCAGGTTGTCACTAAAGGTCAATAAAAACAGGTGGTCACTAGACACAGGTGGTGGTAAAAGATAGGTGATGACATGTGGTCACTAAGGAGAGGTGGTCACTAAATATAGGTGGTTGCAAAAGACAGGTGGTCACCAAAGACTAAATATGAGTGGTAAGGAGACATGTGACCATTAAAGACAGGGTGTCACTAAAAGCAGGTGGCCAATAAAGGCAGGTGGCAACTAAAGACAGGTGGTCAGTAAAACAGGTGGTCACTGAAGACAGGTGTTTATTAAAGACTGGTCTGCTGATGACAGATGGTCGATTTTTACAACTCCGCGTTGGAACCTAAATGATGTGACTGATCATAAGATCACTCGTGGTACAGAACCACCATCATTTGACCTTGAAAGGCATGGGGCATTATAGACAGGTTTGGTGAAATGCAAATGATTATCAATGTAGGTTAGACTAAGTTATCTTTTATAAGCACTTTGTTGTATTTCAGTTTTTCTAATATTTGTGTTACAGCTTTGCTTTTGTAATTTTTAAATCCTCCAGTATGTACAGCTCAGAAATAACTTGGAATGTTTCCAAAACAAAATAAAACATACTGTTGACTATTTTTTACTTAATTTGATTGGCAGCCATCGCTGTATAATGCAGCATTGGCTTCCAAGTAAATTATGTCCAAAATATTCAACAGAAAATGTTTTACATCAGGATCAAAATTGTACTAACGAAAATGTGTGTGTTTTTAGGAGCTCATCCCAAGTGAGCTTATACCATGGCGGCTGTCCGTAATCCATCTGTCGTCCGTCCGCGCGGCAAATTGCTGCTTTTCCTTAACTGTTTGACAGATTTCGATCACTTTTGACTGGAAGGATTCTACGCTGGTAGCCTGGAGACGTTTTTTCAGAAATTTGATTGGTAAATTTTTTGGGATGAAAATCTTAGGTTTTATGAGAAATTTAACGGAAAATGTCAAAATGCTATTCTTCCTAAAGCTACCTGACATATTTCAACCAAATTTTGTCTAGACTTATTCTATGGTGGTAGGTTCTAGAACTTGTATTCAGAACTTTGATTGATCAATAGTTTGGGGGTGAAAATCTTATATTTTATGAAAAATCACCAGGTAATGGTAGAATTTTGATTGATTAATATTTTGCTTGAAAATCTTAGATTTTGTAAAAATTTTACCGGAAATTGTCAAAACATTACTCCTCATTATCACCTTTTTGTGGATTTAAACCTAGTTTGGCTGGAAGGACCCTATTGGTATAGGTTTCAGAACTTGTATACAGAATTTTGATTGGTCAATGTTTTTGTGAACATCTTGAATTTTATGAAAATTTACAAGATATCTCTTAAAACGCTACTCCTCATTAACTGCTTGGTCGAGTTCAACCAGACTTCAGAAGTTCTCTAGTATGCGGAATTTTGGTTGGTCAATTTTTGGGTGACCATCTTGGATTTTCCAAAAGTTTTGATAAATCATTTAAAATCCTACTACTACTACTACACCTCATTAACTGATTAGCAGATTTCAATCAATATTGGCTGGGTTTCAGAACGTATAAACATAATTTTGATTGGTCAATTCTTTTGGTGGCCATCTTTAATTTTCCGAAAATTATCCATCATATCTTTAAATGTCCAGTTGAGCACCATATGCCCTTCCCAGCAGGCACATGATGTTGGTTCAACGTTGAATCCACATTGAATTCACATCCACTTTGAAATCATGTCATGACGTGATTTCAACGTGGAAACAATGGCATGTGCCTGCAGGGTTTGACCTCTTGTTGTTTGGAAACATGCTAACTGATTTTTGATCTGTAGTCCGACATGGATGCTATAAAACCTGTTTATAACAGGCACATTGTAGATCATTTCTGAGCTGACTAATAAAGGCATGTGATTCGGTTAAATGGATGGTCCAATAAACAAGTGTTCGTTAGATACAGGTTTCACTCTAGTGCTATTGAGTTACATATCAGACTGCTCACTCTAGTGCGATTTAGTTACTAATCAGACTGCTCAGTCTAGTGCGATTTAATTACTAATCAGACTGCTCACTCTAGTGCGATTTAGTTACTAATCAGACTGTTCACTCTAGTGCGATTTGGTTACTAATCAGACTGCTCACTCTAGTGCGATTTAGTTACTAATCAGACTGCTCACTCTAGTGCGATTTAGTTACTAATCAGACTGCTCACTCTAGTGCGATTTAGTTACTAATCAGACTGCTCACTCTAGTGCGATTTAGTTACTAATCGGACTGCTCACAAGTGCGAATTATTTACTAATTAGACTGCGCCATTCTGTAATAAATAAGTTCTGCCCGGAAAATGCAGGTTACTGGGCCAACATTGGGTCATTACCGGGCCAGGAGCCTGCATTATCAGGGTCTGATATAATTGTATTTTATCAATCCTCAAAAATTGAGATTATTAATCAGACTGCTTCATTCTGTAATAAACAAGTTCTATAAATTCTGGATTTATTTGGGTTTTTTCAGACTTCAGATCCACAATCAACCCTTTAACACCTGATTTTATGACCATCTCCACTCATCAGAACTGTCCTTCGATATTTGACGTTAGAATATCGACGACCGAGCAGGTCCTTGCTCATGATTATGGGGATTACCTACCTATTGATACAATAGATAGATGATATCTGGCACTCAAGTATCAGACGTCACAATCATAATGATGTATTATAACGCCGTCATGGAATTCCAAAACTCCTTCAAGTGTAGGAGTTGTATATCCTTGATGGATTTACAATTTAAGAAACGAATTTGACGTGTGGTTTGGGTGGGTGGGTGGTTGGGTTGGACTGTTGTGGTTAGGGGAGGGGCTGTAGCTGCCATAGATAGCACATATCCCAATCAAATTAGTTTTAAAATATTCAACTTGAAATTTAGTTTCTAGGACATCAGGTTAGAACTACATCATATGATGGCTGCCATGATTTACTATTCAACCAATCAGCAAAAAGGGGTTTAGGGTGGGTGTGGGTGGTGGGCGGTGGGGTTTGTTAATATACGCCTAGTCATAGAGCTTCAAGCTATCGTTTGACAATGTGGTAGAAAAGCAAATCATACAGGCATGCTGCTGAATATTTTGATACTAATTTGACTGGAAGTTATTGCTGCCTATGACAGCAACAACTTCCAGTCAAATTAGTTTCAAAATATATAACGGGATGTTACATAATAAATCATACAGGGAGATGATCTATCCCATGTGCTCTTCACCTGTTACGTGGCTGCTGCATTGAAAGCCGTGCGGGAAAATTCCACAAGACCAACCCCCCCCCCCCAGATGGAATATGCCGACCTGTAACAGCTGGGCAGCTCCTCTAGAAAAACTGGGTGCCTGCCACCGCAAACACCCACGCACCGTCACTGGACACCGATGGCCAGAGAGCGTAATTCCCAACGATGGACTATACACGATGTGCAATACGCCGCCACTGTCTGTAAAAGTCGCCCAGCAAAGATGGTCCACATTTGGCCATTCACTAAAGATGCCATAAAACACATCAGCACAGAGAGCCTTGGAATTTTCCCTACTCGGAGCCAGCAAATACAGAGCCGAGAGAGGACGTCATTGCATAAATCTGCTAAGCGTGCTACGAGGTGACCTCAAGAAAGCAGGATTATGTACACTCAAGGCAGGAATTGACTTGTGGAAGCTAAAGATTTTGGCTGAGGACAAGACACAGTGGGCAAGGGCGAAGAAGGACTGATTGCAGCTGTAGGATGTTTCTACTACTACAGCCGCAGAATACAGTAATCACACATACAGGCATGCTGTTGAATATTTTGAAACTAATTTGACGGGAAGTTTTTGCTGCCTATGGAAGCAACAACTTCCAGTCAAATTAGTTTCAAAATATTCAACAAGATCACACACGATCGTTTGTGGAGACAAAATGGTGGTGATCACTTCAACATTTACTGGATGTTACAAAGCAGATAGTTGTGATACAGAAACGGGAATGTGACATCTGTGCAGTATAACACTTGAGCAAGGGCGAAGAAGGACTGATTGCAGCTGTAGGATGTTTCTACTACTACAGCCGCAGAATACAGTAATCACACATACAGGCATGCTGTTGAATATTTTGAAACTAATTTGACTGGAAGTTTTTGCTGCCTATGGAAGCAACAACTTCCAGTCAAATTAGTTTCAAAATATTCAACAAGATCACACACGATCGTTTGTGGAGACAAAATGGTGGTGATCACTTCAACATTTACTGGATGTTACAAAGCAGATAGTTGTGATACAGAAACGGGAATGTGACATCTGTGCAGTATAACACTTGAGATGAGATTAGCATACCTTTAAATCGATTCCAACACAGGAACGGAGCGGGGAAAAATCTGTGCGAGGAATAGCTAGAAATGGGCCGGGAAAAGCTAGAAATGAGCCAAGCAAAGCTAGAAATGGCCCGGGCAAAGCTAGAAATGGGCCGGGCAAAGCTAGAAATTGGCAGGACAAATCTAGAAATGGGCGGGACATAGCAAGAAACAGGCTGGACATATATATATATAATATATATATATATATATATATATATATATATATATATATATATATATATGTGTGTGTGTGTGTGTGTGTGTGTGTGTGTGTACTAATAATAATCGGCCATGAATGAGTCCTATGAAGTAGACTTGGCATCGACAGCACAATCGTTAGGGTGTCATGATCATCGTATGTAGAGTAGCTGAGAGAGAAACTGAGACAGGTGTGTGGACACGGGTAATCATAGGCCATTCTGACTTTAACATTTATTCAGGATGAAACATCGGAAGGAATGATCATGGGTTGATTGGGCTCTTATGCCCTGGCGACTGTCCGTAGTCCGTTGAGTATCGACTTTTTCTTTAAACAACTTCTGAAGAATCATTGCAGATTTCAACGAAATTTGGCAGGAAACATATGTAGCATAAAAGAGATACAAATTTGTTCAAATGACACCAATTGACAAATTTGGCGGGTCTTCTTGGATTTTGCCGGATATTAAGAAACGTCTTAAAAAAAATCTCCAAAACCACTTGGATATTGATTCAAACCTCACGAGATAACATCTGGAGCAAGCGCTCAACCAAGTTAGTTCAAGTGAACGTGATTGGCCAAATGGTTTGGCGGCCATCTTGGATGACCTAGTCTTCGCGAAAACGATTTCTTCTCTAAGACCGCTGAATGTATCCGTCCAAAAGTTGTGAGATATGTTTAGGGGTTAATGGTCATTAAGATAATGAGATTTGGTCAAAAGTTGTTTGAACAAATCTTAATGGCCCTTAATCCCTAACCATATCTCCCAAATGTCAAAAACATAGCCGCAGTTGACCAATCAAAATATAGCAAGTTTGGCGGCCATATTGGATTTATTTATTTGATGGATATCGAAGCTGAAAATTTTTTTCAATATATTTCCTGGTATGCTGTTCTCAAATTTTCACTTTCAAAACTGTCGTATAAACAGTGTTGCAGTCATCTAGCATTTTTTCCAGCCGAAAAGTCCCATACTAAAGCAATATAGAATTTAAAACGTATTCTCGAGACCCACTGGACAGATTTCAATTATATTCAGCAGGGAGAATCCTTATGGCATATGCATGCAAGTTTGCTCAGAGAAAGCGGATCGGTCAATTTGGCCGGTGCCCATCTTGAATTTTGGCCGAATTAAAAAAATGTCTTAAAATTCTCTGCAACCACAGGGTTGGGGATCAAGGGAGCTTGATATGGACATATGGTTTGGCAGCCATCTTGGAGGACCTGGTTTTCACGAAAATAACATCACCAAAACCGCTGAATGGATCTGGACGAGATTTGGAAGATTGATTAAGGGCCATCAAAGTTTGTTTAAGGGAAGTTGATATATCCAAAAAAACATGTCGGCCGTCGACCAAGCAAAATGGAGCATGTTTGGCTGCCATATTGGATTTTGTTATAGATTTTCAAGCCGAGGTGTTTGAACAATACCTGCCCGTCGTTGTGTGTTTGTACTCTCGCGCCTTGCACCCTGCCATCTGTTCACTTGACTAACATGTTACTGGACCAGTTTCTTCTGTGCTTCACCAAAACATCCAATGAAGCATTGTAAGAAATGGCTTGCATCCATCATCCTGTGCGCACCACTGTCTACACTAATACAGCATACCCTGACATCTCCATCATCATTGCTACCCCAGCTCCACCTTCACCGCAGCCCTCACAGACGCGGCGATGACGAACTGTGCCTTTCCTCACTCAGCCATCCACCCTATTAAACAAAGCAATTAGGAAACAGTCAGAGTACATACGGCGTGATTCCACTCCAACACCATTGTTGCAGATGGCGTCATTGGAAACTCTTCCACAGGTATGCCGCAAAGTAATATACAAATGTGCCTGTATGTTTAGTGGCGTTACCACCAGTGCCACCGTCGACACTGGTGCTTCAATCACTGTATTTAACAAGCGCTTATATGAGAGCATCCCACCTCATAAGAAGTCTCCCCTTAAACCTACAAACATTTACCTACAGACGGCTACGGGAGCTGATGTGCCCGTAGCCGTTGTAGTCAATTTTGTCATCCAGATAGAGGAGATGCAATTCATACAGCAAGTTGTCATCGCCTCTATTCACAACGATGCCCTCCTTGGCTCTGATTTCCTCAGTGCCAGCAAAGCCATCACACATTGCAAATAACAGGAGCTCGACATACACGGCCGATGAATACCTCTTGGACCGGCATCATCATTATATGACACGTGCACTGTAATATTGTCCAATACAGCCACAGTTGAGCCGGGACAACAACAAATCTTATGGGCCACCGCACCATAGTTAGGAAGCAACACACACATCGCCATGCAGGAATCCGTTCCTGATTATATGATCGCCTCACAATGCGCAAGTCCCCGCATGATATTAGACACTACTAATAAGGAAAATATACCTTTTAGAGTGTTCAATGGTACTGCAGATCCCACCACTCTGGAACCAGGAGTACGCTGCGGCCATTTAGTGGACATAATCTCATTGGAATCACCTACACCTGCTGACACACCACGGCATATGACTGATGATTTGCCCGAACATGTACATGAGTTATATCTACGTGCCACAGTTGGATTACAGCAATCACAGAAACATGAAATTCGGAAATTACTGCACAAATATCGCGATAGTTTTTCCTCCGGAGACATGGATCTCGGAGAGACTCATCTCGTACGACATTCCATCGACATGGGCAATAATCGCCCCATATATCAACTGGTATGACGTCTTCCCATTCATAAGGAAGTGGAAGCACACCAACAAGTGAACGACATGTTGCGGACCGGTATTATTGAACCCTCGGCATCTCCATGGGCTAGCCCAATAGTACTAGCAGGCAAAAAGGATGGAACCTTATGGTTTTGTATAGACTACCACCGCTTAATGATCTTAGCGTTAAGGACGCTTATCCATTACCTCGGATAGATCAGGCCTTGGATTCCTTGTCCGGAGCCAAGTGGTTTTGTACACTTGCCTTAGCTAGCGGATACTGGCAAATAGCCATGGATGAGGCTGACATGGAAAAGACCACATTCGTTTGTAGGGATGTCCTTTTCCAATTCTGCAAGATGCCCTACGGGTTGTACAACGCTCCCAGAACTTTTGAACGTCTCATAGAGCAGGTATTAACCACCCTGCAATGGGAAATCTGTCTCTGCTACATCGATGACGTGATAGTCTTCGGACCCACGTTTGAGAAAACCCTTATTAATTTGGACACCGTGCTTTCCCGTTTCCGCACGGCCAATTTGAAACCCATGATATAACATATATATATATTTCCATATCTCGCATCTACAACAGACTACACCTCAGCAACAGTATTTTGGCCATTACCATAAACAGTACATATGTTTCCGATCAACCACGTACTTTTAGAGCCACGTGACATTTACTGCTATTTCCAGTAAATTGGATCAAACGCTTTAAACACAAGAGCCGCCCAAAGACGCGACTACCACAGCGTGATGGAGGAGTGGCGAGGGTGAGTCGGGGTAAAAGCCGCTGACGTAACCAGTCTCCCCACACATCCCATCGGGCGTTCCAGCCTAAAATTAAAACAGGCAAGTTTATAAGCATCCAATCTGAAAAACCGTCTCACGCTAATTAAAAGGCGAGGCTCTTCAAAGAAAAAGTAGTACCACGTTTTTATGTTGATCGGAGGCTGTTGAATGTGCTAAATTAAGATGAAGTTAACTAGCCATTCCTCCTATAATTAAAAGTACTCCCTTTATATGGGATGAATTAATCCCTTGATGTCTAGAGTGGGAAAGAGAAACTTTCCATATAAGGCTGACCGAATCACCTGTTAAAACTTCCAAGTGTGGTCATCCGCCGTCTACGACGTCACCAAATAGGATAAAAGGAGGAAGCCCGCTCTGAAAACTTCGTCTTCCCATCAAAACTCGACACCAGGGAAGAACAGATAGCATTAGGCTTCTTTCGTGTCGAAAAACCAAATTCAGCTGTTTTATTATGAGTTCATTATTATACTTGGCCTGGAAAGTTAACAAAATGAAGAGATAGGGCATTAGGGTTTGAGTAAGGTTCCCGCAGCCACCTACCATGCAGGAACGAGATGTCTATCCTCGAAGATTTAGCGTTGTCGGATTCGTCTGAAGAAGAATCGGTACCAGTTCCAAAATGATTCCCGTGCAGCTCGTTATTAGCTAACGGAAAACCATGTACCAGAACTTTTACGGGAAAATCCGACCGCACACTTCATGTTAACAAGGATTATCTCCTCCAGTCAGCCTTCTGCGTGACATGTCAGTATATCTACACCGCTACTCGCTACGGAGTGACCCATGCGCTCCGTCATCATCACCATGTGTTAGAAGTGACATTAGTTCCTGGGGAAGAAAACAAGGATCGTGCCATTTTAGCCACACATTTCGAATCTCGGTTTCCAGTCAAAGTTCTCCTGACCGAGAAGATGGCCCGCACGAAGAACACTACCAGTAGATATCCCGTTACTCATCGTCCTCCCGCGGCTACCGTGAGCAATGTACCGGCAGCAAGACATGAAATCCTACCTGCAGCCACGTTGGGGAGCGCTATGCCACTACCAGTCATTACATCTACACCGGTCCTGAAGTGGAGTAAAAATTGAAAGTCCTCCGCAGAATCCAGTCCAGCAGCACCCGCACCAGTAATCAGCCATCAAACTACAGCCACTACACCCGCACCCGTAGTGTCTGAAGCAAATTCAGACAGTCAGCCGATATCAGTAGTAATCACAACACCAGCGGGAATGAAAATTCCAAATTACCCACAGTCACCATCTCCTCCAGACCTGACCATAGATGAGGGACCAGGACCGTCGCAGCCTGTGTCGGTTAGTATAACTCCAACTCGTGTTATCCAGCATCCACCTCCTAGCCTTTCTGACCCAGCCATCGAGAAGGGAACCACGCCGGAACGACCATACGCGGGAAAGAAATGTATCGCCCACATGCAGGACATTCAGACCATGCCTAATGTTACCGCAAATCGTCTGGTAAAATATGCTAAGTCTCAAAAGATGTCATCTCCTACCGTATCCGCTCCCGCATCATTGCCTACGATTCAGCTCACCGCCATCACCACGACAGCTACCGCAGCCACCATGACGATCACAATGACAACAGCATCACCCGCCTTGACAACCACTAGCACCACCGCTGCCTTACGGACAAATATTTTAGCACCCACAGTAACTGTGAGAGACATTATAGACGCTCATATTTCCGCCACCATCACTTCTGACATTTCCGACAGTGCCAGTGGTAATGAACGCATCTCAGCAATGATAGTGCATCCACCGCGACAAACCACCATCAGTCGCGGGACCCAGACTCAGTGGGGGAAATTTTGCAGCAGAGGTGTGATCATTTGTGATACAGCAGAACATCAGTGGTGCGATTCATGGAAGCGTATTAATTATTAGTTTATTTTTTAAATACTTTTCTTTTTATTATATATGTTAAATCAATTGAATCCCGTCCCTAGGATGACTGCGGTTATCCGACACAGCCGCGCACTTCGGTGCACAGCTGTGTCCCACACAAAATGAGCACTGCGGACTCCGGTGTTGTAGGAACGTCGTGTGCGACGTAAAGAATACAACACCCTGCAGTGCAATAATGTCATAATCCCGTCATGCAGTCTCAGCTATGCTGGGACTGCCTGGTAAACTAACTTTTAAGTTATTATTATTATGTTCTATTTTTCTTATTATTTTTCTTCCTGTCTTAGATGTCAGGACGGCTATGGGGTCAGCGAGAGCAGCCCGTTGTGGACCCACTATAACGGGCTGCAAATATATTTTTAATCAGAGATACGTGTTGCATACCCCTTTATTTACCCAGGGTACGCAAGTAATTCGGAAGTGATCTGCTAGATACCCCGTAAGGGTATGTTACATGGAAATCATATATTTTACATTATTATATATTAAACTTAAATTATGGTACGTTAGAGCGTGGGTGCTGTCTGTGGAGATAATAATTATCCGCACCCAAAGAGAACACCCATGTGAGCTATTGTTTAGGATCATTTACTAAACAAAGTTGCAGCACGCACCAAAATATTAAAACAAAAAAAAGAAAAGGCCTGGCAAAATAATTCCAGGTCAAAAATTGAAAACTGAAAGTAAGTTTATCGCTGCAAAATTTAAGAATGACTAGGTGTATTTATTTCATCTAATAGTTAATAATACTTTGGCACTGATCATACTGGGGATGGGATGGTGGGGTTAGGGGGAGGGTGGTTGGGGTGGTGGAGGGTTCTGGCTACCCCATTTAATCCAGCAATTTACAGAAGGATACGTATTACCTTTACATTACATGTTCTGATTGAGGTTAATTATAAGTTATTCTAGCAGAGCATTTCGTCAATTTTCATTATAGGAGCCCTCAGTGTTGTCTGGATGCATAGCAGGCGAAAGACATGGCATGTGCCAAAAGTAGGTCAACGTGACCTACTTTTATGTGTTATTGATCATCATAAAATGTCATTGACCAGGCTGTCGGTTCAAGCGTTTTCCGTATAGGGCCATACACTAACCTTGATTAATTGAAGATGTGGAGAGAAAGCAGCTGGTCAAGGTGATTAAGGGAGCAAACTCTGTTACTCCAATTGACCTGTTCAGTTTTAGCTATGCCACGCCCATCTCTAGATAAGCTCCAGCCACACCTCGCTCGTGTTGGGATGGATATATCCCTGAACTCCCTGTCTACCAATTTCCAGAAAACAATACACGTAAGCTGTTGAATATTTTGAAACTAATTTGACTGGGTGATGTTTCTGCCATAAGCACCCAGTCAAATTAGTTTCAAAATATTCAACAGCATGTTTATTAAATGGTAAAGACATACAATTCGTACAACAACGCTTAGCCGGTCACCAATTATGCGTTTGTGACGAACTGATCTACGCCATTCATGTCGTCATTGATGATGATGTCATACTATACGTCACGTGATTGATTAAGACGTCATATGATGGGTGAAAAACTGGAAAGGTTAATTAAATAAGGCTGCCTTGAAAGTGATAAACAAATTATTTGTTTTGATGAATAATTTAATTTAAGATTAAGAATTGCATTGTTTTTTTATCTTGCTTCTCCTTATCGTGTTAACTATCTTGTTAGCTCACCTGGCCAGAATGGCCAAGTGAGCTTATGCGATGACGACCGTCCGTCGTCTGTGTGTCGTCTGTCGTCTGCGTCCGTCAACTTTTTCTTTAAACGACTTCTTCTCAAGAACCACTCAGCCGATTTCAATTATATTTGGCAGGAAGCATCCCTAGGGCATAGAGATTCAAGTTTGTTCATAAGGAGCCGATCGGCCAAAATCCAAAATGGCGGCTGGTCAAAATGACCGATTTTTAGAAACACTTAAAAAAAATCTCCGAAACCGCTGGGGGAATTGATTCAAAACTCATAACACATCATCTATTGCAATGGTAGACCCAAGTTTGTTCAAGGCAACCTGATTGGCAGATTTGCCTGGTGGCCATCTTGGATGACCTAGTTTTCGCGAAAACGACTTCTTCTCCCGAACCGCAGAAGGGATAGACATTGAATTTGGTAAATATGCTTAGGAACTAAGGGCCTTTCGGATTTGTTCAAGGGAAGTATGTTCGTTAACAAACATGGCCGCCATCAACCAATCAAAATTTATCCTTTCTTGATCATATTGGCTTTTTTGTATTTGATGTATTTTGATGGCGAAAATTGCTTTATATATGCTTATCAGTGTGGCCAGTTCAAATATCCCACTTTTGAGACTGTTGGATAAACGGTTTTCCTGCCATCTTGGTTTGTTTTCCCGCCATAGTCTTCCATACTAAAGCAATGGGGAATTATTTAAACGAGTTCTTCTCAAGAACCACTGGGCCGCTTTCAATTATATTTAGGAGGAAGCATTCATAGGGTATAGAGATCTAAGTTTGTTCAAACGAAGCGGATCGGTCAAAATCCATGATGGCCGCCGGCCAAAATGGCCGATTTTTAGACACTTTAAAAAATCTTCTCATAAACCGCAAGAGGAATTGATTCAATACTCATAACATATCATCTATGGCAACATTAGACCAAAGTTTGTTCAAGCCAACCTTATTGACCTATTTGCTTGGCGACCATCTTGGTTGACTTAATTGTAGCGAAAAGGACTTCTTCTCCAGATCCGCGAAAAGGATCGGGCTGAAATTTGGCAGGTATGATTAGGGCCTAAGCGCCATTAAAGTTTGTTCAAGAGAATTTGATCAGTCAAAAAACCTGGCCGCCGTGACCAATCAAAATATGGCATGTTTGGTGGCCATATTGGATTTTTTTATTTGATGGAGTTTGAGGCCGAAATTGGTTTTGTATGTGTTTTGGGGTATTTTGAGCTCAGATTTGAAATTTTCAAAACTGTCGGATAAACGGTATGGCGGCCATCTTGGATCATTTTCCCGCCAAAAGCTACCATACTAAAGCAATGGGAAATTGAAAATGTTTTCTTCTGGAGAACTTCGTGACCGATTTCAATTATATTTGGCAGGAAGTATCCTTAGGATGTAAAAATTCAAGTTTGTTCAAACGAAGCCGATCGACCAATTGGCCCAGCGGCCATCTTGGATTTTGGCCGATTTTTAAGAACGTCTATAAGAATCTTCTCCGAAACCGCTTATGAGATTGATGCAAAACTGATGAAATAGGATTTAGGGCAAGAGCTGAACCAAGTTTGTTCAAGGGAACTTGATTGGTCAAATGGATCAGCGGCCATCTTGGTTGAGCTAGTTGTAGCGAAAACTACTTCTTCTCCAGAACCGCTGATGGGATCGGGCCGAAATTTGGCAGATATGATTAGGGACTAAGGGCCATTAAACTTTGTTCAAAGAAAGTTGATCCGTCAAAAAACGAAATTGGTTTTATAGGTGTTTTTGGGTATTTGCAATTTCCGAAGCCGTTGGATAAACGGTTTGGTGGCCATCTTGTTGATAAAGAGCGTTCTAGTTGAAATGCCTATGGTCCAGTGAGCGATACAGGCCCCTTGGGCCCCTTGTATATATCTCACTTGGGTATGTTAAAATATGAAATTAGGGCTCAGGAAAATCTATGTTTAGATAGTGTAGTCATGATTCTTGCTATCATACAAGCAGGACATATATATGTACTTATATATTTGGACACGATTTTGGCAGCCGTGTTGAAAGATGTCCTTTCGGGCCACTCGGGTGTCTGGTTCACGATGCCTCCACAATTGAAATGTTTCATAACACACTTCTCTAGATACCGCCGAAGTTTGGTGATTTTATCTTAAACTGCACAATCTTTCCATAATTTGGGACTAATCCACCTCAGGAGGGGTGTATCAGTTTGAATTGCCGAACCAAGTCTCACCGCAATTGGATCATCAACCATCTCTGATATAACAATATGAGGTGGAAGCACTACATATGAAAGATTCCTGGAACATGTTGTTGGTGGTAGAACCGTGACGGACTTAAAAATTATATAGAATGTGGCAATAATATTTGTTAGCTCTGGATCGGCCTTCTCAATAATATCTCCATCCAAAGTCAACAAGGACCGTGACTGCCTTTGTCTGCCAAATCGTCAACCAGGCAAACTCGGGTTCAATTATATCATTCAGCAAGCATCACCCAGGGTTTCGGCTACACATCAATGCATCAATGCAACTGGTCACCGATCTGAACACCGTCAAATGCAAAATCATGTTTCCTCAAGATTTTCTGTGAGAAATATACAAATCTTAAACAACAGATGATTGTTTTGATAATATGGATCTGATTCTTGTACCAGAGTAGTTTAACCCTTTAATGTCTAAACTTGGTCAACAAGGGGGAAATATTTGCTTATTGAGTGTCCATTTGCCGGACAAGAGAGAACTATTTTTGAGAATTTACCACTGAAATGACTGGCTCGGTTATCGAGCCATTCATTCCGGTGGTAAATTTTCGGAAATGGCCTTATCTTGGCCTGTAAATGTACATACCTCAAGACCAGGCCAGAGGCCGGTTTTTGCAGGCATCGTCGTGAGAGGGGTATTTTATTAAACTTGTGTTTTGTTTATTTCATTAATTTAGTTATTTATATTTTAAGAGCGTTGTGTCATTTTGACTCTTCTTACTAATCATCACACTCGCCACTTGGAACGCCCTGACATCCCAAGGCATAACGGTTGCATAATTTGAAAAAAGGGAAAAGCCACGCGGGTATATTAAAAGCTAGCATGGGTATTACAATTAAAACTTAAAACATAGCAGTAAGTTCAAAATCAGTCGATAACAATGTAGCAGCAAAAATAACAGGCACGATCCAGGTGGATACCGCTGATCGTAATTAAAATCGCAGTGGATTTTTAAAGTGATTCTCGTATTTTTGTTTGCTTACAGCTATTGGGGGTGGGGGGTGGTTTGGCTAGTCAAGTTTTTTCCTCATTGCTCATCTTTTACATATACAAACCCACTATGGACATTGGGCTGTCTGGTTTTATGTGTGTGTGTGTGCGTGCGTGCGTGCGTGCGTGCGTGCGTGCGTGCGTGTGCGCGCGCGCGCGTGCGTGCGTGCGTGCGTGCGTGCGTGCGTGCGTGCGTGCGTGCGTGCGTGCGTGCGTGCGTGTGTGCATGCCTAGGTACATACTCAAGCTCTCTATCACCCAATAATAGTTATGTTTTGTTCCTACTGGCAGGACCTAGCAAGGATGGCTTTATTTGGTTCCTACTACCTTAATCTAACAAGGAAGGCTGAGAGCATTGCCACACTCAACGTGGGAGGTACCCTTTATACGACAAATATCAGCACACTCACTCAATACGAGGATTCAAAGTTGGCGGCCATGTTTGGTGCGAGTGTGCCTCTATCACGTGACAAAGATGGTAATGTGTTCATTGATAGGGATGGAAAGACATTTAGGTATGTTTTAAATTTCCTACGAGACGGACAACTGACGCTGCCAGAAAACAGTTCGGAATGTCGCTTGCTCAAAGTGGAGGCATATTTTTTTTTATCAAATCAAGCCTCATATTAAACAGCTTAATGAGATACATGGACATTACATATACGTTACTTACCAGAAAACTGAGCAGCTGGGCAATCCGTCATGGACAATCTACGGTAAGGCTGACATTGTTCGTAACCTGAATCTACCGCAGTATTATCTACGTTTTGAATTGAGGCCACTAGAAGAGGACTACACCACTATGTGTATTGATATGACTTTACCTCCGCCAGCCGGACGCATGGTACTATGGGGTGACCTTCATGACCTTGGATGGGAGCTCCAGAATTCGCACATACACACAGCATCTGGTTGTACCGACAAGAGTCAGCCTATTAACATACAAATTGAATACAATGAGTGTTGGTCTCACCACGGATAAAGTCATTATAAAACGCAACACTATATACAAACATGTCCTAAGCACCTTAGGAGCACAATTTACGTATGCTCATATACGAAATGTGTTTTGTGACTGACAACATAAAATGTCGGTTACATTTACCGGACTGTTCTTTCTGTTCTTCGTTTTAAAAAAATGCCGTCTTTGAAGGGATGCTAATCTCATCTCAACTAGTGTATTGCCCCGATAGGTGATGGATTATAGATTCCATGTTTAACACCCCCCCCCCCCCCCAACATAAACAAGGAAACACCCTATTATAGGTTAACACTGCCACGTAAGCCGTACTTGTATTTAACCACATAGAATACAATGTAATAAACATTCAACTATACAGATTACCTTAGTACCGAAGCTGAGAGTCAACATAAACTAATATAAATATCATTGGTCTCTGCCTTGTCACATCTAACCCGATAAGATATATTATATAATGAGATGCATACAAAATAATAAATACTCGAACTGCAGAAAAATGCGGCCACATTCCGACACGAAAACCCATGCCTAAACCTTAATAGGTAAAAGAAACACCTGGGAACGTGTTCCTCAAAACCGCCCACCATACTTGTATTAGTGGGAAGTGGAAAGGCCTGGCTGAGAGGGTTATAGCGACAAATCGGCAGGACGAAAACGAACTCGAGGGTTATTTAAGGAAAACTAGAGAATCAAAATATATGATAATATTTTGAAAATGAATTTTACTGGAACTATACAGTACGGCTACTAGCATGTAGAATGACAACAACAACAACAACAACGACGACAACGACAACAACAACAGCACGACGACAACAACAACAACAACAACAACAACAACAACAACAATAGCAACGGCAACATCTATGGCAACAGCGACGGCAACAGCAACAGCAACAATGACAACAATATTAATAATATTAAGGTTTAAACATAGTAGTCAACCATGTTTAGAAAACTACTCTACCGCTAGATGTCGCTCCATTCAGACCAGTGGTCGAGTCGGACCACATGCTTTCGAACCCAAATGGAACAAACTGATTAAACAACCACCTGCATTAGTGAACAGGTTCCACCGGGTGGGTGCACAAGACTCCCCATAAACTACCTAAGACTCGATTCGAACTGTTACTCAAGTACCTGATGCCATAATAAAAATGTGTCACTTTTTGTCTGACGTTACAATCATACAACGTAAGCAGACAACTGCCCTAGTAACCCGCTTGGTGTCCCACACTGGTTATTCAAGATTTCCCCATAGCTAGCTAAGAACCGACCCTATGTTACCCAAGTACCTGATGTCATAATATAAATGCATCAGTTATCAGCTAACGTTATAGTGTAAAGTTATAATGTGGTCCTCTTAAAGGTTTCCCTTAAACCAACTAAAAACTGATCCGTCTGTTACCCAAGTTTCTGATGTCATAAAAAACACGTCACATTTTTAGCCGACGCCAAAATCACATAATGCAAACAACCACCTGCCTTAGCAACCAGTTTGGTCCCCCACACTGTGGCTATCCAAGAAACAATAACAAGAAACCTAATTGTAGAAAAATTATAAAGTAACACGATAAGGGACTGTTTTGTAGATTAAACACTGGAATGACTGGCACGTTTACCGAGCAAGTCATTCCGGCGGTGAATTTCCAAGATAGTCTCTATCGCATTGTAAATGGTCGTTAAGTCTCCATGTCTACTGTTGAAAATAATGTTATTCTGTATTTTTGTCATGCACAGCAATGATCCATTTCTAAGAATACCAATCTGACATTTTTTATAATCAGTTTATTATTTAATTATTATAATCTAAATTCTGATGACCCCCACAATATGACCACTATAATTTTAGTACTTTGTAAATTGAGATGGCGGTACAATAACAGTAATAATTCTGTCATTAATAATTATGAAGTACGTGTAAATAATAACTGTAACTTACATAATAATTCTAAGTTACTACTACTACTACTACTACTACTACTACTACTACTACTACTACTACTACTACTACTACTACTACTACTACTACTACTGCTGCTGCTGCTGCTGCTGCTGCTGCTGCTACTGTTGCTGCTGCTGCTCCTGCTGCTGCTGCTGCTGCTACTACTACTACTACTTTTTTCTTTTTTTTTGAAAATCCGACACTGACGCAGTCGGACACACCTCACGGAGGAACTCCTTTAAAAAAGGCTTGTAAACCCCTATAAAAAATCGGGTGAAATAGCAGACTTTATTAATAGTATATGAATAATAATACACACTTAACATATCAAAACAGTGCAAGCTAAAATACTCTATTACCATATACCACACCCATGGCATAACTACATAGAAAAAACCCAACTTAATAAAGAGCTGATAACATAATATAATTCAACAAAGCCATTACTATTTGGACACCGTGTAGTAGTAGGCCCACATGGCGAGCATAGTTACCCAATAAGTGGTAGAGCGACTCATCAATAATTAACAGTAAGTTACTGCTACTCATTGACGCCATTGAGCCGATTCATGACCGGCAGGCTAAGTAGATCCTATTGAAGATTTCTGATGTCTATCCTGTTTCTATGCTACGTATACGTTTTTATGAGATATACTTAACTATGAAGTCTCTTCCGTTTTGGGTAAGGTTTGTATGTAAGGTTGCTGCGACAACCCACCTTACCGAGAACGAAAGAAATAGATATCAGATCGCCTCGTTTATAGATGAACATTAACGATACTTGTATTCGATATCCGGGCCTGATCTGACTGACTACTAGAATTTGCAGGTAAGCTACGGTGATCTTCCGTAGTCTCCAGAGTCAACAACAAACTATGTGCCAAACTTTTGCCTTGTATTAATATCACAAGGTGATCGTTTTATTCGCTTAACTTAACTGTAGAGTAAACCTACAAAGTCGGTAACTTTTACTGTTACCAGTTTACGTATTTACGACAGATTTAATTCAATGTTTCCTAATCTTTCACAATGAACTAGCATTACTCCCAGCTGCTCTGGTTTGCTATACTATTCAAACTAGCTCTTGCCTACTTAAAACCATTCAGCAAGAACTTTTCAAATCAGACTAGCTCTTGCCTACTAACACCATTCAGCAAGAGCGTTTCACAAGGTACGAGGCGGACCGGACCCCGAACTAAAGTTAAAGTCCCCTTTATATACCATTTTCGTTTCTATTCTCCCTTCATCTTGGTTTCGTACCGCCGGAGGTTGCTCTGAGTCTCATTGGATTATGACATCACTTTGACCAATCAAAACTCCGACCCTCCTGACTGGGGAGGGCGCCTTTTACCTAGCGCGTTTGGGATTCCTGTTGGATTAGCACGTCATTTCTGACGGATGACTTGCCACAAATGACGGATGCTTATTTGATAGCAAAGCTTACTGGTGGATTAGCTCGCCTCTAATTGATATGTTTTCGATAGTAACTTTCGGTTGTGCCCTTGAATGTCTACAGGACGCTACTATGTCCATGCCCTGTCCATTACCTATTAGTCAACAACTTGTAGAATGCTAGAGTTAATCGGCACACTAGTTACCATTGCACCCAGCCGCCTCTGCTTATCTGGCCACGAGAATTCGTGGGAACACAGACCGCTACGTAATTAACTAAGTCCGTTTGTCATATCTAATTCCTTAATTGACTCCAACATTCCAAACTGGTGCTAATCATCAAAAGTCATACTCGATTCAGTTTCTGCGGATTGTACCCGCGCACTAACCGACGTATCCATTGCCAGTCATCCAGTGCTGATAATATATATCTAAATAATAAGATGCTGGTTATACATCTAAATATACAGGGTGACATAGCGCACTAGCTGACGTATCCATTGCCAGTCATCCAGTGCTGATAATATATATCTAAATAATAAGATATAAAGTTGATGCTCATGCATTCAGATGCTCATGCATTCCATTATACACGGTGACATAGTCTCTTAGCTTACCTGGTATTCAAACATGTAATTTCACTGAGGTCTTATACTCGTAAATATAAGATGTGCGCAGGGTCATGACTCCCTACGCACAGTCCGATATATACACATGCCCCTCAACCGAAGTTAATTAACCATCTCTCTAGGCCTACAGAGAGTGACAATTAACTCGTTGTGCACCATCAACAACCCTACACTGCCATACCAGACACCTCCAGACTATGTCACAATCATAACTACGTCATTACGTACTCCAACTACAGTAATTAAACATGTCCGGGTAACGGAATATCATGCGCAAATGACCGTCCCCGGAAACATAGAAAAACAGCATAATCCTATACAAATTACAAACTTGTCCGGGTAATGGAATATCATGCACAAATGACCATCCCCGGAAACACATTCATATTATCATAAATATAACATTATAATACGCCTAATACAATAACAGTAGTACTATATTGAATTCACAGTGCCAATACCATTACAAACCATGTTCCATCAACAAGTACAATAATATAAAGTCAATCGCCTACCATGAAGTGTTCCATACACAGCATATGAAGTTAACTCCAAAATGTCATTGGGGTGATTCCATGCGATCACCGAGATCTATGTTAGGTTCACCAATGTCACCATACAACTCCACGTCAATCCCGTGGTCAGCCGTCAGGTCGATCTCAGTCCTGGCAACAGCGTTAGGTGATGACCCGGCCAACATCTCCACCATTACCGGCAGGGCTGCAGTTCCCCGCAGGGGCAGAGGATGAATCTGATGTGGCGCACTACTATGGGCCGCAGGTGGCTTGCATTTAATCCAAATCCACATGTATTGTAAGACGCTACATTTATACAAAATATACACCACAACAATTACCACAACGAAGGAGCCCGTTGAATATGATATGAAAGAGCGCACTCCGATGCCATCAACCACCACTGGGTCGATTGCGGATAACGGTGCTAGCGGCACGTACTTGGTCTTTTGTAAATGGTTCCATGGTTGCATTTTCAAATGATTCACAATCATGGACTGGTTAAGAACTCTGGTCACATCCAAATGGGCCATCTCAATGGCCAGGCTAACCCGAGTGTACGTCCGACTGTAAGACGCAACAGGCTCGAATCGCCAGCCCTTCCCGCTATAACCACATTCACCAGACATTAAAGCATACACTCCATTACTCACCATACACTGGTCGGTCAGTCGTCCGTCGCAGTGTATATCTATTGTTTCACCGAACGTTTGCAATACAACGCCTATTTTCTTATGGGTAAACAATTTACTAGCGGTTACGTTGGATTCCGACAGATGAATGCTACACGTACTATCGGTGGTGTTCGTTAACAGGCTCACTATGCAGGGCACGTGGGTCTTATCGACCCTTAGCTGACCCTGACACACCCTAGGACCGGTACCGCGACACCCAGATGCAGTGAAGTACCATCCAGTCTTCGTATCAAGACCGATGCTAGTCCGGCCCACCTCTACTGGCATGTAATGCCCCATGGTGGCCAATGGTTCGGGCCACGAATGCAGACCGTACTCTATGTACCTACCATCGTCGATTAACGGTAACGTCGCTATGTAGTGCAACATATTGTCGTCCCTCCACAATGGGTAAACCACCACATTCCGGTAGTACCACTGGCACGGACGTATCAGCTGGTTCCCCACTCCGACATGTTTCGATACCGATGTCAGGTCAGCGGGACTGAATAGTTCCTCGGTCAGTCTTCCTAACTCCAGAGACGCGGTCCGTCTATGGAATTGCTCTGCCGTCGTTTGGTAGTCATAGACCACATATTCGGCTGAGTCTACTATATGCCCGAGGCGCACCAGGGCGTATATTTCGTTTTGTCGTTTTTCCTGCATACGTAATACTTTGCTCATGGTGCTGGTAACCTCGACCAGACTGTCCTCGAGCTCGTTGATGCGGTCCGTGTTCATGTTAATGTCATGGAACGCCAATTTCACATGGGATGCGAACTCTTTCGCGAAATGCACTATTCTATCCACATTATTCATCGCCTTCTTTACTACATCTCGGATAGCATCTATATCACCGGACGTAGCAGTTCCGAACAGGGACGAGGCAATGTCCCCTACGAAATTAAACAATCCCCGCTTCTGTCAGGTCTGGGTTCTATGTACCATCGTTTGTTGAGTTCTTAGAGCGATTCTTCGCGCTCCGTATATCCTGTGTTGCAGGCCGAATATATCCTCCTTGTTTATGAAAGAGGTCCTGCTACTGAAATTCGCAACAAGGCCAATCATTTGGGCCAACGGTCCTAGAAACTCCTTCGGCAAATACGGATGGTCAATCGACACTACCACCGTCCATTCTGCCCTTATAACAGATATGGTTTCAGGTTTGGTGATCATGACACCGTTCGGTAATCGATACACGCTAGAATCCTTACATACACTAGAGATACTGGCTGCTTTATTTACCAACGCAACTAACACCACCACTAACTGAAAGGAATACATGATGTTACACTACTGCAAGGTTCACAGGTACAATTTAGTAGTCAGAATGATAACTATCGGCGGCTTCGTCGCCTTATAATTGCCTCTATACGCTCGATGAAATCATCGTATAGAGCACGCCCAAAAGCGCCAATCCTGAGTGGCTTGTTGTTCGTTCCGACGTCAGGCAGATGACTGCGCTTGCGCATAAAGTAAAGGGGCATTGGCCGCGTTTCCATTGGTTCCGGCACATCCTCGGGTACCTCCTCCGAGGTGTCCATCATACCAGCTGGTGGAGTCACGTGAGTTTCCATCGGTGTCTCATGGTTTCGAGTCTCACTCGTCCCAGGTTGACTGATGTTATTATCAACCATCCTACCCACCTTACTCACCCTCGGTTCATCATCAGAAGCTGGTCGCTTCCTACGAGCTCTCTGACCAAGGGTTGCCTTACGGTCGGGTTTTGGCCATTCTTCGGCCCTTGGGAGCATCATCACCCTTGGATGATGGCTATCTTTCGTACCCTTCGCAGGGTTACGAACAGGGCGTGGCCGTACCTTGTCCCAGAACATTTCTGAGTTGACTACGCATAACTTAGATATATTCAGTACGCGCACCTTCCCAGACCTTTGATGTCGGACATGAGCCACTGGCCCATTGATCTTAGAGATCTCATATTCGGGGTCACTGTGAGAGGTCAACTTCAAGCGTTCCTCCGCCTTTACGACAACCGAATCACCCACCTTAAACACACCAGCGTTTGCACGCTTGTCAATCTGCTCACGGTGGACCTCACGAGACCTAGCCGTTTCCATACGAGCGCACAGTAGGGCATTGTTGAGACAGGTCAGTCTCTCACCCAGATCCTGCGATGCGTCTACTGGAATAGCAAACGGCAGTCTTGCCCATCGACTGTAGGTCAGATAAAATGGCGTGTATCCTGTCGTGGAATGACGAGTATTGCGATACGCGGTTAACGCCGCACCCAATTCATCCTCCCACATACTAGAAGCATTGTTAACCCCTTTCTGGATTAAGTCCTTAAGGGTCCGATTGAACCTCTCGGTACGCCCATTGGTTTGTGGGTGGTAGGGACTCGATCTTCTATGGTCGATCCCATGCTCTCTAAACCGCTCTTCTAGCGACTTAGAACAAAACTCCTTCCCCTGATCCGTTATCACGATCTCAGGGACACCTTGACGAGTGACGTACTCATTGAAGAACTTGTCTTCAACATTTTGAGACGTCTTAGCTGGAATCGGATACGCTTCTGCCCACGCAGAACAGTGATCGACTATCGTTATGATATACACATTACCTTTATTCGACTCCAACAGTGGACCTACCAAATCCATACTGATTATCTGACTCGGATAAGTGGCCATGGGCATCTCACTGTACCTCGGTCGAGTCGTGACAGGTCGGTTAACCTGGCATGTCGTGCACGTCTCTAGCATACATACCACGTCTTTCCTTAAAGACGTCCATACAAATGAATCTCTTACCATACCGATAGTCTTCTTCAGACCTTGGTGACCAGCTTGTTCATGAGCTCTCCGGAGCAATTTCTCGCGGAACAGGTTAGGTAAGACAATTCTGGGGTACTCAGCGTCCAACGCTGAAGGCGTAATTAAAGAATACAGAATACCGTTCTTGACCATGTACCCCTCCGGGGTGTTTTTAAACAACTCCGGGTATTCCTTGGTTTGCTCGGTACACAACTCGTCGTAGGGAACGTCAAATACCTCTAGAGGGACGTGCGGCAACACACCCTCGTCTACATCGGGTATGACAAAATCGCCTGTGTCTAGGGTGGCGATTTCCACTGGACGACGTAACCTGGACAACATGTATATTGGATGTATTCAATCTTACATCCATACTCGGCAATCAGCACCGCCCAGCGCTGCACTTTCGTGTTTTTAACCTCCCTGACAAACAAACTCTTTAGGGGTTTGTGGTCAGTATACACGGTGAACTGTGCGCCAAATAGATAAGGCCTAAGCTTCTTCAATGCATATATCACAGCATAAGCTTCCTTCTCTATTACAGGCCAGTTTAGCTGGCTATCCTTCAGGGTAGAGCTTACATACTGTATCACCCTTTCTATACCCTTATCATCTACCTGTACCAATATCGCACCTATCGCATAGCTAGACGCATCAGTATAAAGCTTATACGGAGCATTTAAATTCGGATAGGTGAGAACCGTCTCACTACACAGCAAGTTTTGTAATTTCTTAAATGCTTGCTGTTCCTCCTTACCCCATTCAAAACGTTTATATTTCTTAGTCAATTCTATCAAAGGCTTAGCAATTTCGGCATAGCCTTGCACACAAGAGCGGTAATAACCTGTAGCTCCGAGAAAACTTCTCACCTCACCCACATCGCGTGGCGGTGACATTTCTCTTATGACCTTGACCTTCTGAACCTGAGGAGCCACTCCTTGTGCAGAAACACGATACCCCAACAAGTCCACAGACTTGCGGCCAAACTCGCATTTCTTTTTCTTAACCTGCAAATTGTATTCTTGAATCCTACGCATAACCGTACGCAAATGCTGTGCATGTTCAGCCGGGTTTCATGAATATATGACTACATCATCGACGAAAACATGCAAATATTTTCCCACGAATTCTCGGAAAATATTGGTCATTGCCCTCTGAAATACGGCACCTGAGTTGCAAAAACAGTAGGGCATCCGAATCCATTCGAACAAACCTTCACTGCAGACGAACGCTGTTTTCTCTATGTCTTGGCTGTCCATTGGTATCTGCCAATAGCCAGACTTCAGGTCCATAGTCGAAAATATCGTTGCACCGCGCATCGAGTAAAAAATATCCGTTATATTCGGTAATGGATACCTGTCTTTATGACATACAGAATTCAACTTCCTGTAGTCGACACAAAACCTCGTGTCCCCGTCCTTCTTAGGCACTAACGTAATGGGCGACGCCCAGGGCGATGACGACGGTCTTATGATGCCCGCTGCCAGCATCTCGGCCACTTGATTCTTGACCACATATTGCTTGGTGAGCGGTAGACGGTAGGCTTTCTGCCTTATAGGAAACGCATTTCCTGTTGCTACCGTACATTTTCCTTTAGGAATTAAACCTAAAGTGTTTGGACGAGCCGTATCAAAGTTATCCGCAAAGTCCTCAAGCACTTTGACGATAGCTTTATATCCGGTCGTTTCCTTGCAACTCTCATATACATAATCTATTTGCTCCCTATAGGGATACCTAAAGGGATATACCTGGCCAAACCATACTACTACTTTGGCCTGATAGTCAATCTTTGCATT
The DNA here is from genome assembly GCA_034401795.1 of Chaetoderma sp. LZ-2023a. NCBI lineage: Eukaryota > Metazoa > Mollusca > Caudofoveata > Chaetodermatida > Chaetodermatidae > Chaetoderma > Chaetoderma sp. LZ-2023a. The sequence goes on along the minus strand of CM067361.1, from coordinate 4,505,492 downwards.
TCCCAAGTGCAAAGCATCTGCACCAAGCAAACATTCATGCTGCATTCTCACTACTACCGTACTCGGAAAAGGACGGGTGTCTTTGAATTTTACCTGGGTCTCCCCCAAAAGTTCTATTGGGGAACCATTTACTGCCAAGAGCATCTTCGCTCTCTTCAATGGCTTAGCATTCAACATGCTACGCCATATATCCTTGCGAATCAAGGATGTACTAGCACCAGTATCCACTAAGGCATGCAAGTACTCACCCTGATCCGTTGGACCGTTTTTATCCATTTTCAGACGGATTAGAAACCGCTCGGTCGGTGAACTCACCAACGGTTTCCTCCGTCATCGTTTGACGGACTCCTCCATCCACTAACCACTTCTGCATAGCTGTTCCGGCGGGAGGATGAATTGTGTCCGACACTGTATGAATAACGGCCCATTTCATCCGTCCCGTCACCGGTCAACACAAAACCGTCGCGGTATTCATATTCGTCACTATCCCGTAAACGATTGTTCAAGTCCGTTCTGACATTCCTGGAACAGTCGCGGTGTGATAGTTCTTTCCTGCTGTCGTCGGTCGACGACGTCAATCTCGGGATTATCGTCGGTGCGAGGATGCTTGATCGCCCGGCGGCCGGTTGGACCCTTTTGTTGGGTCCATGCAGGACCATTCTGTGGCGGATGTCCGTACTGTGGGCAGTCTCTCACGTAGTGGCCGTCTTTGCCACACCCGAAACATCTTACCGTAGCGACGGGAGCGGTCTTCCCGCTCACGTAGGCACCGAAACTGCTATGGTGTTTGTGACAGTCCTGCGCCAGATGCCCCTGCTGTCCGCACCCAAAGCATGTCATAGGTGGCTCCCGTCTCGGCTGCTTGGGTCACGGGGTGGGCCTCCTGTCTACGTTCTCTCGCGGCTGCATTGGTTGATGGCAATCGCTTTTGTAATGGCTGACTTGGCCACAGTTATAGCAGGTAACGTGCTATAGGTCCCGGCTGGTTCCGGTGGGTCGGGGCGATGGTGGCTCGCATGGCTTTGCCGGCAGGGCGGCCTTCTTCTCGGGTTTGGCAGCCCTGGTTACCGGCTTCTGTTCCCGTAACTGAAGGTCACTGACCAAGCTACACAGTTGCTCGATCATCTTGCTCTGCTGATCAGTTTGCTTCTTCAAGGTTCGCACCACATTCCATATCTCTCTTTCCTCCTCCGGGCCTACCATATTCACCTCCATGCTTTCCTACTGGTGCTCCTCTATTTTCATCGCCCGGAGCAGATCATCGCACGTGGCTTCTTCTTCCGCAATTTCGCTCACCCGGCCCAATGTGGTGGCCTTCTTCCTGACGATTCGCTTGCTCATGCGGTGGTCAGACAAGCCCTTCAGGTAAATACCCATCACGGTCCGACGGATGTCGGCGTTCTCGACAGGGTATGCTCTAGTGCTCATCTCTCTAACCCGCCTGTTGAAGGTGATGACGGTTTCGTTCCGCCATTGCCTCACCCCCTCTAAATCGTACTTTATACGTTCGCCTTCGTTGGCTGATATGAAGTTTACCATGATATAATCATGGAACTCATCAAATGTGACGTCTTCTTGGACTTTGCCCATCAAGAACCCATCTATGGCCCTCGATAGCTGCCCGCGTGCCGCTCGGGTGATGACATAGGCAGGTATGCCTTCGAGTCTCCCCTCGTTTGTGACCCACCCTCTCTGGGTCTTGTCCAAAAAGGTTCGCACCTCCTCCGGCACGACACCGTCGCAGGGCTGAATTCGGTAGATCGTGTCCCTGATTTCCCGGCGGTACACCCGCTCGGCCTCCCGACGATTACTGCTTTCCACAATGGCCCCCGCCATCGCTACTCCCATCGTCTGCATAGCGGCGATGGTCTCCGGTCGAAGCTGGGGTGCCAGTGGTACCTCCATGGGTGGCATGGCCGGGTCAGCGCTCCTCTTGGGTCCCGTTGCCATTCTGTGTCTACTTATAATGAAGGCCAATAATGATTCTTCGGAGACGGGGTTGCTCGGGGCAGAGTACCTCGGTGGTGATCTTTACAGTGGAACCCTCGCAATACTCGCGATGTTGGGTGATTCTGGTGCTGTCGGCCAACTTAGCCGCGTCTAGGAATGTATTTACATGGTCCGCTACGTCGTTTAATACGATGGCTGAATTGGAGAGCGGCGTCTCTGGTTGGGCCATATACTAGTTACTCACGGTTGACTCCGGATCCTGGCTGGTGAAGCCACTGAAGATTTCTGATGTCTATCCTGTTTCTATGCTACGTATACGTTTTTATGAGATATACTTAACTATGAAGTCTCTTCCGTTTTGAGTAAGGTTTGTATGTAAGGTTGCTGCGACAACCCACCTTACCGAGAACGAAAGAAATAGATATCAGCTCGCCTCGTTTACAGATGAACGTTAACGATACTTGTATTCGATATCCGGGCCTGATCTGACTGACTACTAGAACTTGCAGGTAAGCTACGGTGATCTTCCGTAGTCTCCAGAGTCAACAACAAACTATGTGCCAAACTTTTGCCTTGTATTAATATCACAAGGTGATCGTTTTATTCGCTTAACTTAACTGTACAGTAAACCTACAAGGTCGGTAACTTTTACTGTTACCAGTTTACGTATTTACGACAAATTTAATTCAATGTTTCCTAATCTTTCACAATGAACTAGCATTACTCCCAGCTGCTCTGGTTTGCTATACTATTCAAACTAGCTCTTGCCTACTTAAAACAATTCAGCAAGAGCGTTTCACAAGGTGCGAGGCGGACCGGACCCCGAACTAAAGTTAAAGTCCCCTTTATATACCCTTTTCCTTTCTATTCTCCCTTCATCTTGGTTTCGTACCGCCGGAGGTTGCTCTGATTCTCATTGGATTATGACATCACTTTGATCAATCAAAACTCCGACCCTCCCGACTGGGGAGGGCGCCTTTTACCTAGCGCGTTTGGGATTCCTGTTGGATTAGCACGTCATTTCTGACGGATGACTTGCCACAAATGACGGATGCTTATTTGATAGCAAGGCTTACTGGTGGATTAGCTCGCCTCTAATTGATATGTTTTCGATAGTAACTTTCGGTTGTGCCCTTTAATGCCTACAGGACGCTACTATGTCCATGTCCTGTCCATTACCTTTAGTCGATAACTTGTAGAATGCTAGAGTTAATCGGCACACTAGTTACCATTGCACCCAGCCGCCTCTGCTTATCTGGCCACGAGAATTCGTGGGAACACAGACCGCTACGTAATTAACTAAGTCCGTTTGTCATATCTAATTCCTTAATTGACTCCAACATTCCAAACTGGTGCTAATCATCAAAAGTCATACTCGATTCAGTTTCCGCGGATTGTACCCGCGCACTAACCGACGTATCCATTGCCAGTCATCCAGTGCTGATAATATATATCTAAATAATAAGATGCTGGTTATACAACTAAATATACAGGGTGACATAGTGCACTAGCTGACGTATCCATTGCCAGTCATCCAGTGCTGAAAATATATATCTAAATAATAAGATATATAGTTGATGCTCATGCATTCAGATGCTCATGCATTCCATTATACACGGTGACATAGTCTCTTAGCTTACCTGGTATTCAAACATGTAATTTCGCTGAGGTCTTATACTCGTAAATATAAGATGTGCGCAGGGTCATGACTCCCTACGCACAGTCCGATTTCTACAATATGTAGTTTAACGTAGCACACCGTATAGTATTGGCCCAAATGGCGAGTGCAGCTCGCCAACTAGTGGCGAGGTGACTCGTCAATAAGTAACAAAAAGTCACTCATTGACGCCAGTTAGCCGATTCTTAAATACTGAGCAGGCGTAGTTGTATCAATGTATATGTACACATTAGATAATGTGTTGTGTCAATGTATATGTACGCATTAGATAATGTGTTGTATCAATGTATATGTACACATTAGATAATGTGTTGTGTCAATGTATATGTACGCATTAGATAATGTGCTGTATCTATGTTGTATCACTGTATATGTACACATTAGATAATGTGTTGTATCAATGTATATGTACGCATTAGATAATGTGTTGTTTCAATGTATATGTACACATTAGATAATGTGTTGTATCAATGTATATGTACGTATTAGATAATGTGTTGTATCAATGTATATGTACACATTAGATAATGTGTTGTATCAATGTATATGTACGCATTAGATAATGTGTTGTATCAATGTATATGTACACATTGGATATTGTGTTGTGTCAATGTATATGTACGCATTAGATAATGTGTTGTATCAATGCATATGTTCGCATTAGATAATGTGTTGTATCAATGTATATGTACGCATTAGATAATGTGTTGTGTCAATGTATATGTACACATTAGATAATGTGTTGTGTCAATGTATATGTACACATGAGATAATGTGTTGTATCAATGTATATGTACGCATTAGATAATGTGCTGTATCAATGTATACGTACGCATTAGATAATGTGTTGTATCAATGTATATGTGCGCATTAGATAATGTGTTGTATCAATGTATATGTACACATTAGTTATATGTTGTATCAATGTATATGTGCGCATTAGATAATGTGTTGCCCCATTGTTGTGTATACTTGACAAAGTTGGTGGTTCCCTTATTCTTGGCACTGCTGGTGCTGACATTATCTGTATGTTTGCGCGTGATTTCATTTGTCCGATGTCTATCGATCTCGTCATCATAATACTGTGGCTGTCACGTGGTCTCGTCGTGATGTTTCTTGCCGACTTGACCGTATTTATGTATCGGAGGAGTTGATGAGAAATGTTACTAAATGTGATATTTTCCCCATGTGGTCTGTCCGACCACTCACATGTTGTCATGAGTTCTAGTCCTTTCGACGGAATTGCTTTAGGGCCTGGCCCCTGGTATTTTAAAAATAGCTTGCTAAATGAAACAACTTTTCTAACACACTTTAGATCGTATTTGAAAGACGATTTACTCAAATTGGATAAATTTCAGGACGTCACGGCCGATGTTTGGGACGATTTAAAAGGTGATATGAAAGACATGGTCTTAAATTATTGTAAATTCATACGCCCAAGTATCAATAAATGTATCCGTATCTTAAGAAATAAACTTGTGACTTTAACAGAGGCATAATATTTGGAAAACCAGGGAAAAAACCGAAAACCGGACTGTGGTCAATATTCAAATCAAATTAAAGCCATTATATTAGAAATTTAAAAACTTTATGTTGACAAAGATAAAGGAGCGACAATTCGTTCCAGGGCAGAAGCAATATCGTCACAGGAGAGGAATTCCATTTATTTTCAGAAATTAGAAACCTCAAGAGCTAGAGATAAAATGATTAAGAAATTAACAAATGAAAATAATCAGGATCTTACTGAGAACAAAGAAATCATGAAATATATTAATAATTATTATAATGATCTATACACGAAAGAACCAATAGATAATGAAATTATGACAGAATTTATGACTAACTTACCGAAAATAACGGTTCCTTCTTTCGAAGCATGTGAAGCGCCTTTTAGCAATAAAGAATTATATCATGCCTTAAAGAATATGGCTGACAATAAGTCTCCCGGCTTAGATGGAATGACCAAAGAGTTTTATATAACATTCTGGGATATTTGGGGTGATACTTTGGTCAATGTCTTTAATAATTGTGTCAAAAACGGAAATTTGAGTGCTTCTCAGAAATACGGCCTAATTACATTAATCTGCAAAGATCGCCAGAATTCTCAATTAATTAGTAACTGGTGCCCTATTTCCTTGTTGTAAGTGGACACGAAAATATTTTCAAAAATGTTAACAAATCGTTTATCGGTAGTGATGTCGGAGTTGGTTCACCCTGGTCAGACTTGTTCTGTGAAGGGAAGATCGAGTTCTGATAATCTTCATTTATTACGTAATATTTGTGATTACGTCACACTAAAGGAAATACCGTTGTTTTTCATTTGCCTGGATCAAATGAAGGCGGCGTTTGATAGGATTGATCATGCATATGTATTTACATGGCTTCAAAATTACGGTTTTGGAGGTAAATTTCTAAGCATGATCAAGCTTCTATACACTGGAATCACGAGTGTTGTTCTGGTGAATGGATTTATATCAGATGTGTTCCCGGTCCAGAGATCTGTACGACAAGGATGCTCTCTGTCGTCCTTATTATATGTACTAGCGTTAGAGCCTTTTGCCATTAAAATTCGAGCAGACCCAGCGATAGGGGGTGGGGGGGGGGGTGGGGTGTACAATTACCAGGCCATCCTGGGAATGTAAAATTGACACTTTATGCAGACGATACTACAGCTTTTTGCGATTCACCAGTGGCTGTAAAACGTCTGTTTTTCTGGGCTACTCGCTATGGCAGGGCGTCTGGAGCGAAATTAAATATGAATAAAGCAAAAGGACTAGCTCTTGGTGAATGGAAGTCTTCGTCCGATCATGGCTTTAGTATTTCTTGACCTGATGGATCAGTTAAGATTTTGGGTGTGTATTTTGGCAATGGCGCTAATTGGGATACTCCGTCACTTAGAACAGTGCTGTTTAAGCTCTGTCATGGCGTTTTACCTGTCGGTGAATACCTCCGGAAGATCAAACTTGGTACCTCATTTGTCTGTCCATTCTGTCAATATCCTCTTGCAACAGCCGAGCACCTGTTTTATTCATATCGCTTCATTCAGCCAGTAATTAATGTTATTAAGAACTGGATCGCTGAACTCTCCCGTGATCAAACAAAATTGGCTGCAGTGGAAGGCATAATAACGATCTCATTATTTATCTGACTGCGCTGGCTATAAATTCTATTTGGAGTTTCAGAGTCCCTTTAAAACAGGGCAATCTTACTAACCCGACGTCTGCCGGTCTGGCAGCTACCTTCTTTGCTAAATTAAAATTCAGAATTATTCTTGACAGATTTAGATTGCATGGAATTTAAAAAATACTGGATTGATTCTAAATTGTTCTGTTAGATTGGGAACGATAATCAGTTAGTTTATACCAGGGACGTGGTGGCTTCTACAATTGTGTGACGAGGCGGGGGTGTAAATTGTAAAATCTAGATGCTCTCCGATTGCATCTCCTGCATTTCTGGAGGCAAGTATTGTTCTTTGGTTGTCTGTAAAATTGATATACTTGTTGGGTAGAGGGGGGGGGGGCGCCTGGCCAGGGGCCCATGACGAGTGCTCGTCACCTCGTCCCTTGCCACCACGTCCCTGGTTTATACTTTTGACTAACTCCAGATATGATACATATGTGCAGATGCGCGTGCATGCGCATATGCGCACGTGTGTGTGTATGGGTATGTATACGTGTATGCCTGCATACATGTATACGTATGGGCATATACGTATGTGTGCGTATATGCGTTTGCTGGGGCGTAGATGCATGTATTATAGGCCTAGGCATAGCGCGCGCAATGGCATTCCCGTAAAGTCTGGAATGTCGCTGAAATACTATAAAAATACTACGTTATTTACTATGCCGTCCCATTCATAACTTTCTCCTATAGTCAACTCCAAGTCGGCAATGGGCGCTCAGCCAATCAGCGAACAATAATCATCTTCCTCCTCGGGCTCAATTCCGCCGAAATGGCGCCGCGTAGATCAGCGAGCAGCGTTACAGGCCTGTGGCTATATACATACATAGTGACTAGGGCTGTAATGCTGGAGACGCTATACTGTGATTTAAACGTGGTCAGCCGATAGATATCTCAATTTAAAGATACCAGAGGTGTTTTATTGGTTGTTGATTCTGACTAAGGTTTTGCTCCTGCCTCGGGTGGTAGCAAGTTTTCAGTCGGATTCCTTTCAAAATTGATGGTGGAATATTGTATTGAATTTATTAGATACACTTCACAGGTCTCGTCGGTTTGCCTTGGAGCGTGCCTGTGTGTGCCTGAGTGTGTGCCTTGGAGCGTGCCTGAGTGTGTGCCTTGGAGCGTGCCTGAGTGTGTGCCTTGGAGCGTGCCTGAGTGTGTGCCTTGGAGCGTGCCTGAGTGTGTGCCTTGGAGCATGCATGTGTGTGTGCCTTGGAGCGTGCCTGAGTGTGTGCCTTGGAGCGTGCCTGAGTGTGTGCCTTGGAGCGTGCCTGAGTGTGTGCCTGTGCGTGCGAGTGCTTGAACTGTACAATGCAGTGTTGTAGCAATTGTCGGGTTGACATGTTTGCCAGCTGTTTAATTGTATCTGCGTGCCTGTGGGGTGTGTGCGCATGCCTGTGTGCCTGCACGTGTTGTGTGTACATGTGAGTTGGTGCCTGACTGTGTACATGAGTGTGTGCCTGTGTGCCGGTGTGTCTGCGTATGCGCACGTGCTTATATTGTGCAATGCAGTGGTAGATTCTATATATTCTCGTGTTGGGGTCAATGGTCGGATTGCTAGGGCTACCGGTTGTTTGATTTGTGCCTGCGTGCCTGTGTGTGTGATACGTGCGTGCTGATCTGTGTGCACTTGTACGTCCGTGCACGTGTGTCCGAGTGCGTGTCTGACCATGCCGGCGTGCCGGTGCGTTCGTGCGTGCGTGCGTACGTGCGCGCGCGTGTGTGTGTGTTTTAAAAGTGGGAAGGGGAATTGTAAATAACGCTAAAATGGGGACTTGGGCGTATAAATGGTTTGATGAACTGTAAATAAATGTAATATTTTGTATCTAAATATAATCCGGAAAGTGGGAGGGTAAGGCTTTTGGAATTGTGGGTTGGGGAATTGTACAGATGATAGAAATTGGGACACGGGTGAGTTTTGAAACAAGAACATTGGGAAATGTACAGTGATCTGTCCTCATTTAATGTTAAATTTATTATTCTAATTATTGAGGCTAGATTTATAATTTGCCTCTACATTTATCATTATATGTATGCCCATGTTGGGTAATAAATTGACAAAAAGAAGATTATGAGTTTAGTACACCCATATACAGCTGGTGAAGTCTGACCCGGTGGTCCCTAGAAATACACACTACTGGTATTGTAGGGTCACCACCTCAGATTTATTTTTGAGTGGAAGTGCCTTCTGGAAACAGTAACAGGTTTTCAAAATTACTTATTTTCGGTGCAGGTGGTAAGACATAAAAAGGTGAAAAGTGCAAATTGAGGGACAGTGTCAAAGGTTTCAGAGCACGGGTAAATAGATTTGGTCTGGGCGCAGGTCCTATGCCAGATTTACTGTTAAAATTGTATCAAGTGTCACTGGTAAATTTGTTTTATGGTAGGTTTTCTTGGAATTAGGTCAGGTCAAATATCAACCGTCAGACAAATGAATAATGGGGATTTTCATGGGTCAACAAGGTCTTAGACGATCGCCTCCTATTTCGGGTCAATAGATCAAATTTTCAGATAAATAAATAAAGGCGATCTTGGAGCCAACAAGGTCTTAGGTGATGGTCTCCTTTGAAAAATAAATTTGGACTGGATTTCTCTTAGTTTTGTCCGTTATAAGTATCGAAATTATTGCATTGTCGTGTCAAGGTATTGTAGTTATGGCTGGGAAGGGTCTATGGACCCGGATTAACTGTACAGCCATTTGGTGTCCTTTTTCGGCCTCGTGGTTGTTAGCCTGGGACTTTTCCAGGTGGCACCTATATGGCTGTGGGAACTTTCAGCGCTATCACACTGTATTGTATGTACGTTAATGATTCCTTAAAAAGAAATGCGTTGAGAATATTTACTACTACTAATGCTACTAATGTTACACCACGGCTAGTTTATTATAATGTTTTGGTGGTGTCATTGTTTCTCAGTGTGAATGGGAACACTGGCTCCATAGACATACCTCTAGATACAGGAGCCTATGATGACATTCCTGGCCTCTGTAACACCACATTCAATATTACCAATTTGCAGAATAACAACGTAGTTGGTGAGTTACTTTCAAAATAAGCAATATTGTGATGGCTAATGTTGTTCTTGTCGTTGTTATTGCCAGCAGTCTTGTTTAGTGTTGTTGTTGTTGATGTTGTTGTTGTTGTTGTTGTTGTTGTTGATGTTGTTGGTGGTGGTGTTGCTGAGTTGATACTGCTGCTGCTGGTGTTATCTGGTTGGTATTTTGTCTTTTTTAGTAAGAGGTCATCTAACATGTAGGGGAGGAGGGGGGCTTAATGTCACAAAATCAGAATTTTGATTCATAATTCTTTTGTACTTATGGTGGTGGCCCTTTTTCTTGGGCAAATAATAGCATTATATGTTAGCTACTTTACGGGGTTGGAGCTGTAAGAAATATTGAATGGCAATTGTGAATGCGTTAAGTTTTCTATGCTAACCCGCGATGTGACATTTTACCCCGGATCGGGGTTTGATGTCACATTGCTGGGGTAAAATGTCACAATATCTACTAAAGTGCTATTATTTACCCAAAGTACTAGTAAATCATTATACATATTACAAATGTTTCAAGAAATGTGATTTTTTCCTATTTAGAAATTTCATTACTGCTTGTATGCTGATATGTCCACATCAAGTAATTAAGAATATGGGCTTACAATGGAGGAATAGTAGACCTACCTAGTATTGAGAACATAACGACAAACATGTTTTAAATTTCTATTGAACAGAAAATTCAAAATTATAAACGAAACTAAATTTAGTCAGTAGACTGGAAGTGATGATTCATACACAGACATTCAACTTATGCTACTCTAAGACATAATTATTCAGATAGTCTGTGGAAAGGTAAACTGGCTCTCAGCGCGTCTTGTAGTACCCTTCATAGGCTCGGGTAGTATATGCATAATGTCCTCAAAATCATGCACGAACACGTCGTCTTTTGCCGGAAAACTGAAAACTAAGTGTTCTGGTCTGGATCCTTTGACTCGCCTCATAAACAATGTCTCAACTTCCTGCAGCACATCACCAATTGTTTGAACTTTTCCTAAATAATATCTGTTAGACCGTTTTCCAGAGAATTCTACGAGTACATAGTTACCAGGTCGGGGATGCTCTTTGGTATGAGTAGGACTATGTACAATACTGCTGTCATGCTGATTATTAGACTCGGAAAAGTCAGTTGAATCATCACACACTTGCAGAATGGTACTAACTTCACTAGATTCCCTGCTATCATCTGATAAGTTCTGTCCCTTAGATGTGTGCTTTGTCTTCTTATTGGTAATACTATGGTAAATTCTAGCTGCATTTTTAACATAGTCAACCAATGAAATTTCTAATATGTCAGTGAACACTGGTCTTGGCTTAACATATCCGAAACTACCACTATCAATTGAATCATTGTTATTGTACAGCTTAACATATCTAGAAAGCGTTTTATAATTCACATCGTGCATTGATGCCGCTTTTCGCAGGCTCATGCCGCCGATAACTGCATTAACTTCATCTTGCATAGATTCTCTTGCAAACGTACCGTGATCACTTATGCTTGTACTGCCTCATTTTTCTCTAACATATAAAATCATAATATAATTAGGAACATATATGTTTGTTGGTAATATGTGCATGTATGTGATATAATATGGGGTATAATGTCACAGAGCTGGGGTAAAAAGGCACAGTTGTGACATTTAGCCCCAAGCAGGTCAATGTCATGGTATGTGAAAATTCCTGAAATGCCATGTGCTTTGTACAGATTTAACTATTTCAACTTATTTTTTAAGCTTTAAGGCACGTATCAATAAATAAACTGGTCAAAATATCACAGAATAAAGTATGAAATTAAATGTTTTTGTAATATTCGAATTCCTGTTTTATGGGCGCTAAAAAGAGCAATCTCATACCTACCTCGTGTTAAAATCAAATCTGTTTTGCAAATTCTATATTTGGACACACACATTAGTGACGCCACAGCATGGGATTTCCTTACAGTTAAAGAGATATAGGCTTGTGACTGTTTACCCCTGTGACTTTAAACCCCCTCCTCCCCATGCTATTTGATTATGACATTGGATACGTGAGAGACAGACCTGATCCCTCAATTCCCGCTCGATCTCTTTTCTGCTTCAAGTCGATGAGTACTTATTCTAAACAGAAATATTCTTAATGAATCATTCACCTTCATGTAATTTACGACCAATTTGCTACTTCTACCTGCCAAAGCTGTTTAGTATTCAGATTTCATAAGGCTTGTTGGGTGGATAATGCAATAGAGTTAATCTATTAATATTTTCTGACATATAGGTCCGATCTCTGCTGAAGTAAACAAACCAAAGAGACATGATGGAAATCCTAGTCAGGATCCAGGTATGTAAATGTGTTGATATATTTCTACCATCGACTTAATATGAACACACCAATGCACCAGTTGAATATTAACAATATTTAACTCGTGTAAATGTGACAGTGGAGATTTTAGCCTCGGGCAGAAGCTGAACAAACTGCCATGTCTCTTAGCGTGTTAGTCAGCTATATAACTAGTTAGCAGGTCAGACACAAACGCCTTTTTTCCGGGATGCATCTTAAAGGGATGCTAATCCCATATCAAATGGTGTATTATATTATTCATATCCTGTCATATTCCTTTATCTGTATCACGAGTATCTGCTTTGTAATATCGCGTACAAATTGAACAGAGATAGCAACCATTTTGTCTCTTCCAGCGACGATGTGTGATGGCATGTGCCAGTGCATAACGCTCTTTATTATGTAATAATCATCTTGTTGAATACGTTGAGCCTATTTTGATTGTAAGGTGTTGCTGCCTATGGCATTAACAACTTTCAGTCAAATTAGTTTCAAAATTTTCAACAGCTTACCTGAATAATTGCCTTTATTCCACATTGCCAAACTATAGACATCTATGACGGAGCGTGTTTACCGAGGCAGAAATTCTAGGTGTTTTCTGATTGGTTGACAATCAGGACAGCCATCATAGTCTGTAGAAATGTAGCAACATTTAGTTACTAAAGCCTAATTATCTTTCGTTACCCGCATGATAAAAAACTAAAATGTCATGGATAGATTATTGGTGGCAAACTCTATTACATGACTGATTAATATAGAAGTTTAGTTTTCCTTTACAAACTACTTATCCAATCGGGCTGAAATCGTAACACATGGAAGGTACACGATTCAAAGG